>CM034155.1:212739101-213339101 GCA_019776745.2 Taxus chinensis
TGTACCATATGATGGTGGGTGGAATACTGAAGAGAATGCTATAAACGAGATAGAAATGAGAGAAAAATTTCTCAAGATATTAGCCAAATCATGCGATGTGTATGAGTTATGTAGTAAATGTGACATACGACCATAGTGGAGTGAATAATGAAAAGTGATTAGTCAACTCATTTGTCTTTTGTGTGAGTGTAGAAGTGAGATCCGAATGTGTAAGGATGCCACAAGTTAGAGCACCATAACCTAGCCATTAAGTGTGATTTTTTTCGAAAATTGCTGTGTGAATTGGGTCGTTTTTCAGTGAAATTTGTGAAATTTTTATTTTTATTTTTCTTGGTGTTTTTCAGCTAGGGCAAGATCAAAAAAGTCACTAATGACCTTTGGGAAACTAGAGCACCCAAGAATGGGTGCTAATGACCTGCTTTTGGGGCACCCGAGTCCTGCTTCTAGGTGTTGGCAACCTAGAAAGTGTGAATAGTTGAGTTGTTCAATCCAATATCTTGTAAAGTATGTTAAAATAAAGAAACCCTAGGATGTAAACACTAGGCTGAATATAATTCTAGGAGGATATGAGATAAGGCATGTAGTATTTGATTTTGGGAGCACCGTTAATATGATGTCAAGGTCTACATGAGAATTTATTGGTTTTATGGCTTTATCTTATAGCCATGTCACTCTAATTCTTATCTAGATATGAGGATGCCCAGAGGGCCCAAAAAACCTACCCCATACATAGCTATCTATCGGGGGCACCAAATATGGATCCTAGATTGGATTTGACTAGAGGCCCTATGTCATGTTTGACATGGCTATTATATATAGATATGTAGAACATCACTGTCTAGATAAATATGGAGATAGATCCACCCAAATAGGGAAAAACCCCCAAAAAATAAACGGTGGGCCTCTACCTATTCATTAATAGATATGGGGCTCTCTATAGTCTATAGAAATTGAATTTGGGGTATGTTGATCTAGTTTCCCCCCATATATATAATTTGAATAGGAGGGGGAGGCTATATATATTGAATTCATACCCATCTATATGTATATGGCCTCACTCAAACCAAAAAATGTTTTACTTGTAGACTATATCTATATAGAGAGAGGGGAGAATTATAAATATATTCCTTGTTAGGCTCAATAGGATGAGGGAAAGGTAACCCTATCATGATACAAATGTATTTTTACAGGATTATAGTATCTCTCAAACCCTTTTTAGTCTACTATATATATAGACATGGGAACCAAAAAGGCCATTAGAAAAAGATATTTCACATAGAATAGAGAGAGAATAGATAGGTGCCTTAGCATATAAAGGGTTAAGCGGGGATAGTGGGCCACTATGGGTTAAATTATGGAAATTTTATCCCCCTCCCTCTCAATATCTTATCAATATAGAGGTGTTAGAGGAAGAGTTGGATGGTTATGGTAGTGAGCAACTGAATCTAGCCTCTAGGTTCAATCGTTGGATAACAAGGTAGTCAATCCCCAAATACTAGATACTATTCCTATATATAATAGATAAGTCACCCCACCTCATATGTATTTATAGATAGGTCCCTTTAAATTCTTAGAGATAGGGGATCTGATAAAATATATGGGTTCATATAGGATGCCTTATCCAATATATATGGGTAAGGGCGTAGGAGGGGGCCAAGTCAAGATGATTGCCAAACACTTAACCATCTATATATGTAATACTCCCCTGTCTCCCCTGTCCCTCTACACTATAAGATAGTATCTCCCTCATGACCTGTATAGAGATAGAGCGTGATGGGGATACCATCACCTATTAAGATTTATAACCCTTTCATTCCCCTTACCACCCCTCCATAGTTCATAATTTTAGATAGGGTCCTTGTTTGAGTGCCCTCCCCCTCCAAATATGCATATGAGATAAAAGTATTTATTATGATAAATATCCCACTTGATAAACTCACCAATATCCCATTAATTATTATCATATTATGGGAGAGTAGATCTAATTGGATGATTTGAAGATGTGGAAATCTAGGTTGGGGACCTAATTTTGAAGGGATATTTTGAGATCGTTGATATGAATACTAATGAGATGCACTACCCTATTTTAATTAGAAATAAATGGGCCTATGATGGTAATATGACAATCAATATAGTTAAAAATTTGATGGAATCACACTTGGAGGACTCTATAATTTTCATATACATATGAATAGAACTAAGAAGAATCTTTATACCATCCCTAAAGAGTCAATGTCTCCTTATGTGCATGATACTAAGAGTTGGCTCAAGGTAGGACATCAAGAAAGATAATAAGATCCACAATCAAGAAGGAAAAAACACACAAAATAATGTAACAAGTGGGAAATCCCTATTAATGTGCACTATATGAATCTGTCTGTAAAAGAATATTGCATTATATAATAAGATTTCTTACTAAGTGTTAAATAGGGAACATATATGCATTTTTACATAATGAGATAGATTATATAGAGAATAATGGATAAATTCACATTTTGTGGGAAGTATTCTTCTATTTAATGGAGACTCATATGTATATTTAATCCATTGGATGCACAAAGAACATGATATTAACCTTATGAGAATGGTTCAAGAGGAGGAAAAAAATTACATGATAGTTTAATACTTCTGATTTGGATACATTTTTTGTTAAATATTAGGAACATGTGCCCAAAGAAGATATGAGATTAAGTGTACTATAATATGCACTAAAGGGAATAGAAGCAACATGGGCTATACATAGAAGGAAGAACCTTGTGTGGAGTGAAGAAATAGGTATTTAACATGTAAGATTTTCATTATCATCTAGATCACCCAAATCTTGGCCTGGGTGTTACACAAATAAATGCCCATAAATACACACTTAAGGATGTATTGATTCTTGGAAAATACAATATATTGATATGAAATTATGGGTTCATATCTTATCACAATTTCTCTATTACCCAAAGCATGGTACTTTTATCAAGAAAGGAAAAGAGAAAAGTGCTCTTAGAGAGAAGTGCACAAAAAATTAATCAAACTTTCACATTTGAATATAGTAACCCTATTGTGGATGTGGAACTACAAAAACATTGAAAAATTTCTCTACTATGGGACTATATATGTAAAATGAGGATTTAAATTCAAGGATCTAGATGTAGACACCTAAAATTAGCATTGTTAATCCATGTGTCTATGTCTGCTAGCACTCCTTCACTATCAAATCACTATCATATTGTATATTAAACCCTTATCATAAGTCTTATTCCTCCCCCATGATATTTATTGTCTGTAAATATTATCCTACACCAGTAAATCCTATTCTACACCCTCCTAAACCACCCAAACCACTTACATAGAAAAATCAAATAAAGACAAAATAGAACCTAAACCTTCCTAACCATTTTATAACCTCTCACTCGAATATCTCCCCTCTCACAAAAATAACAAGAAAAAAATGACTCGGTTGGAGTTTCTTTTAACCAAACTCTACGATCACATACAATTTTCAAGGATCATCGGCGATTCTATATAAACAAATTTCAGACCCCCTTTTATAAGTTTGGTTCAAGATTATTTCTCCCTAAGACCAAAAATTACATTTCGTTGTAACAAAGTATCATCATAGAGCCTAAAAAAAACCCAAGCAGTACTCAAGCCTTCCACATGACATGAAAAATTCTTCATTAATTTTGAATCATCGTTCAATGTTAGAAATTAACAATAGCAATTATCATGCCTCGAAATCTTCATGTCTCTGGTAATACCCTCTTCTCATATTCTTTCATTAACTTATACATGATAAGTGGTTTCTCTTGCTTCATTATCTTATTACGCATCATTTACAAGATTAAATTAGCCTTATCAATATCCCTTTTGAGCTCTTTTCTAATTTGTTATCGAGTTGTATATTTTCACAGTAATCATTGATGATTCCCTCAAGAATCACTGACGATTCCTATATGAAAGGTCTTTTGACCCCTAATCTTTCTCTTTAGACAATCATAGCCCATCATTCATTACCACTCTTCCTTTTTAGGTGTATTTCCAATCCTATTCCACTCCTTTGAGCCATTACTTTATCAGTTATCCTAAATCCAACATATCTCTCATCTTTCCTTTATGAGCATGTAGCCATCCACATCCTTGCTCCTTTGATCCATTTTTTAATCATTATACTCCCTTTAGATTAGTTATCATCCACATTATAAGACCATCATATAGCCTTGTACCACATCAGTCTCTTTGCCTTTGTATTTTTGGTTATATTGTCTGATTTATAATTGTATCTCATAATTATCAAATTGATTTCTTGAACACGGATTGAAATATTTGCAAGGAATTCCATTGACTTCTGGTGGATGGCCTTTTCCAAAATATATATATAATCTATTTTGTTTATTTGTCTTTGATATTTAGGTTTCTTCATCAGTGAATGGAGAAGGATATGGATCTAAAAACAATCAACATTGTCATCACAGTTATCGATAAACCACGCCATCTTCTGACGTTAGTCTATTTTTGTTATTTCATCTTATTAAGTTAAAGTTGGAAAGAAAAAAAAACCTGGTACATTATGGCATGCCTGGTGGGACCCTATTCCCTTTCTTTCATTTCAAATTAATTGATTTTCATTGTCAGTTTCTTTGTTTTGTAATCACTAATGATCGAGTTAAATCACCGGTGATTTTGGTGGATCACTAGCGATTCTTGTAAATCACAAATGATCTCTATAGATTTTTTTAATTTCTTATTCAGTCATCCTCAGGAGATAACATGAATGTAATGAAATTACTTGTATAATTCAGATTATGAGTGGCAATATAACACCAAAGAACACAATATTCGAGATAAATGATCTCAATATGCAATTAAAATATCTTTGCCAATTCGAGGGGGAAACCTCCAAACCATACAATAAGACTCAAATGCTTTAATGACAATAAACTACTACCTACAATCCCCTATTTATACTATTCATATGTTATGGCCATCACCAAGGCTAGCCTACTAAGCATGAGAAAGTATAAATTACATAATCAAATGATATGGTAAGCCACAAGTTAGCTACTCATATCCTAATACAAGCAATAGGTTAAGGGTGTAGCATGTCCTTACCCTTCAAACCAACATTTTCCTCAATGTTGAATAATCATGGATATTGCTACAGAAAACCTTCATCCTCCCAGGTTGCATCCTCTATGCCCAGATTCTTCCTCTTCATTAGATATTCCTTAATTTCTCTGGTTCTCAGCCTCTTAGTATGTGTTTACAAGATCTTCTCTAGATCCAAAATTATAATTTCTTCCTAATTAAGTTCTGGTAGCTCTGTCTAGGCTACAAAATTTTGTCCGATAACCTTCTTTAGGAAGGAAACATGGAATACTAGGTGTATGTGTGAATATTGAGGAAACTCTAGTTTATAAGCAACACTTCCAATTTTCTATAGAACCAAATAAGGACCATAATATTTAGGATCAATTTTTTTGTCCTTTTCTTGTTACTTCAGGGAATTTTTTTTGTAAGGCTGCAGACAAATAAAAAACCAGTCACCAATTTCAAAATGTCTTTCACTACAGTGTTGATTTGCTTGTTGTTTCATCCTATTTTGTGCCAATGCCAAATTTTCCTTCAAACCAACCAAAACTTGTTGTTAATGTTGAATGTGTTTCTCAACATCCCTGACCTTAGTTCACACCCTCAAGGAAGAAGTTATAGATGGTGGATGGTAGCCATATAATGCTAAAAATGGGGTCATTTGAGAAGAGGTATGAAATCATGTGTTATACCACCATTCTACAAGTGGTGGTCATTTAAACCAATGTTCTTGCTTATCTAATACAAAATAACATAGATACCCCTCTAAGCATTTGTTAACCACTATTATTTTCCCATTAGTTTGAGGATGGTAAAATGAAATGTGAGCTCGCTAAGTAACCAAACATGAAAATAATTTTGTCCAAAAATTACTTCTAAAAATAGGATCACCATCACTTAAAATTATCTTTAGGGTTCCATGTAGCTTTTGAACTCTCTCCAAAAAAAATGTTGCGACTATACTGGCTGAAAATGGGTGTGAGAGGGCACAAAAATGGGCATATTTTTTGAGCCTATCCACAATCACCAAAATAACATTCTTACCCTCTTAACAAGGCAATCCTATGATGAATTCCATGGATACCTCCTCCCATATCTGGCTAGGAATTGGTAATGGTTACAATAGACTTGACATCTTAATGGTTTCACCTTTGTTCTGTTAGAACACTAAACACTCTAATAAAAAATTTTGTACATCACCCTTAAGTCCTTCCCAAAATAATTCTTTTTATTCTATGGTATGTCTTCAAAAACCCATAGTTTCCTCCAACGGGTGATGTATGTAGCTCTACAAGAATCTTATGCTTCAACTCATAATATTTGCACAATTATAACATGTCCTTGTACCATAGAGCATCACCATTCCACTCAAATTTGTTAAATTTTATAGAGCCTTTCTTGATATTTTATATTAGAGATTATGTATCCTTGTCCTGCTCTCATTCCAATCTTGCTTCATCTACCCAATTGGCCTTCAACGTGGACATTGCACATAGTAATGCATCTATGGATGTATCCCTTCTGGAGAACGCATCAGCTACTACATTTTCTTTACCATTTTTGTATATGATTTCAAAATCATAACCCAAAATATTTTTTACCCACTTTTTTTATTCCTCAAATGATAACCTTTGCTCCAAAAAGTATTTGATTCTATCACGATCTGTTTTCACCTTAGAGTGACTACCTATTAGATAGAGCCTCCATTGCTTGATCGCATGAAGAATAGCCATCATTTCTTTCTCATAAACAGGTTTGAGAATATATTTTCATTTGAATTGGACCCTCAAATGACTCTCAAATGCAATTGGTCTTCCATCCTACATTAGAACTGCTCCTAATCTTGGTCCTGAAGCATCACACTCAACAATGAATTTTTTTTAGAAGTTGGGAGTAGCAAAAACTGGGGTGGTGCACATGTATTCCTTCAATTACTCAAAGGATTTAGTGGCTACATCCATCTAATGGAAGGAATCCTTATTTAGCAATGCAGTGAGTGGAGCTACAATTCTACCATATCCCCTCATAAATCTTATGTAGTACCTTGTTAGTCCAAGAAACCCTCTGAGATTTTTTAGAGTTTTGGGCCTTAGCCATTCAACCATAGCTTTGATCTTTTGAGGATCAACTTTGACACCTTCATGGGCTATAATTTAACCCAAGTAATCTACCTCTTGTACCCCAAAAGAACATCTGGATGGATTTACATAGAGCTTATGTTTCTCAAAAACTTCCAACACTTTATCTACATATTGCAAGTGTTCTTCCCACGCCTTACTGTAAATCAATATGTATCAAAGAAAAATAATACAAAATTCCTTTAAAATGGCCTAAAGACAGTGTTCATCAAGCTTTGAAATGTTGAGGGATCATTTATAATATCAAAAGGATTTACGAAGAACTCATAATGGCCCTCATGAATCCTAAAAGATGTTTTATTAACATCTTTTTCTCTTATTCTAATTTGATGGTACCCTGAACAAAGATCTAATTTTGTGAAAAAATAGCACCATGCAATTCATCGAGTAAATCATCAATTACTAGAATAGGAAACTTATATTTGATGGTGTACTTGTTGAGTTCTAATTAATTTGGACACATCCTCCATGTTTTAGCCTTCTTACGTACCATGACCACTAGAGAAGAATATGTGCTCTAGTTATGTCTAAAAATATCTGCCTTCAACATTTCTTGCACCATTTTCTCAATCTCACTTTTTTAGAAATATGGGTGTCTGTATGGTATAATGTTAGGTGGTTGGCTCCCTGGAATCAACCAAATGGTATGATCATGATCCCTAACCAGTGGTAGTCCCTTTGGAATTACATTAAAAATAGATGAGTGAGCATCAAAAATCTTCTAAAGATTAGGTGGCATTGAAGACTTTATATTTTATACCTCTATGGAAAATAAATTTGCTACAAATACATCTACTCATTTTCTAATAATATTTTACATCTGATGAGAGCTAATAATCTATGGAGACTTACCTATCATCCCATTTCAATTATATTATCCTTCTTTCTTAATGAAATCGCATGAACAATTCTTGGAAGTTCATCTCTATAGTACCCAAGGTTGTGAGCCATTGGACACCCAAAAAAAATATGACCCTCCCAGAGAAATAAAAAACATAGGTGAATCTAACATGTAGTCTCCCATGGAGAGCTTGATACTATGTGACACATTCCTGTGTAATTGCTTGTCCCACCATTCGCAATCATAACTTAAATTTCTGGAGATGGGTAAATAAAACAATTGAGGTGGGTATCTAACTTATTATTTATGAATTTATGAGTACTCCCTGAGTCAATCAACACTGTCACATTTTATTTTTTGAGATAGCCAATAAAATTGAGTGTTTGAGGAGTATTAATACCTGACAATGCATGGCAAGAAATTGTAGGTTAGTGATCCTCTGCTTCATCTTCTAGTGGTTCCTCAACCTCTCCTATTGTTTCCTATAGATTTTTGTCTTCAAGTGTGGATGAATACACAGTTGTCACTACTTCTTCCCTTAAATTTCTATCCAAACCAACGCTGCTAAGCATACTTCTACACTCATCCATCAATGTTTTGTTCATCCTTTATGTAACTCCATTTTGTTGTGGCGTATGTGGAGTTATCTTCTTCCTTTCTATTATACTCTCTCTACAAAATTTCTCGAAGGCATTAGATAAGTATTCCCTGCCAGTTTCACTTTTCAAAACCTTTACTTTCCTTTCTGTCTAATTTTCTATAAGAGCCTTAAAATATTTGAATTTATTGAAAACCTCATAGTTGTTCTGAGTAAAATATAACCAAGTCTTTCTTGAGAAATCATCTATAAAACTAACATAAAACATGTCTTTCTTTGCAGATACTTAAGATTGGGTTTCTAAATGCAAAGCATGCCAACAGTTCGTTGGAAGACCACGACTCACTACATTACCACTCATGCTAGTGTTTATTGAAGAACCATTTCAACAGTGGGGGCTGGACTTCATTGGTGTTCTGAACCCTCACTCAAGTGTGGGGCACACTTATGTACTCACAACAACAAACTACTTCACCAAATGGGTGGAATTCGTTCCGGCCAAACATGCCAACATTGAAACAATATGCAACTTTATCAAGGAGAATATCATAGTCCGTTTCGGAGTGCCACAGAAGATTGTAGCAGTTTAGCTTCCTTGTCATCCTCATTACATCCGTAAATATAGAACAACTTATTCTTAGCACATTTGTGTCCCAATCCATATTTGTTGTCATGGTTAAAACATAATCCTTTTGTTCTCTTTTCTTCCATTTGTTGAGGAGTTAGTCTAATTGGCCTAGTGAATGAAGGGGAAGATATACTACGGTCTCTGGTGTTAATAAAAGGCAACCTCCTACTACAAAGAACTTTTTCCTTTGCTCGATGTGCCATGATAATAGAATCAAAAAGCTTGAGTGGATTAAACATACGTACCTCATGCTTGATGTGGTGCTTAAGACCCCCAAGAAACAGGTCATTCAAATTATCTTTTGGAATATTCTCCACCCTTAAGGATAGGTTCTGGAATTGATGCACATAATCTTTGACTGATCTTATTTTCATAACTTTGGTAATTGACTAAAGTAGTTCTCTGAAACACTGGAACTATAGTGCAATTGCAACTCCTCGGTAAAAACTGTCTAAGTGACACTAAGACCATTCTTCTGCCTCTAAGCACATAACCATCGATACCAAACGAATTGGTCTGGTTCAAGATACAGGGATACCAATGTCACCTTTTATCCTGATGGTGTTTGATGTAACTCAAATAAGTTCTCCATTTGATTTATCCAATTCAAGGGATCCTTACCATCAAATTTGCGCATATCCACTTTCGTTATCATGTTCCGTGGTTGCAACTAAGTTGGATTCTAATTGGGCTGGAAAAGTGATCCAACATGGTTATTTTTTCCATGATTTTGAACTGAAGATCCTCCTTGGTTGATATGGGGAAGATTTGAGCCATACTGTTTACCCTTTACATGTTGCATGACATCATCCAACCGTTGATTGATTTTGTCTATGTCTCCTTTAGGGGCCATCTCAAATTGTACATTTTGCAACTCATACTCAAGTTGGCTCACCTTATGATCAACTGAGGTAAACCCTAGTGTTAAGGAATCTATATTTACCCCTTCTGACTCCAACTCTTCATTCACTACCCCATCTTTATCTGTAGTTTTACCCAGAGTGACCGGATTCTTTTTTGCTCTTGTGGAAGGCCCAACCATGATGTCAAACCTTAGGGTTTAGGGTTTCGATACAAATTCTTCCGAACAGGAAAAAACACAAAGAAGATACTAATACTATTTTTTTGAGAACTTTCCAAAAATGTAAAGAACTCTTAAAAATTCCACAAATTTCAATCTAGGGAGTGTTTTTGTCAAAAACCCTAAATTTACAATAACTTTTTCAAATGATATCAAAAAGGTCTGAAATTTTTAGAGATTTTTACTTAAAATTATTTGCAACTCTGGTAAAAAAAATAGCCCAAAAATTCAATGTGGTTAGTAAGATAGAGAGGAAACAAAAAAATTAGGTTTGTTGCCCTAATTTTGGCCCAAATTGTAGCTCTGATACCACTTATAATGAAATTACTTGTATAATTCAGATAATGAGTAAAAATAGAACACCAAATAACACAATATTTCAGAATAATGATCTCAATATGCAATTAGAATTGCTTCGCCACTTCGAGGGGGCAACCTTCAAACCATAAAATAAGACTCAAATGCTTTAGTCCTCATGAACTACCTACAATCCCCTATATATACTATTCACATGCTATGGCCATCACCAAGGCTGACCTACTAAGCATGAGAAAGTATAAATTATATCATAAAATGATCTAGTAATCCACAAGTCGGCTACTCAGATCCTAATACAAGCAATGGGTTAAGGGCGTAGCAAGATGCAGATGCGATGAGAGGAGGAGATGAACTAATAGAGGGGGATGACTCATGCACGGTTTTAGATATAACCTCAAAAGAAGATGATAATGGAGCAGGAGATTCACACTCAGTCTATGTAAAGTAGTAGAATCATGACTATCGATTGTTTCATCGAAATCAGATAGAGACTCAGATATGAAAATGTCATTAAGTGTATTATCAATTGGATCGTCAACATAGTATGAAGAAGTATGTGAAGTAGTATGTGATGGATCACGAGAAGTAGTATAATGTCCCCAATTCTGAGTAGATGGCCTAGGAGTTTTTTTTCATTCGTCTTAGCCTTGGACATACCCGAGGGGCTAACGACGCTGGAGGCTATTGGGTATAGATGACTTATTACCACATTACTTTTTGTTATATTTTGTCGTTGACATTAAGTGGGCGACTTGGTGGTAATAATTGTTATATTTTGTCGTTGGGGGGGCTCATAGTACTTTATTATTCTATTTCTTTGTTGGGGTGACTTATGGTACTTTATTATTCTATTTCTTCATTGGGGTCACTTAAGTCACTTTTAGTCCCACATGGAGCTCCCAACTTGGAAAAAGGTAATGAAAAGTTATATAAGGAGATTTGGGGAGTGTTAGAGCGTATCCTTGCATACCTAATTATTTCCTTTCATGTGCAACTGTTGTTTGCAAATCTATAGCTTGTGGAGTGAAATCCCGCAGGAACCCTAGCTTCAGTGGTGAGAGATCCATCCCTAGCTAGTAGGGCATTCTTCGGTAGTGAAAGATCTACCCTAGCTTGTCATTTTGGAGCTGTTTTCAGGGCTGATTTACAGAGATATTTTCAGAGGTTTTAGAGATAGGGTTTTGGGGGGTTTTGAGATAATTTGTGAAGATAATCAGTGGGTTTTCAGATCAGACTTACGGCAGCAATAAAGAAAGGGTTTGGCATCATTTCGAGAGGATTTCAGAGGGGTTTTGACCATCTACCAAAAAGGGTGACTTGTTTTGGAGATTGCAGCCTTTATTTGGAGGGTTTCCAGTTGGCCATTTTCAGATCTGAGGGTTGGAATATCATCTCCTATATTTGTAAATGTTATTTCCAAAGTTTCATAGTTTTTGCACTTGTATTCAGGAAGATATGAATTTTAGAAGTTTTCCAGTTGTTTAGGGCATGCTGTAATTTTCTGGCAGCGTTATATTATCTGAAAAATTCCAAAAATAATTTTCTTATGTTCTTTATAATATTAGCAAGCTCTCTTTAAATTTTCAAGTGATTTGAGTGGATATTTTGGGAGTTATTAATTTTCTTCAGTTTGCTGCCCTAACTGGTAAAAATCTGCAAAAATCAGTATTTTATTTGGCTGCAAATTTTCAATATTTTGTGTTATTTAAGTGGTATCCCACAAGGGATATTTCAGTGGTATCAAAGCTATTGTTCCTCCAGCCTGTGTGGGTTAAATATGGCAGATTGGAAAGATCTCAATGTGGGTTTTATGAAGAAAATGTTCATCAACATGGTGAAACAACAAGAAACCACTAACCTTTACTTGAGCCAGCTCACTCAGAGTTTGAATCAAAGAAAATTTGGGGACAATAAGGATAAAGGTGAGAACAGTGATAAAGGGCAGCCAATAGAGGTGATTGATGAGGATTCTTGTTGGAGGAAATACCAATCTTTGAGTAAGGGTTTCAGAGATAATTTCAGAGATCATTTCTAGATTATTGCATGATGAAGATTGGTAGCAAGCCCAAGCGAGATCATCATATTCCGCTACCTAAATTACAAAAGAACTCATTTGAACAACCAATAACAACACCACATGAGGTAATTTCAGATGATGGAGATAATGTTGATCCAAAGATGATTGAATACCAAGTGAAAGAAGAAGAAGCTTCTAGAGAAAAAGGTATGACTTTTAATGAGAAAAATATTTGTGGCAAGAAGGAACAAACATGGCTGGTTGGTTGCAAAATTGAAAAAGATATTTCAATCCAAAAGGTACCTATCAATCCTCCAAAGAATAAGTCATTATCATATGGGATGGATTTACCAAGCAGTAATGAGCATAAATTTGTGAAAGGTGTTGATTCTTGTTCCACTTATTCTCCATCTAAAATCATGAATCACAATAGGGATGGTGTTGTTTTGGAGGTTTCTAAATCAGCAATAGAAGGTGAACCTTTTGATGATATTCTTTATAAGGAGGTTAGTAGTAGCATGGATTTATTTCATCATCTTCATCCTATATCATTACAACAGTTTTATCATGATGGTATTCAACCTATTGTCGATAAGAATGCTAAGAATTTGGTACATCAAAGTCAAGTCATCATGGAGACAAAGAGTGATGATCTTCTTTATGAGGAGATACAAGAGAAACAAAGATGGAAGACCTTACATGATACAAGGGTTCATGGGCATTATAAGGTATGGGATCCTGGTAATATGTTGCAATTATCCAAAACTATCAATTCTGATTTTGAAAACTTTGTGACTGATTTCATAAGCAAAAGAAGGAATTCAAATGTGTCTTTTGGGATTACAAGTGTTGGCAAGCATGATTTCTTCATTGGAGACTTTGGTGAAAGAAGGGAGAGTACCTCTCAAGGTACTAGCGTTGGTTTTTTGATTGCTAAAAAGGGTAAGAGAATATTTTTTAATCATCTTCAGCCTGCTGGACTATGTATAACAACAGTCATAAAGAGAGGAGAAAATGCTTTATTAATAGAGCCCATGACTGATTTTTATACCAGCTACATGGTGGAACCCTTGGAAGGGTTAGTGGGGGCATTTGGTCCTCAAAGTGCTCAAAGAATCAAGGTGCAATTTGCTGTTAAAAAAGAAGATTTGAATTCAAGGTGCATTCATGACTTTAGCATCCTAAGGTATGAGAATGGTTACCATTTTCCTAGCTTGTTGAGTTCTCCTATGTTGTTGCCATGTTTCTATTATTTGGGACAACATTTACATGCTTGGATGATTGAGGAAGACTATTTCATAATCACGTCTCAAGGTATGCTAGATGGGATAAACACATCCTCCATTCACATTGCTCTTGATTCAGCTAATAAGCATATGTTGGCAAAGAAAATAATGCAGGAGCCCATGATATTGAAAGGACATGAGGTATGTGGTATATTTATTGTGGTTGAATTTGCTAGAGGTAAGACTATTTTTGGGATGCAATGGTTGCATGATGTTAAGGAAGACGATGATGCATGGGTTGAAAAATCAAAGGGGAATGAAGATGTTGATCCTATATCAGAAATTATGAGTTGCAAAGGTATGATGAGCAGCCCCAATTATGCTATTTCAGATGTGTTGTCTTCTCTCATGACGAGAATCAATGGGTACAACAAAAGGTATGAAGTTCCTTATGATAAATTTTATGGATGCATGAGTTCTAATGTTGATTTCCCTTTCTCTTGCATTTACGATGAAATGAAAATATGGGGAAAGAGAATAAAGTATGATGAGGGAGCAGCCATGTGTATTCCCAACATAGAAGGAATTGATGAGTTATGTCCATGGAAAGATATGTCTTGCACAAAGAAGGTAACTCATTTCTTTATTGTCATTAAGATATGTGAAGTACTTGAATGTGTTTGTACATTTGGGTTACTTGAAGTTGGAATCATTCATTGGACATATTGGCTTCCATCTTTTGGGAAATTTGCATTCATCCCTCATGTGGATAAACTGAAAAATTTCAAGGAAAATAAAGAAATCAGATTTCATGGTATACAAGGGCAGATTGCAAAAGATGTGATTGGTGAAGAAAGAAGCATGTCGTTGCAGCGGTTGAATTGTGAAGGAACTCAGCCTCTTGTGGATCATGGTGACATCACAAGGTATGAGACAAGTGGGATATTTGATGACTCCTATTCTGACAGATTGTTTGCTGCAGATACAGAGCACACCATGATGACTTATGTGGAGAGTGAGTCAGATGATGTTGAATTGAGGAGTGGGTTAGATATGATGGAGACTTTGACCCTAGATGGGGTGAGTGGAGTCATGGATGCGGGTGTAACCAGTAGTGTTGCACAAGAGATAGTTACAGAGATTGGGATTACAGGTTCAGACCATCTAAGTTTATCATTATGTTGGTTATCTGAGGTTTCGGTAGACTGGAGATCTCATTTACTTGTTGAGTACTCCAAGAACCGACACACTTGTGAGATTCTGGATGGTCACATACAGGATGACAACTACAGATTGGAGGATGAGATGATCTTCTATCAGGGTAGATTGTACCTTGTGTCAGATTCATGGTTGAGGATGGAGATATTGTGACATGTGCATTGTTCTTCCGTGACTAGGCACTTGAGCTTCGATGAGACCTACATGTTCATGTCAGAGAGGTTCATATGGCATAGGTTGAGGGAGGATATCCTCAACTTTATACAGGCATGTACGGTTTGTCACTATGAAAAGTCAGAGCTTATGGGTTCATCATTTTTTGAGTCGACATGGGATAACACTCCTATGTATTTTACTGCTTCTATGCCCAGTGAGCACTTCTCCCACATGTTAGTCAGTGGAGAGACGAAATTGACTCATGGTTATTCAGTAGGTTCACATTCAATGCAGAAGGTGGACTATGTGGAGATGATATTGCCAGTTGACTGTCTACTGGAGTCTTGGGACTTTTCCCCCATGGGACACATTGAGATACATTATGAGGAGCCTTGCTCTCACACGAGTGCAGGTCATGTGGGAGAGTTAGCACCATTTGTGCATATACAGGTTGTTTCACAGGTTGATTCAGGGGATTCTACAGGATTCAGAGTGGACTTTCATACCCAGGAGTTGATTGGAGAGGCAGTGAGTGATCACATGATGACAACCTTACATTGGCAGGGATTGGATAGATTGGCAATTTTGGTGTGGGTACTAGTGGAGAGTCAGTGTGGGCATCATACTACTTCAGGAGCAACATTGTTCTCTACATGGCATGGAGAGCATGATGACTACATGGGGTGTCTTGGTTACTTTGCATCACACCGATCATTAGTTGACTGCAAGGTGAGGTGGAGAAACTTACTTTGTGGTATTCAGTTTCTACATCATGGCAGGATAATGCTTGGGGTCAAGCATTTCTCGGGAGGGGAGGACTGTAATGTCCCCAATTCCGAGTAGATGGCCTAGGAGTTTTTTTTCATTCGTCTTAGCCTTGGACATACCCGAGGGGCTAATGACGTTGGAGGCTATTGGGTATAGATGACTTATTACCACATTACTTTTTGTTATATTTTGTCGTTGACATTAAGTGGGCGACTTGGTGGTAATAATTGTTATATTTTGTCATTGGGGGGCTCATAGTACTTTATTATTCTATTTCTTCGTTGGGGTGACTTATGGTACTTTATTATTCTATTTCTTCGTTGGGGTCACTTAAGTCACTTTTAGTCCCACATGGAGCTCCCAACTTGGAAAAAGGTAATGAAAAGTTATATAAGGAGATTTGGGGAGTGTTAGAGCGTATCCTTGCATACCTAATTATTTCCTTTCATGTGCAACTGTTGTTTGCAAATCTATAGCTTGTGGAGTGAAATCCCACAGGAACCCTAGCTTCGGTGGTGAGAGATCCATCCCTAGCTAGCAGGGCATTCTTCGGTAGTGAAAGATCTACCCTAGCTTGTCATTTTGGAGTTGTTTTCAGGGCTGATTTACAGAGATATTTTCAGAGGTTTTAGAGATAGGGTTTTGGGGGGTTTTGAGATAATTTGTGAAGATAATCAGTGGGTTTTCAGATCAAACTTACGGAAACAATAAAGAAAGGGTTTGACATCATTTCGAGAGGATTTCAAAGGGGTTTTGACCATCTACCAAAAAGGGCGACTTGTTTTGGAGATTGCAGCCTTTATTTGGAGGGTTTCCAGTTGGCCATTTTCAGATCTGAGGGTTGGAATATCATCTCCTATATTTTTAAATGTTATTTCCAAAGTTTCATAGTTTTTGCACTTGTATTCAGGAAGATATGAATTTTAGAAGTTTTCCAGCTGTTTAGGGCACGCTGTAATTTTCTGGCAGTGTTATATTGTCTGAAAAATTCCAAAAATAATTTTCTTATGTTCTTTATAATATTAGCAAGATCTCTTTAAATTTTCAAGTGATTTGAGTGGATATTTTGGGAGTTATTAATTTTCTTTAGTTCGCTGCCCTAACTGGTAAAAATCTGCAAAAATCAATATTTTATTTGGCTGCAAATTTTCAATATTTTGTGTTATTTAAGTGGTATCCCACAAGGGATATTAATTAAAGGGGAAAGGTATTTACCTCATTTGGACTTACTGTTGGTATCCAAATTCGTTCTCCTTTTCAAGCTGAGCAGCAACACAGATTCGATAGGGAGCTTAGAGGCAGATAGATCATAAATGTGTATCATTATGTAGCCGGGGATGAAATCTAACTGACTCCTTTGTTTCTCGGGTTTTTGGAGAGATGGAAAGCACCGTAAAAGGATTTGATCTTGTCCTAACTATTTTAGGTTGTGCCTTTCAACCAAGGTAAAAGAACCTATTTTGTAACCTTTGTTATTAAAAGAGATGAAGATACCTTTCTTTTGCACAAATTTTATAGAGAAGACCTTGGGAAAATATGATCAACACACCAAATCTAACTCTCACAAGTTGTCACTTCCAGATTATGGAGATATTTTCAACACAAGGCTAAGGTTATTGAAGACATTTGGAATCCTGATCTGTTTTGCATACTTTAGCAAATGGATTTTGTTCTTTTGTGGATATACAGAGCAACATAGGGGTAGTTCAGGGTAGGATTGGTTATTTGAATAATTTTTTTGTGGGAGATCAACAAGATAGATTGGACTTTGCCAAATCCTTGAGAAACTTCACAACAAATGGAGAACTCAATAACATAAGGCTTTAAAATAGCTAAAATATTCCTTCAACCAGAAGGTGTGCATCAATGGAGGCCCAAATTTGCACTTTTTCACACAATATTTGAGATTCTAGCATGAAGGCTCGAGTTAGAAGACCCAATAAAACATCAAAATCTAAGATCAGTCATGCCTAAGGTACACCCAGAGGCTTACAAACAATCTCTGTCAACAGATGAAAGAAAAGTGATTTTAAATCATTTATTTCATTCCCAGATGAAAGCTCTTCTAAAAAATGAAATTGCAAATGCCACTAAACTATCACAAGGATTGAGATATGTGTGATTCAAAGAGATTTTGATACAAGATTGCAATAGGAACAAGAAAAACTACTTGCAGACATTCTGAAAGTGAAATAAACACAAAATTTTCCAGAGATTTAACACAAATTAACTCAAAATTTATCAGATTCATCAGCATGGGAGAGTTATTTTAAACTATCTCAGAGCTTTTTGATGGCTATACACTTGTAATCAACTCAACATGAATGAAAATCTAACACAAAGGAAGTTAACCTGGTTTCTCATAAAAAAATCTCAGAAGATGAGCTTTTCTCAAAATTTTCTCGTGAAAATAATGTCCCGACCATTTGTAAGAGTACTCTCATTGCATTTATACATTTTTGCCCACTCAATTTCCCCCCCAAAAGAGAAGAATATTCAAGGGACCTTTGCTTGTTACTCATTTGCCTCAAAAAGTGACCTTTAACAAATTTATATCTGAAAGCTACTAGGTGGACCAATTGCAAACTGATCATGTTTATTGGGCCCTCCATTGATGACTAGGATATCATGCCACAACCTTTTGGCAAACCTTCTAAACAAGTGAAATGCACAAAAACCGTTGATTCTACCCCCTCTCTACTTTATATTAGATCGTCCACATGTTTCCCTGGCGCAACTGCAAAGGTGAGTCACAGAGGCACGTCTCCAAACAAGTGTGGGCCTTCCACGTGTCCCAAGCCTTAGAAAATTACTTGAAAAGCTTAAGCATAGATCGGATCAAGTGGAAGCCTCCACGTGTACCCCTGTTGCAATTATTAAGGTGGGACCCTAAGGTGAATTTTCAAATGACCGTCAACTCTCCACGTGGACAAGTTTTGGGATGAGGCGAGCCATAAAGTTTTTAAGTTTCGAGCCACATCCAATCACGTTTCCACATGTAGGGACGAAAATGATAATGTGGGTCACAAAGAACGATGGAAAATGGACTATAAAGGAAAAACCCGAGTTTTACGCCAAAGTTGGAAGATTCTTTCAAATAGGTCCCCACAGCTCAGATTTGGGCGGGATCCAAGACCCCTTGGAAACTTTATACAGAGTTTTCCAAATTCCCATGTTTCCCCTTAGTCCGCATATCATTCTTAACAGGCTTTTAGTGGGTGAAAACCTGGAAAACTTTGTTTTCCCTTTTAATATGGGATTCGATGGCTTCCACTGCTGGGATTTTGGGATTTTGATTTACCATCTTCTCTTATACAACAAACAGGCGTGGGGAACCAGACTCGACAAATGGAGGAGATAGAAAACATGACAGAGGCCGCAAACAGAGGGATTTCAAGGGCAAATGGTGTGAGATCAGAATGGGCACCAACATCGTCTCCTACTCAAGGATGGGCACTCCCAACGAGTGCCAAAAATTTGAAATCTAAGTCTGGACCAAGTGCCAAAAACTCCATTGGGCAAAAGTCAAAGAATAATCATGTCAAGTAGAGAGACGAGAACCATCCTCCAAAAAAATGAACTGAGAAACTAGCAAAACTAGGTCACCAATGGATCAAGTGAGCCTTTACGAATTTTCAAAAACACAAAAGCAGACGAGAACAAAGAACTATACACTTGTACAAATGTCTAAGTATACCTTGATTCGGAAATTAATCAAGGAAATGTTTCAAATGCCTGCCATTAACAGGCCTAATTAAAGCAGTTCCCCATCCAATTTTTTTCTAAGGAAGAAGTAGCATTTCACCAATTTGAATATAAGGCTCCAATAGAGTACTCAAAAGGTGCATTTCAAACAAGCGTTTTCCTCCATAGATATTTGGGACACAAATTTGGGTTGAAGCAATCCACGTGACTGTGGAAAATTAAAGTGCCCTGCAATAGCATCCAACCAAAACCAAGTTTTACGCCACAAGTTACACACTTCTTGCCATAGATGACTCAATTTGATGGGTGAGAGAACACACCCTTGGAAACCTTAACAATGCAGGAAAACCACCATTTGAAAACATATGAATATCATTCTTTAGAGGCTTTAGAAATGTTAAAACCTGAAAATGTCTTTTCCTCATTTAAGCTACATTCAATCCGATGGCTTCCACTACCCGGACTACAGAAAATGGGGAACCCATAGCCCAAAAATGGAGGCCCCAATTTACAGACTCCTTATGGAAGATCAAAAAAGGACTTTTAAGATAGAAGGGACTAATCATGAAACGATGGGTCTTCAAGCACCAACTAAAGACCTCTAAGGGATGCAAGGAGTAGAGGTGAGTAACCAACATTCGGCTCTTCCTCAGGGATGGGCACTCCCAACGAGTTCCATAAGAACAAAAGTAGACCAAGTTCAAAAAATATCCATTGGGTAAAGGAAGCCATCTTGAAGAGTAGAAAACCAAAACCATCTTCTAAAAATGAACGAGAAACCAGCTTTAGGTCACCAAGGACCAAACGAGTAAAAACACAAAATACAGAAAGAAACCAGTGAATTATACACTATACAAATGATGCTTCACATTGATTCTGGGGAATCAATCAAGGAAATGTTTCAAATGCCTGTCATTAACAGATCAATTTGAGCAATTCCCCATCTAAGTCTTTCAAGAAGAAGGTATGTTCACCAATTTGAATGTCAATGGAGTAAGGGCCCATCCATAATGCATCAAATTTACCATGCTTTCCCTTATCTTCATGTCTGCTATCCCATAACAGCACAAGATCTCCAACGTGACCTTCTTTCATGTTGAAAGCTCTTGGAGTGGCCTTCTTGTCAAATAACTTCTTCAATTTTTCTCTGAACTTTACATGTCTTTGGTGGGATGCCCTCCTTTCTTCATCAAGTTCAACAATCTTATTGATTCGAGCTTCATATGGGCTAACCTCTTGGTCCTCCAATTGTTGAACAAACTGAAATGAAGACAATTGTAAATGCAGGGGTAGCAGAGCTTACATTCCATAAACCAACTCAAATGGGCTTTTACCAGTAGCCCTTTTAGAAGTTATTCTGTCAGCCCAAACAACAAATTTCAGTTGCTCACCCCACTTCTTCTTGTTCAACTCCAAGGTTCTTCTAATGATCTTCAACAAGTTTTTATTGTTGGACTCAGCTTGTCCATTTCCTTGGGGGTTATAGTTAGAAGCATATGTTAGATTTATCCCATACTCTTTGCACATTTCCATTAAAGGTTTAGCTCTGAAACACATGGCATTATCAACAACAATTTTGACTGGCACTCCAAATCTGTAGATGATATGATTCAGCATGAAGTCCATGACAACTTGGTGTGTTGCTTTCTTAGTGGGGATTGCTTCCACCCACTTAGTGAAGTAGTCAGTAGCTACAAGAATCCACTTATGACCAGCACTGGAAGGATCTAAAATTTCACCAATGAAGTCCATTCCCCATTGTTTGAAAGGAGCTTCAATTGACATAGGCTGCAAAGGAAGGCAGCCTGAAGCTTTCATTCTTCCGAAAAAACACTGACAACTTTCACATTTCCTACCTATCAGAGTTGTATCTTTGAAAAGGGTGGGCCACCAATAACCAAATCTCAAAATTTTATGAGTTGTAACCCTTCTAGCAAAATGTCCCCCACAAAATCCTCCATGGAGATTTGCAATTATTCTTGGGGATTCATCTTTAGCAATGCACCTTAAGAGCACCCCCTCCGGGTTCTTCTAAGCTAACCCAAAATTAGTAATGACATATTTTTGAGAGGCTAACTTAAGAGCTCTTTTATGATTTTTACTCAAATGATCAGGGCAGCATAGATGTCTGAGATAAAAGATTATATCTTTGTACCACTCAGAACTTACCAAATTTTCAAACACATGCACCCTTTCTTCCTCTACCTCATTCACCTCAATGGTTTACAAGTTGCTCTCAGCCATAAGCTTAGCTAAGCCCAAACCTCTTACCAATTTTGTGGTTTGGATATCCATGTCATACTCCTACAATTTGTTCACCCATCTACATATTTTGCTATAGATCTCCATCTCTGATAAGATATCTTTCACCATGGTGTGGGGAACATAAGAAACAACTTTAGAGATCAAAATGTAAGGTCTGAAAACCTTTGTTGCCTTTACCAAGGCAAATGCTTGCTTCTCCATAATGGTGTACTTCAACTCAGCTCCTTGCAATGCCTTACTAAAAAAGGCAATTGGTCTCTCAGCCCCTTCATCATCCTTCTGTAATAAAACAGATGCAATGGTGTTTTCTGAAGCAAAAGAAAACACTTGAAAAGGCTTCTTGTAATTTGGAGCTGCCAAAACAAGTGCATGCTTTAGTGCTTCTTTGATCCCATCAAAAGCCTGAATGGCCGCTTCTTCCCACTTGATAATATGGTCTTTCTTCAACATGCAAGTGATGGGGAGAGTCAACTCAGCAAAGTTAGACACAAATCTTCTAATGAAATTGATTTTCCCAAAGAAGGATTGGATTCCCTTCTTGGTTCTTGGAATTGGAACCTTGCTGATAGCCTCTACCCTTTCGGGATCAATCATGACACCATCCTTTGACACAATGTGACCAAGAAACTTGGCCTTTTACACTCCAAAATGACACTTCTTTGGATTGAGTGAAATGCCATACTCTCTGCATCTTATCAACATCTTTTCCAAGTGCTGTAAGTAATCACTTCTCTTTCTGGAAAACATAGTCACATGATCTTAGTAAACAACAATAAAATCATTAATGTAACCAGTAAAAGCAACATCCATTGCTCTTTGGAAGGTAGCTCCAGCATTCATCAGACCAATTGGCATCCTGACATAAACATATGTGCCCCATGGAGTGGTTAAGGCAGTTTTTTTTCTCTCTAACTCCTTCACAATAACTTGATTGTATCTAGAGAAACCGTCCAAAGTAGAAAGCAACTCAGATCCAGTCACTAATTGCAGCATATTTTCCATGTTTGGCAGAGGATAATTATCTTTCATTGATGCTCTGTTCAAATTTCTAAAATCCACGCATAGCCTGATATCACCATTATTTTTTCTAACTGGCACTAAGTTTGCGACCCAAGAAGAATACCTTGTTGGCTGAATAATTCCTCCATCCCTTAGCTTCTTCAATTCTTCTTGAATTTTCATGGAGATGAGTCGATTAATCAGCCTTTGCTTCTGTTTGAATGGTTTTGTATTTGTTTCGAGAGGAATTTCATGCTGAAACAATTCCTCTCTATATGCTTTCAGCTTAGAATAAGACCAAGCCAAACAGTCCTGATATTTCTTCAACAATTGGACATAGGACTGTTTTTCTTCCTTGCTTAGATTGCTCCCCAACCAGATCTTCCTTGGTTTCTCCCTTGTGCCAAGGTCATGCTCTTCAACATCCCTTGAGGCTGTTATATGTCTATTAATAATGCAGTCAACATTATCAAAGTTTGATTTGAGAGCAACCAGCCCTCTAAGAATGGTATTATTTTTTAATTGGATGATGTTTTTGCTGAACAAAGTTTCTTTTCTTTCTACTATACACACCATTGGCTCACAATCAATACACTAATAAAAAAACTCCCCTTTTTTCTACAGAAACCGTTTCACCCGGGCATCATCATCAAATACTTGCCAATTTTTTACTTTGTTAGGGACAGATGGCCTTGTTAGTACTTCAACATTATATTCACAATTAGGGGCCATTAAACAAACATCAAACCGAGATCCCAAGACTGCAAGCTGGTCTACAACAGCATTGAACTTTCTATCATGATGCACAATATTAAATGAGTCAAACATTTCAATCAAATCCCAAACTACATGCTTGTATTGTTTCATTCTCTGATTTCTAGTAGCATATGGTTTTCTAATTTGTTTGACAATCAATTATGAGTCTCCTTTTACAATAATACATTTAATATGATACTTCCAAGCAATTCTCAAACATAATAATAATGTTTCATACTCGGCAATTTTATTAGTGCATTCAAAGTTAAATTTGAAAGAAAATACAAAACCTTCCTGGCTTGGGGAGATTAGAAAAATGCCAGCACCATTTCCAAACTTGGAACATGTACCATCAAATAACAAGGTCCAAGGTAAACCATCATGTTCAAGACATTCACACCGATCAATCTTGTGCTCCATGTCGTCAGTAAACCCTACAAAGTTAGCGACATCCACATCAGCATATAACACTTCATAAGAAGCATTACTTGGATCCTCAATGAGATACAACATTTTCTTCTCTCCATACAACTTTACAAGGCTGCCTTCAATAGGAATGGTGGCAAAAGACATATCCATCTGAGCACTTCCACCAACACTTGTAGCCCGTCTTCTTGATAACATCATGCCCCATTTGGCAAGGCAATCAACAATGACAACGTCAAGTTTCAGGTTCTTACCTAGATAAGCTACACGTTGTACCACCAATCCTTTCACACATCCAACAACGAGCACCTCTCTAGAGTCCATTTCAGTGCATCTTCCATATGTTGTTATCACTTTGATATCCAGCTCATTCATGACCTCAAGAGGCATGACATTACATGATGCTTCAGAATCAAACATACAATTATGCAGCAGTCTATCCTTAATGATCAAAGTTGTAAAAAATGGATCAACATTTAATTGGGATTCAACCAAAGATGTCCCTAGGTAAACCTCAGGTGCTTCTCCAAGCTCTTCTAATGCTAGTGTTGTTTCAAGGTCTACAATGGTTAGAGGAGGAGTTTCTACAATGTTTACATTTCTGCCTGGGGTACTCTTTTCTTCTTTCAATCCCAAGTACTCAAATGCTCTCTTATTATGCTCAGGAATCCTAAGTAACTCAACAATTGGAACACTAACTTTTATTTGACTCAAAACATGGGCAATATCAAATGGAACATTCTTTGGCAAGGTAGCATTATAAGGGAGATTAGCAAACTCATCAGATGGCATGGGATTCTTGACAATTTGGGCATGAGGAGAAGTATGAATCTTTTTTGGGACATCAAGGCCTTTTGAAGGTGTAATCTTCTTAGGAGCCTCTTCAGCAATACTAGTAAGCAATGGAGTTTTAGGTTTGGCTTGAGGCCCTGCTCCTTTAACAACTTTACTTCTAGTATTATAATCCTTTTCTTTTGCAACAACAACGTTCATCAATAATTGCCTATCCTCCTCCGAAGGGATTCTTCCATCATACTTCTTTATCATTAAAGCTCTTAAATACTCAAATTCACTATTAGGTATTTCAAAAGCTTGCACTACATCTACTTCAAAAGTATGAGGAGGAAGAAGTGGTACCCAATGAATGCAGTCTCAAAAAGTTACAACAATTCGAGCACTTATCGCTTCGGTTGAAGTTGCTCCTTGCTGTGAGCTTGAAGAGCAACCCATCATGTAAACATCATCATCAATACTATCATCACTATCAGCTTCTTCATCTTGCTAATTCACTTCACATGGAAGATGCGAAAGAAAGCATCTATCACACCAATCAATCTCATTGGCTTCATCAACAACAATAACCCGGGCAGTCAAAGGATCAGGCACCATTCTACTTTCACATGTTTTGGGATGTCTATTTGCAGATCCCATGAGTCCTTTACCTCTGTCATCTGACCTCTGATAACCTCTAGGATGATTGCCAAATCTATCATGATTTTGCACCTTTTTCTGACCTTGTGAACTCTGTGTGCATGTATACTTTGCTTAATGCTAAATCAAATGAAGCAAGAACTACCACCTAAAATAGTTCTACAATTTAGCTAAAACAAAGCATAAACACCATCATGATAAGAATTAAACAAGGGTTAGATGCTAGCATTCATCAATACAAACTTTGAAACTAACAATGCTAAATATCTAAAATCCTCTATTCTCTAACAACAAATAAATGAATGGACCTAAGTAAGCTCCATGGCTATCAAAATAGTTGTCCTTAATGCTCCAAGAACCTAGGAATGGGGGCTAATCAAATTGGGCTACAAGACCCTTTTGACACCTCCCATATGACCCAAGCACTTTAAGAAAGAGGCTTAACTCTTCAAGATGATGAACTCTCAAAAGGGCAAGGTGCAAGCTCTTAGTCTCTTTGCTATATGCTTTGCATTTACTCTCTTAGAAAGTTTAGGTGTAAGTAAAAAGGTAGGTGGAGGGCTCTTTATATAGCCCAAAGGATAAAGGATTCAACACATTCTCATGAATGTGGGATAAAGGTAAAACATGATTAGGAATGGATAAGGTTGCTTTATTAAAGGTAACCTTACTTTAGAAGGGTTTAATACATGTTTAGCAAGTCATGGGAGTTGGGGGTATTTTAATTAATCAAAGGTGATTAATTAATAGGTAGGTGTAAGCTTATAGAAGCCAATTAGAGGAATATTAGTGTGATTTAGGCTATTAGAAGGGGATTAAATCAATTAAATATTGATTTATTGGTTAAATGGAAGGGAAGCTAATTAATTAATAATAATTAATTAGTCTAGGTAGAAGGGGTGATTTATTAACGGAAGGTCGTTAATTAGGGTATTTGTTGGATAGGCAACTTAATTAATTAGCTTAGTGTAATTAATTAATGATGATATGAGGGAAAATGAGTGCCTTTGACGATATGTGGTTGATTTGCGAGAAAGGGGATAATTAGCACGATTTAAGTATTTAAATTGCTTGGGCATAGTTATAGGTGTCTACATTTGCCCCTCTTTGGGGTGGCATAAGTGATGCCACTTCAAAGATAGTAGACAAAAGAGATTTTGAAGAGATGGAAGAAAAATTAGTAGGAGGGAGAGATGCCCCCTCGAGTGTCGATGGGGTGATAGAAGAACTCGATCGACGATCGAAAAAGGTGAGAAGTAGGCAGAAGAATGGGGACGAGGCAGGATGCCCCGAGGAGAGGGAGAATTAGGGGTGAAAGGGAAGTGGTGTAGAAGAAATATGGATGAGGGGAGAGAAGAGCTTAACCTCTAGCCGCTTATTTGTTTGGAAAAAATTGGATGTCATCATATAGCCATAGGAACTACATCATCGGTCCTTATGAAAAATATAAGCATACGACAAAGGTAGAATGACATGAAAAGCCATACTATGAACAATTGTCCATTGCTGAAATACCAACTCCACGCAACATACAATAATGCAATGCAATACGAGAAGGAAACAAGCTCATATAACAGGGAAAACAAGTACGAACGCACATATCTAACCCAACAACGGTCAAGACAGTTGTACAAATGTTTTGTTATCAGTGCTGAAGAGATCCACAAGTTCGTGATTGACGACAAGGGTTAAAAATGATGCCCCAAGCAAGGATACATGCCAGGGAAATGAAAATGGACACGGGGGTCCAGAAAAGCATTTGTGTGCAACGAATACAGCACCAGGCAACCAAAAGTGCCCCCGAGTACAGACGAAGCAAGCATCTAGCTTTTGTGAATGGTTGTGAATCCAGTGATCCGCGAGTCGTATTAATCGGGGAAGATGTGAGACAAACCAACAGATATGGAGAAAATACCATGCGCAAGACACACGTTTCAGCCCGTAGAAGCAAGTTACCATTGTGTAGGGTGTTTTACTTTTTAGGAATTGTTTGAAAATGTTTGCCTTGTTTTTTTAGATTTTTTTGATATATATATATATATATATATATATATATATATATTGTTTTGGTTGTTTTCTCGAAACAATGTCTATTGTTTTTTGTGTTTTTCTCGAAACAATGTTCTATTGTTTTATGTTGTTGGAAACAATTTTCTATGTTTTTGTGTTTGGTGAAACAATTTTCTATGGTTTTTGTGTTTTCCTCAAACAATGTTCTAATTGTTTGTTGTTTTATTTGTGAAACAATTTTCTATTGTTTTTTGTGTTTTGTCAAACAAATTTTCTATTGTTTTGTGTTTTCCAAAAACAATGTTCCTTTGTTCTTTGTGTTTTGTTAACAAATTTTCTATTTCCTAATTCTACTAAGTCTAAAGTTCTTAAAATCTAAAATTTTCTAAAAATAAAAAAAAATAAAAATTCCTAAATTTTCTATCTCAAATAAAAAAAAAAATTTTCTAATCTAAAACTAAATTTCTCTAAAAATCTACGAAAAATTAAAAAACTAAAACTAAAAATTCTAAAAAATCCGACTATTTCTAAAACTATTTCTAATAGATCTAATAAAACTAAAAAAAAAAAAATCTAAAATTTCGAAAAAAAAAAATAAAATAAAAAAAAAATCTAAAAAAAATATAACTATTTCTATGAATTCTAAAAATCTAATCTAACTAAAATCACTAATTAGTTGTTTTTTTGTGTTTTTTCAAACATTTTCTATTGTGTTTTTTTTTTTTTTTTTTTTTTTTGTTTTTTGTAGTTTTCCGTTGATTCTTTTTTCTTTCCCTTTCCTTTTTCTTTTTCTTCTTCATTCTTTCTTTCCTTTTCTTGCCTTTTCTTCTTTCTCAAAAAAAACAATGTTTCTATTGTTTTTGTGTTTTTCTCCGCCTCTCTTTCTCCAAACAATGTTCTAATGTTCTTAAATGTTTTTGTGTTTTGTGAAACAAATTTTTCGTAATTTTTTCTTCTTTTTATTGTTTTTTGTGTTTGGTGAACAATTTTCTTCTATTGTTTTTTTTTGTGGTTTGGGAGAGGTGGGGGGTTGTTGTTGGGTGAAACACTTTTCTATTCTATACTATTGTTGTTTTTTGTGTTTTGTGAACAATTTTTCTATTGTGTTTTTGTGTTTTTCCTTTTCCCCCTTCCCCCTCGTATCCTCTCTTACTCAAATTTTCCCCTCCCCCCCCCCCCCCGCGCTTTCGCCCCCGTTTTCTCACGCTCTCAAAACAATGTTCTATTGTTTTTTGTGTTTTGTGAAACAATTTTCTTCTAAATTGTTTTGTGTTTTCTCAAAACAATGTTCTATTGTTTTTTTTTTTTTGTTTTTTGTTTTTTGTTGGTTCGGGTGCCCCCCTTTTCTCCCTCCCTCCCCCTCCCCCTTTCTTGGTTTTATTTTGTGTTTCCCGCCAAAACTGGTTTTCTCTTGGTTTTTGGGTTTTTTTGCAACCCCCCCTTTTTGTTTTTTATTGTATGTATTTTTTTAATTAATCGTTCTAATGTTCGGGATTCTTCGCTTTTCCTTTTCTGTATTGCTTCCTTCGTTTGCAAACTACTGTGATACTGCGTGGTTTTGGGGAAACGTCCAATCTTCAGGCAATGTGCGCGTATGGAGATAAAAGGTTTGTACTCCCGGGCATTTCCTGGTGACTTTCCGTGTTTACACTTCCTTAAGCCAGTCCCCCACACTTCAAAGCTATGTGTAGGTAACCAAGAAAGTATGGATGCCCCCAGTGTTAGGTGGGGAATATACAAGGGCAGAAGCCATGCGCTTATGAACAAGAAGGTGAATTTGTTGAGTTGCCCCCAGCGTAAGATGGGAAATAATGAAAGACCATGTCCCTTACAGACGAATAGAAGAAGGAAAGCCGGATCAAGGCTGGACTAGATGGTGTGCACAAGGAAACTCGAAGGTAGAACCAGGTCCAGGACAAAGACAACTACCCTTCTGATACAGAATGCTTGTGAACAACGAACCTCCCGAGACACCGGAAACCGGTTTTCACCCAAGGACTTGTCCAAAGTGCCACAATTGCGTGGTTTTCACTAGTGGACGACCTGTTTTCTCTTCTTTCTTTTTTTATATATATTTTATTTTATTTTTATGACTTTCTTGTGCCATGTTTAGGCATAAAACTTCTTAAGATGCATGGAATTCATGGGCTCCCGGAGCTCATCACCATTGGGGTGAGCCAACTTGTATGCCCCTGTGCCATACTTGGCAACTATGACATAGGGTCCTAACCAGTGTGGTTCGAACTTCCCTTTCTTTTCTCGCTCTGCTCTGGTGTTGAACTGGTTCTCCTTCATAACTAAATCACCCACCTCAAACTGGCGAGGGATGATTCTCTTGTTGTAGTTACGGGAGATTCTGTGTTGATATACTTTCAGGTGATTAAGAGCGCGAATGCGCCTCTCATCCAGGAGCTCTAACTCAGCCAATCTTGCCACTCGGTAATCTTCATCCTTATTCAAATAGTCCCGAAGAGAAATTTGCAGGGATGGGATTTCAATCTCTAAAGGGATGATAGATTCTGTCCCGAACACGAGGGAATATGGCGTCGCACCCGTAGGAGTGCGAATTGATGTTCGGTAGGCCCAGAGGGCTGGGTGGATTTGTAGGTGCCAGTTTCGACCAGTTTTGCTAACCATCTTCTCCATTATCCTTACCAAAGTCTTGTTTGTTGCCTCAGCTTGTCCATTACCCTGAGGGTAATATGGCGTGGACCATTTCAATCTGATTTGGAACCGTTGGCAAAGACCTTTCACAGTTTTGTTCTTAAATGACTTCCCATTATCTGTGACAATGGCTGCAGGGATACCATATCAGCAAATACTGTGATTCATGATGAATTTAGAAATCTATGCTCCTATGACATAGGTTAAAGGGACAGCCTCCACCCATTTTGTGAAGTATTCTGTAGCTGTGATGATATGTGTATGACCATCAGATGAGGTAGGAGTAAGCTTCCCTATTAGATCAAGTCCCCACTTGGAGAATGGCCACGGGGTAGTGATTGGTTGCAATGGTTGCGATGGAGCATGGATGAAATTTCCATACTTTTGGCATAGCACACATTTTCTAACATAATTACAACAATCAGTTTCCATGGTGGGCCAATAGTAACCTACTCTTAACAGTTTCTTAGCCAAGACCATTCCGTTTGTATGTGCTCCGCATACTCCTTCGTGTACTTCTTTAATTGCCTGGATTGACTCCGGCACATCCAGACAACGTAATAGATTCCCATCGTAGCCACGACGATAATTGTACCTCCTAACAGGGTGTAACGGGCTATCTGGCGAATTAGGCTCTGCTTTTCAGAGCGGGAGATTTCGGGAGGGAATGTACTGTCCTTAAGATAGGTGAAAATGGGTTCATACCATGGTGAATGGGGACCAACAACCTCATAAGCCAAGCAAGATTCTGGCATGTCATACGCGGGCTGGCGTAGATTTTCTACAAAGAATGGCATATCATTGTTCCCTGGCGGAATACGAAGCATAGATCCCACCGTTGCCATAGCATCTGCCGATCTATTCTGCGCTCTTGGGATTTGCTCAAAGGTAATGCGCACAAAATACTCCTTCAGAGTTTCCACCAACTTCTTATAAGGTATGAGCTTGTCATCCTTAACTTTATACTCATCATTAACCTGTTTGATGATTAGCTATGAATCACCTACAACCTTCACATGTTGAATATTCCACTTGATGGCTAGCTTCATCCCTGCAATGAGTGCTTCATATTCCACAATGTTGTTCGTGCAAGGGAAGGCCAGGCGGAAAGCCTATGGTATAGGATCACCTGAAGGAGTAATAAGGACCACTCCTGCACCTGAACCATGAAAAATAAAAGATCCATCAAAATGTATCTGCCATACGACAGATTCTTCAATGTAGAGCAAAGATGCATTTGGCAGATCCAGACTCAAAGGTTCTGTTCTTTGCAAAGGTGCTTTCGCTAGCTGGTTAGCAAGTACTTGTCCTTTAATTGATTTTTGATGGAAAAATTCTATATCAAACTCACTGAGTAGAATGATCCAATTAGCCATTCTACCTGTGAGGGCGGGTTTGGACTAACAAATACTTGAGTGGGTCGACCTTGGATATGAGCTTGGTCTTAGTATTTAGCAGGTAATGGCGAAGTTTCTGAAAGGTAAAAACAACAGCCAAGCAAGCCTTCTCAATCTGAGGATAATTACGTTCATAGGCGATGAGGGTGCGACACAGATAGTACACTGCTTTCTCTTTATGGCTAAGGTCATATTGGGCGAGCAGTGCACCAATAGCATATTGCGTAGCGGAAATATAGAGCAAAAAGTGGTTCTCCCGGAGTGGGAGGCATGAGGACAGGTGGATTAGCCAGGTACTGTTTAAGCAAAGGAAAGGCTTGTTGTTGCTCAGGTCCCGAGATGAAAGTGATGTCCTTCTTAAGCAAATGAGTGAATGAGTGACATTTATCTGCAAGCTGGGAGATAAAGCGGCGAATGGCTTGAATTTTCCCTTGCAAGCTATGCAGTTGCTTGATATTCTCAAGGTGGAGGAATTTCTGTGATGGCAGATACTTTAGCAGGGTCTACCTCAATACCTCGTCTTGACACGATGAAGCCTAATAGTTTCCCAGATAGCACACCAAAGACACACTTCTTTGGATTTAGCCTAACTTTGTACTCACGTAGGCGTTCAAAGATACACCGCAAAAATGATAGGATGTTCCTCTCTTGTTTTGGACTTTCCCAGGATGTCATCTACATAGTCTTCCATGATGTCATGAATCATATCGTGAAATATTACTGTCATGGCCCGCTGATAAGTTGCTCCCGCATTCTTAAGGCCGAATGGCATCACCTGATAACAGAAGGTGCCCCAAGGAGTTGTGAAAGCTGTTTTGTGTTGGTCTTCCTCAGCGATCTTAATTTGATTATAACCCGAAAAGCCATCCATAAGTGATAGCATTTCATACCCTGCGGTTGAGTCAACAATCATGTCAATGTTGGGCAACGGAAAGTCATCTTTAGGGCAAGCTTTATTGATGTCCCTAAAATCTGTGCAAATTCGGATACCAATAGGTTTCTTCTGGACAGGAACAATGTTCGATATCCATTCAGAATAATCAATTGGCCTGATGAATCCTACTGCAAGCAACCTTTCCAACTCTTCTTTAACTAACAAGGCCACTCTTGGGTGCATCTTTCGAAGCTTCTGTTTGATAGGCTTAGCATCTGCGTGCACAACCAAGTTATGCACGAACAAAGTTGGATCTAAGCCGGGCATGTCTTTGTAAGACCATGCGAACACATCAATAAAATCTCGCAGTAGCATAGTGAACGTCTTTTGTTCTCTGGCTGAGAGTGATGCTCCCAATTTTACTATCTTGGGATCTTCTTCAGTACCAATATTAACATCAATGGTTTCTTCAACTAACAATTTTGATAAATCCTCCATACGCGTGGGATCGGGAGGTAGGTTGAGATCTTCATCCAAGGATGTCTCTACGAGATTTTCATCCTTGGCGTGGTCACTTTGTTTGTCCTTTGATTTTCTTATTTGTTTGTCAGCCAATGCCTCAAAGAGGTTTTCACTGTGTGACTTGGACTTTGATTTTTGCCGAGGCTTTTCTTTAGAACTCTTGCCCTCGCTTTTCTTTAAATTTTGCTGACCACGAAGTTCAGCCTCCTCGCCGAAGTAGGCGCAGGTGTCTAAGTCGATAAAGAAACCCTTCTTGTGATCTCCAATGGGAATTGTATCCCTTATGCCCATGAACTCTGCAATAGCCTCGTCATTCTCGAATAAATCTAGTGGCACGTGACGTTGTTGGTCCCATTCAACAAGGGAGGGGTATACAAGGTCAAGGGTTGGTTCATTGGGGGGTGATGGTTAGGACAGCATTATTCATGAAAAGGTTCGTGGAGGCCAGATCCTCATATTGGCTACAACAGGAATCCGTATCGCTGTCTAGATAATCAGAGCTATCCTCATGCTCAGAACAAGTCACATCTTGATCGTTGGGGTGTGCTCCATAAGGGCGAATCCCAATGCCATATCTTTCTATTTTGAAATGTGGAAGAGGGACTGGTTCTCTTTGTCCTTGTTCATTCCTCCCACATCCTAGGCCTTTGTAGCCCATGGAGTACATCATTCTGCTAGATTTTTCATATTCTGGGGTTTGATAACAAGATGGCTGAGTGTCCTCAGGGACCCAAGTAGTAGGTGGATCAAGTAATTTTTCCTCAGCTAACAAGCCTCCAAGTAGGAACGACCCAATAGTATGTTCCTCTCTAGGTCTCCTGAAGCAGTAGTTGGGTCGACCTCTAGTCTTGGGCGACAAGGAGAGGTCTGAAACCAAGAGCGCTTGTTGTACATTATACTCCCCACAGCCATATTCCAGAATTTTCATCTCCCATGAATTAAATGGAGATGTTGAAGTAGATGCCCCATGAGTGCAAGAACGAAGAGAATTTGAATCTACTCGAGATTCCATGGCCTCAGAATGAAGAGGGACAGCTATATCTGTGGAGGGACATGCATATGTACCCTTTCGTGCAAAGCTATTAAGAGCTCTACAATGAGCAAAGGGCTCTGAGTCTCCTGGTATTGTTACTGTATGTCCCTCATGCTTCAGCTTGATGCATTGATGAAATGTTGATGGCACTGCTTGCATGGCATGGATCCATGGTCGGCCTAGAAGCATATTATATGGAAGTTCCAAGTCTAAGACGTGAAACTTTGTCTGATGGCAAGTGGGGCCCACCTCCATTGGCAGCGTAATGGTGCCTGCTGACTCTCTTTCCGCGTTGTCGTATGCGGTGATAGTGATGATATGGGACTCAAGATCTGCCTCTGTATGTCCCAATTGTTTGACCAACTTAAGCGTGCAGATATTCAATCCTGATCCATTGTCCACAAGCACCCGTTTGATTTTCCTGCGGGTGACAACTACCTCAATGTATAAGGGAAGATTATGTGTAGGATTCTCAGTAGGGACCTCCCTATGGTTGAAAGTGAGATGCTCACTGGGTGCAATATTTGCCACCGCGGCTTGAAGGTATGCAGGATCAACTTCTAAAGGCACTCCCGACCCCTGAAGAGTTTGATACAAAATTTCCTTATGCACATTGGATATCTTGAGAAGATCTAAGATCGAGATCTTAGCAGGTGTCTTCTCAAGTTGTTCTAAAAGGTTATATTTACCAGTTTGCGGGGTCAACAGAGAGGGTTCTGGAATCACGAGGCGGGCACGCCTTGTTACCGCAGCGCAGTCCTTTCCCTTGATCCGGATGGTATTGACACGGTCAGTAGGGGAGCGAATACATCCGATAAGTGAATCGTAATGATTGTTATCTCTCTTGGTATACAAGTAATTCGTGGCTTTATAGGTTTGGGATGACTCTCCCCGATCCGGTTTTTCCTTTTCCGACTTATCATGCTTGGGGAATGGTTCCTTATAAATCCCCATTTTCTCGTTAGGTGTTTGCATGTGGCTAGGGTTATCCACCTCTATCTCCCCGTTGTCAATGAGGTCTTGAATATAGTGGCGAAGTCGCAAACATTTGTCTGTTTTATGACCTTTAACGTGATGCATTTCGCAGTATTCATGCTCCTTATACCATGAAGGTTTAGGAGCGTTGTCATCGAACGGTTGTGTTGTAGGATAGGTCATCATGTGGGCCGCATCCAACTGTTTTAGTATGACAGACAACGGCTCATTGAGGGAGGTGAATGTTCTTCGCTTTGGTGGTGGTTGAATTGGGCCCTTGGTCAGTTTAAAAGGTTGACTGGTTTGGACCGTTTGAACACGTTTGGAATCAGTGATTCCGTCTCCCACCACGTTTTTGTTTTTGTTAAAGATCTTTGGCTTTTCAGCGGGTTTGACACTTTGGTTGTCTTTAGATTGGGTTTTGAGGGTGCCTTTGGCAATGAGAGCCTTTTCTATTTGAATCCCTTTCTCGATAACCTCCTCAAAGGTGCGGACACAATGCATTTGGAGGTGGAAAGCTATATCTGGGTTGAGATTAGGGACGAAAATACTGACTAGCTGCTTCTCAGGGAAAGCGCAAGGGAAGCGACTAGCTATCCCTCTCCATCGTTGGAGGAAGCTGGCGAAGGTCTCATTTGGGCGTTGTTTTGTGCTGCACAAGTCTGCCATGGTGACGTCACTCTCTATGTTATATGAGAAATGACGCACGAATCTTTCCGCCAATTCTGGCCAGGTGAAAATTGATCCTCGTGGCAAGCGCGTAAACCATTCTAATGCTTGACCTCCGAGACTCTTAGGAAAAAGTCTGATGAGGTAATTATCACTATAAGACACCTCTTGACATGCCATGTAGAAATCTTTAACATGATCCCTTGGGTCTCCCTTTCCTTTGTATTTGTCGAACTTTGGCATATCAAATTTCTTTGGAAAGGGTTGAAGGGTCATTGTCTTGTCAAAAGGATAGGGGCATAGTTCTTCGTATTGGTATTTCCTAATACTCCCTATATTGCTTTCTTGTATGCTCGCAAGCGTTGCTTTCATAGATTGTACTTCTTGTGCGAGCAATTGTTCTTTAGTGGGAGAAACGGGGATGTGTACATGATGATACCCTGTGTCTTCTTCTCCTTGGTTTTCTCGATGGAGTTCGTGGATCCTAAACTTAGGCTTTGACTTTTGAACGTTCTTGTTTGTGTCTTTCTGTACTTGGAAAGTAAGCAAAGCTAGTTGTCGGCTTAAGTTACTGAGTTGTTGTTGGATTGTGACTTGGTTTGTGTCTTCTTCTTCTAAAGGTTCCTCCTCTTCGTATTGTGGAGGTTCTTCCCCTGTCTCATGTTCTATCTTGTTTCTTCGTGGCACTTTGATGAGGGGTATTCTATGCCCTACCACTTTATCATTTTCTACATAAGAAGTGGAAGCATGTCCGCCTGTTAAAATATCTTCCATATTGATAAGGGGGTGTTCCTCCTTAGTAGTGTCATTTGTTTGTAGTATTGGTTCCTTCTCAATGGGCAATTTGGCCCCTAATTCCATGACCCGTGCCAAAACTCTATCTTTGTTTCTAAGGAGAAACTCATCTAGTAGAGTGGGGTCAAAATCAAAGTCTGCGTGTGGTGATTCTAATTCATTTCCACTATGATCGACCATCTCTTCTGTTTCCTTTTCTGCAGAAAATAGTGGTCCTAGATCGTGTCCGATAAATGGGTTTGACCCTTGTCTGTTAGAGGTTTCCCAAGCTTGCGCCTGTTGTTCCTCATATGTTTGTTTCTTTAACCCTAGACGCGTCTTAGGAGCCATGTTTTCGTGATAAGTTTCACTAAGGTAAGTTGTAGATTTGTTCAAAATTCAATGACTACCCCTAAGTGAAACACAAGATGTACGTGTTAAGAGTAAATTAACAGTGTGAGAATACCAATGTGATAGAATGATAAAGTCACCAATGAAACAATCGTTTGGTATCAAAACTTAATCAAATGAAGTACCTCCTAGATTACGTTTTAAAGTAATTTTGACGCCAGATGATTAACAAGATGTCTCCACTTATGCCAAGTTCAAAGGAATGAACAAAACGTAAGTAAATACATGAAGTTAAATGTGATCTCCCAATCAAGATATACGATGAGCAAGCTCAAGTCTGATTAAGACCTATATCTCAAAAAGTGTCAATTACGATTTGCGAATGACACAACAATATCACCAAGATATGTTAACCCACTTTGCAAGAAAGTGGAGTATTGATATCGAGGTGTTATTGATATAACACGCACAAATGGTAGTTCCTAACACCTTTTGAAATCGAGGTAATAATAAAACTGAACAAAAAAAAGCTCAAAGTATAGCTAGGAATAGTTAAGAATGTGTGCAGTGTAACCGTACAATATAGGTATTTATGTCGAGTTTACAAGAAACAAGACGTAAATATCGAAATTGTAATGATACGAGACAAACAAACTAACTCCTCTTATGGAAGTCCGCAGTGATGAACCACGCCTAACTACAATGACGATCTTGACGTGGGTATCAAGATCACAATGGCTACCAAATGACGTGAAAACGCCTCCACTCACTTTAGACGTTTAACTAACCCAGCCGCAAACATGGATGGGCGTAAACGGACATAAAAGTGAGAGAAACAGTCGAATGGCAACACAAAGGTAATCACACCTCTTTTGATCAACAAAGTGTCAAAAGAATATGAAGGAAATAAATCAAGAAAAAAATGACAAAAAATGCTAGTCTTACTTCGGCAGAGTTTCACCTCGCCCTAAGGCAAGTAAAAACTAGGCGAAAGTAATACGTCACACGTTTCTCAAAAAGAAGGTTCACAACTCAACACTGTTTTAAAGTGGTCAAAGTGGGCTCCTGGCCAAAGTATATTCTCCTAGGTGGTTCTCTCGCCCTAGGTGTTACAAAGTTGCCACGAGCGAGCGCGATTTACCCAAAAAGTCACACTGACTAGTTTGGGAGTATCTCGGCTTTACTTTACCCCCTTCAAGAACAGTAGGCAACTAGTGCGTCTACGTGTACTATCACTGGGGTCGCCACAACGGACAACCTGTAACTCTATCTCACAAAGGAATCACTAGTCAAGTAGGTAGTGCGGAGCACTTCCCGTTTCGTCCACAAGGTTCCCTCTTGCGTGGACTACTTTGGGGTTCCTGGAACCACCCCCATTGTTGTAGCTTAAGGCGTTATGCCAAAGGGGTTATGTTCCAGTTGAGCGGAGAGGGACGTACCCTTTTCCGAAACCTGCAATACAGTGTTTTGAATATGTTGTTCTTTTTATCTTGTTTAATTAGGTGTGGTTTGCTTGAACACCTTTTGGCAACCTGTATAACAACTGTATTAGTAGTTTTTGATTTCGTTTTGATTCCTCCTTTCTTTGACAAGCGTTTTTAGGTCCTGCACTCAAGCGTTAGTAGTTCTCCAAGAAAATCACATTATTTAAAAGAGGATTAAAAGTTGCTTTTGATTCTCAAGATCATCCAAGGATGCAAGAGAAGAGCATACACAACAAATAATCCAACTAAAAAGTAAATAAAATCTTTTCAATCAATGAACCATACAAAATTTTTGATAAATGTTCATTCCCTTAAACCAAAAGTGAAAGATGAAGTTTCCAATTTACCAAATGTTATAAAATGAAGACTAAAGTTGCTTTTGATTCTCAAGATCACCCTAAGGTGCAAGAGAAGAGCATACACAAACTTTAGCCCAACTATATAGAAATGGAAAACTTCAAATCAAAGGACCGTTGAAAAATGCTTTGTAAAAGGTTCATTCCCTTAAGCAAAATGAATAATTAAATTTCCAAGTTTAATCCCAATGTTAAAAAGATATAGATCAAAGTTGTTTTTGATTCTCAAGATCACCAAAAGGTGCAAGAGAAGAGCATACACACGCTTTGATCTAAATCGAGTAAGCATGGAAATACAACATTCATCAAAACATTAGACATGTTAGAAAATGACCAGTTTTAAAATAACAGAAAAACCTGCAACTTCTGTAAGTGTAAATCCCAAATTTATGTTTTCATTGCATATTTAACTTCAATACCTTTCCAACGCAAAAAAAATGGAGTCATTTCGAGGTCGGGAGCAAAAGTTATGGCCTTCGGAAGATGGGTTACGCATATGCTCTTATGCTCATGGGTATGCACTTGACATGCACTTAAAAAATGTCAAAAAAAAACGTCCCTTAATATGCAAAATGGGCAAATTTTTCCAACCAAGATTCAATTTTGACAACAACCCATCACATTAATATATGAATAGAAGACTCAACGCTATCAAACATTAACATACATGCTCAAGAATTTAAGATTTTCAAGAAATTGACAAAACTAGCATGTAGAATGATGAAAAAGTAAGCTCTAAAAATGAAAACATGATGAAATCTTGAAATTTTCTCACCAACATTAAATTTTGACAGCAACCCACCACATTAATATGTAAATATAAGACTCAGCACTATCAAACACTAACCTACATGCTCAAGAATTGAAAATTTTCAAGAAATTGACAAAACTAGCATGTAAAATGTTGAAAAAGTAAGCTCAAAAAATGAAAACATGATGAAATCTTGAAATTTTCTCACCAAGATTAAATTTTGACAGCAACCCACCACATTAATATGTAAATAGAAGACTCAGCACTATCAAACACTAACCTACATGCTCAAGAATTTAAAATCTTCAAGAAATTGACAAAACTAGCATGTAGAATGTTGAAAAAGTAAGCTCTAAAAATGAAAACATGGAGAAATCTTGAAATTTTCCCCTCAATTCCAATTTTGACAGCACTTCACCTCCTTCATACCTACAAGGAAGACCCAACACATGCAAACTCAACAAAACATGTTAAAAAAAACAAGTTAGATCAACATGTGTAAAAGAGGGTTAGTAACCAAAAATAAAACTTAACTACAAAAACTTGAAATTAAGTGCAAAGGACAATGGAGTAAGTCCCACCGGGCGTGCCAAATGTGTGCATGTATAATTTGCTTAATGCTAAATCAAATGAAGCAAGAACTACCACCTAAAATAGTTCTACAATTTAGCTAAAACAAAGCATAAACACCATCATGATAAGAATTAAACAAGGGTTAGATGCTAGCATTCATCAATACAAACTTTGAAACTAACAATGCTAAATATCTAAACTCCTCTATTCTCTAACAACAAATAAATGAATGGACCTAAGTAAGCTCCATGGCTATCAAAATAGTTGTCCTTAATGCTCCAAGAACCTAGGAATGGGGGCTAATCAAAGTTGGGCTACAAGACCCTTTTGACACCTCCCATATGACCCAAGCACTTTAAGAAAGAGGCTTAACTCTTCAAGATGATGAACTCTCAAAAGGGCAAGGTGCAAGCTCTTAGTCTCTTTGCTATATGCTTTGCATTTACTCTCTTAGAAAGTTTAGGTGTAAGTAAAAAGGTAGGTGGAGGGCTCTTTATATAGCCCAAAGGATAAAGGATTCAACACATTCTCATGAATGTGGGATAAAGGTAAAACATGATTAGGAATGGATAAGGTTGCTTTATTAAAGGTAACCTTACTTTAGAAGGGTTTAATACATGTTTAGCAAGTCATGGGAGTTGGGGGTATTTTAATTAATCAAAGGTGATTAATTAATAGGTAGGTGTAAGCTTATAGAAGCCAATTAGAGGAATATTAGTGTGATTTAGGCTATTAGAAGGGGATTAAATCAATTAAATATTGATTTATTGGTTAAATGGAAGGGAAAGCTAATTAATTAATAATAATTAATTAGTCTAGGTAGAAGGGGTGATTTATTAACGGAAGGTCGTTAATTAGGGTATTTGTTGGATAGGCAACTTAATTAATTAGCTTAGTGTAATTAATTAATGATGATATGAGGGAAAATGAGTGCCTTTGACGATATGTCGTTGATTTGCGAGAAAGGGGATAATATAGAGCCATGGTAAAGGCCTGCCTTAAAGTGTCAGGGTTTTTATCCCTCAAATAGTATGCAGCCTTCTTTTCAAATGCATCAACATACTTTATAAGACAAGATTCATCACATGGCCTCAAATTCACAGGTAATCTTCTTAATGTCTTATTGAATCTCGTATTAAAATCATGCACTGATTCATTGGGATTCTTTTAATATTCTCAAATTCTGACAAAAGAAACCTGAGGTTTGTTTTGTCACCATACTGCAATCTAAATGCATTCTTCATTTCAGTCCACGAATTAATAGAGTTATCAGGCAAAGCTTTATACCAGTCCCTTGCATCCTCCTCTAGAGTATGAATAACTAATTTAATGTATACATTTTCAAACTCTATTTCGAAATTCTCCATCATATTGACAAAGAGTTTCAAGTGTTGATCACCAGTTATTGCATTATTTCTTTGAAACTTAGGCGATCTATTTCTTACATCCTGTGGCACAACATTCAGATAGCCATCCATACCTATAAAAATCATGGGACCAAAAGAATTAACGATAAATGGATGTCTAGGTGGAGGCTAAGCCATATTATTCTGAGGAGGTGATCTTACAGGAGAAACAAAGTGATGAGGAGTGAGGGGTATGTGTGCTATAGGAATACAATTTTCAGAATGACTATCCCCTAATGGCTTTTTTTCACAGCATACACTATCAGATCTGGAAAATACAAGGGTAGAATGAGATGCAAATCTTTCAAATACAGTGGTGGAATGAGAAGGGCCCTCTCCAGATGGAGAATTTAGATTTACAAAGAGACTACCTTATTTAGAAGTAGTTGAGGAAGCATTGCAATCTTCGATCACGTGCTGATCATTTTCACCAATGGAGATCTCTCTTCTTAATGCTTGATCTCCAACAACCTTCCAAACTCTTCCTCTTTCTGAATTAAACTTTCCAAACTTTGGAAACAACCTTCTACTAGGGTCAGCGGCGAAGAAAGATCTTCTTCCTTCTAGCTTTGCAAAGACCAGTAACAAATTTATGTTGACAAAGGTTAAGACACTAACATTTACCAAAAACAAATCAACACGGAGTCGCCACTAAGTATTTTCACCCTAGTTGTGCAAATGCACTAAAATGCACTACTAGAAAAATTGGACATACAACACGCATAACTTAAAACTTGGTTCAATTCTTACAGATATGATCAGAGAATGATGTTTACAAACTGTATTTGCACACACAACTGCAAGAAACATTACCAGGATATGGAAAACTTTAAATTCTTGAAAGCATCATTAGTAGCGGCGCAACGAGTGTTGGTATCCAAATTCGTTCTCCTTTTCAAGCCGAGCAACAACACAGATTCGATAGGGAGCTTATAGGTAGATAGATCATAAATGTGTATCGTTATGTAGCCGAGGATGAAATCTAACTGATCCCTGTGTTACTCGAGTTTGTGGAGAGATGGATAGCACCATAAAATAATTTGATCTTATCCTAACTATTTTAGGTTGTGCCTTTCAACCAAGGTAAGAGAACCTATTTTAACCTCTGTTATTAAAGGAGATGAATATACCTTTCTTTTGCACAAATTTTATAGAGAAGACCTTGGAAAAATATGATCAACACACCAAATCTTTCTCTCACGAGTTGTCACTTCCAGATTATGGAGATATTTTCAACACAAGGCCAAGGTTATTGAAGACATTTAGAAACCTGATGTATTTTACATACTTTAGCAAATGGATTTTGTTCTTTTGTGGATATACAGAATAAAACAAGGGTAGTTCAGGGTAGGATTGGTTATTTGAATAATTATTTTTTTTGGGTGGGAGATCAACAAGATAGATTGGACTTTGCTAGATCCTTGAGAAACTTCATAACAAATGGAGAACTCAATAATAGAAAGCTTCAAAATAGTTAAAACATTCCTTTAACCAGAAGGTATGCATCAATGGAGGCCCAGATTTGCACTTTTTCACACAATCTTTGAGATTCTAGCATGAAGGCTCGAGTTAGAAGACCCAATAAAACATCAAAATCTAAGATCATTCACATCCGAGGTACACCCAGAGGCTTACAAACAATCTCTATCAATAGATGAAAGACAAGTGATTTTAAATCGTTTATTTCATTCCGAGATGAAAGCTCTTCTAAAAAGTGAAATTTCAGATGCCACTAAACTATCACAAGGATTGAGATCTGTGTGATTCAAAGAGATTTTGATACAAGATTGTAATAGGAACAAGAAAAACTACTTGCAGACATTCTAAAAGTGAAATAAACACAAAATTTTCCAGAGATTTGACACAAATTAACTCAAACTTTATCAGATTCATCAACATGGGAGAGTTATTTAAACAATCTCAGAGCTTGTTGATGGCTATACACTTGTAACCAACTCAACATGAATGAAAATCTAACACAAAAGAAGTTAACCTGGTTTCTTAGAAAAGTTTTCTCAAAAGATGAGATTTTCTCAAAATTTTCTCGTGAAAATGAACTCCCAACCATTTGCAAGAGTACTCTCATTGCATTTATACATTTTGCCCACTCAATTTTCCCCCCAAAAGAGAAGAATATTCAAGGGACATTTGCTTGTTACTCATTTTCCTCAGAAAGCGACCTTTGAAAAATTTATATCTAAAAGCTGCTAGGTGGACCAGTTGTGAACTGATCATGTTTCTTGGGCCCTCTGCTGATGACTAGGATGTCATGCCGCAACCTTTTGGCAAACTTTCTAAACAGGTGAAATGCACAAAAACCATTGATTTTGCCCCCTCTCTACTTTATATCAGAGACGTCCACGTGTTTCCTTGGCACAACTATAAAGGTGAGTCATAGAGGCAAGTCTCCAAACAAGTGTGGGCCTTCCATGTGTCCCAAGCCTTAGAAAATTGCTTGAAAAGCTTAAGCATAGATTAGATCAGGAGGAAGCCTCCACGTGTACCCTTGTCGCAATTGTTAAGGTTGGACCCTGAGGTGAATTTTCAAATGAGCATTGGCCCTCCACGTGGACAAGTTTTGGATTGAGGCGGGCCATAGAGTTTTTAGAGTGATCCTCCAAGCCACATCCAATCACGTTTCCACATGTATTTGGGACAAAAATGACAGGGACCACAAAACGTGACTCTGGAAAATGGAAATAAAGGAAAAACCTGAATTTTACGCCTAAGGTGCAGACTCTTTCACATGAGGACTCAGATTTGGGAGGGATAAGACCCCTTGGAAACATCCCAACACCCTCCACGCCATGAAATCATATAATATCATTCTTAACAGGCTTTTAGTGGGTGAAAACTTGGAAAACGTTTTTTTCCCCTTTAATATGGGATTCGTTGGCTTCCATTACTGAGATATTGGGATTTTGATCTGCCATCTTCTCTTATACAAAAAACAGACGTGGGGAACTAGACTCGACAAATGGAGGACAAAGTTTTTATGCATCAAATGGGGGAGATACAACATGTGACAGAGGCTGCAAATTGAGGGATTTCAAGGGCAAATGGTGTGAGATCAAAATGAGCACCAACACTTACCTCGCAGTGATATGGGAGTGAAAAAATTCATGAAATGACATAACAGAGTGTCATAACGAACCTCAAATAATTGCAGCAGAGGCAGATTTAGCCAGACTGGGCCGCCCGAGGACGGATGAGGGCATCTAGGGTGCCCTAGTTTGAAACATGGGCACCCTGGTCTACGAAACAACTTGGAATCTAATCCTGGTATGGTAGCTAGGTCTTCACAATACTTTTCCCTTGGTCACATTAATGTTGCACTTGCTTCCTTGATATCATCGTAAACCTATAATAACGAATCACCTATAAAACCCCATGCAAAGCATCAAACCCTAAAAAATAAAGATGCAAATGAAGGGGTCAGATTGTTTTTAGCAGGCACAATAGTGTTCTTACAACTAAGCGATGTACTACATTTCAAACCAAATGTACTCCTGTGTGCAATAACGTGCCTAGGTTGCCCGATTACCGATAACGCAGAGATAACGAGCGATAGGTAGATAAAATGTAAAATGACAGATATAATATAATATACTCCCTTCATATGCAGCATGTGATGTAGAATAGTGTCCAAATACCGTCTTTTGCTTTGTGTAGATAGATAACACTTAATAGAAATAGTCTGCCCATAAGGTAGTATGTATGTTGTGTTTATATAGGGATCTCTTGCTCAACTTTCAACACTAATGACCCGACATGCCGACTAGTACCTAGAGGGATGGGAAGGAAAACCGTAAAGATTGGCCTTGAATGTCCAAAATAAAACCAAGTGTGACGGGGACTAGGGCACTCTAATCCTTCTCTAGGTGCCCTAGTTAAAGACTAGTGATGACGAGTGAGTACTGATAGATAAGACTCCCTAAGACCTGACCGGAACTATGTGAGTGAGTAACAAATATGCAAGACAAACAACGACAAAGATGAACAAGACATATGACTGAACAATGGAATGGGTCATAAGTGAATAATTTTCTTATGCAAGATTCATATATAAAACAACATACTTGGCAATATAATAATAGTAGTAAGTGCATGATTTTGTGACTGCACCCAGATGTTATAGCAAGTGCAATGGCAACCTCAAGAGGAAGATGTGGCCATGGTGTGGATGGTAGAACACCATTAATAGTAATGACTTGTTTGTTGTGAATGAACTTTAGACATAAATGGTTCATGGAAATGATATTCTGAGTTGCGCGGAGCTAAGGGAGACCTAAGAGCATGTCACACCCTTCGACTGGTGGTGTGACAAGAAAAGACACAAAAACAGTAAGAGGACCGATAGTGACCAAAATCTTGACAACACCATATGATTTATGAACCGGATATGAGATTTGTGAGAGTGGGAAACTGATAGCGATAAGAAGTGCAATATAACATGCGCTAACATGAAACGATGGATCAATGATAGTGTTATTGATAGAAGTAGATCCAATAGAAGCAGTGATATGTAAGCGATAAGAAGAAAATGTAGCATGATAATCATGATAAGAGAAAGTAATGATTGGAGGAGATGGATCATCATGAGCAACTAGAAAATCAAGGGGCCTCAATAAAGGAGGCATTGCACAACATGTATGATTTACTGAAGAATCAGCCACTTGCTTATCATGTTTTGGAAGGGGATTATTGAAGATTTTGAGCTTGTGATTTTGATTGGCAGGTGCAGAGGTCGTAGTCTCTAGAAGCTCAAGTGTATTTTTATCGATAAGATTTTGAATAAGATTGTGAAGCTTGAAACATCGATCTTTAGAATGTCCAACACATTGATGATAGTCACATCAAATATTTTTGTTGTAATTATGACCTTTTGGACGAGTTGGGTCCAAGTTGATTGGAGGAGGAAGCATAATAAGATTGTTCTTAATAAGTTATGGCAAGAGAAGATGTGAAGCGATAATCAAATTTGTATATGTGTGTTTAGGTGTTTTTCATTTAAGTTCTTTAGTGTTAGATACAATGTTGACAGTTGCTTTAGCTTCTGTAAGTTTTGTAGATGGTTTGAAAGTTGATTTCTTTTGAAAGCGTGTAGAAGATGAAGCATGTTCCTAAAACTTAAGCTTTCCTATAGATAATAATTTTCTTTTGTATAACTTAAGAGTGTGACACAAGTGATCAAATGATGTAGAGGTCTCAAACACTCTCCTGAAGATGTGGTAATAGAATTTGTATAAATAGGTCTTGAAGTTCAGAGTCTGTGAGTACATTAGACATCTTAGCTAAGTTGTTTTTGTATCGTAAGACATAATCTGCTCAATGCTTGTTATATCCTTGTTTAAGTTCTGTGAGTTGAGCCTATGAGATCTTAGAGCCAATATTGATAGAAAAGTGTCAGCGAGACGCATAAAAGATGTTACCGAGTGGACAAGTAGATCATAAAACCAACACATCGCATAGTCGTGAAGACGACGAGGAAAGAGCTTAGTTAGTAGAATATGATCATCTACAAAATCTAGACATGCCACATGAAATGCTCAGAGATGCTCTTGTGGGTCACCATGCCCATTGAAAATGAGAAGTTTGGGAGTGGCAAATTTAGGTGGAAGAGCGTAAGTGGAAATGGTGGGTGCAAATGGAGTATGAAGTAATAAAATGGAATCCAAAGATGGAGACACGTGAGAAGTAACCTACTGTAATTTTGGATTTGAACTTGGAGGTCTTAATAAAGGGAGGTTGAATTGGGCGTGCCGGTGGAAGAGACCTACCGTGTGTGAGAAATAAGAGGTGGAGTGAAATGGTTGTTGGGACTAGGTATAATAGCGAAAACGGTAGAAATAAGCAGAATAATGGAAGTAGGTTGTTGAGTAGCAATGGACATGGAGGCATGAATGGATGTAGGGGCATTAAGCTCCAAAAGATTAGTGGCTTCATCACGAGAAACATATAAAAGTAAGTCTAGATCCCAAGGATGCTCAGTGACATGATCATTAAGGTCTTTTATGTGGGTCTCAGTAAATTTGCCATAAGATTGAGCCATAGGAAAAAGATGATAAAAGCCCTAGGAGTAGGTGGATTCGAAGGTCGGGTTCACCAAAATGATTAAGTAAAATGTGTATTTACTAATAAAATATTGCCTAATCTAAATATGTAACAACTCTAACAAATATATATGCAATATGACTAATTATGACCCAAGCAAATAAGCAATTAAAATTTAAAACCCTAAGCGCAAAAAAAAGACAGTTGTTTCGCAATTAAACCTGGGATGTGCCGAGGTGACAAACTGAGAAATCTGAAGTATATATTATTGCAATAAAACCCAAAAAAATGTAGAGATGGAGGAATATGCTAGACTAGGGCGCCCGAAATGGATCAGGGGCGCTTACGGGCGTTACAAAACAATACTAGGCGCCCGTGACTGCTAAAAAGCGTAGAAAACCATATTTGACTGTCGCAAGGTGTTTGTTGTCCTTCGTCTCTTATCGCTAGTATGGCACACCAAGTTTACTGATGTCGTTGATAACCTAAGATAAAAAATTCACTTGCAAAAGCCTAAAAAGTGCATTAAATCCCAAAAATAAAATAATGCAAGTGAGGTGTCATGTTGTCCTCAGCTATCAAAAAAGTGATCTTACGACTAAGTGTTACGCTACATCTCAAACCTAATGTAGTTTTATGTGTGTGTGTGAAGAATCGTTCCCTAGGTGGCTCTTATGTGCATCACCCTTGATAGCGATCAATAACTAGATGTAGAAGATGTAAGTAGACGCGTGCATGGAATAAAATGAACTTCCCTTCCTATGAAATGTATGCAGAAGAATGCAGTCCCTTTCCCTTGAATTGATGCTTGAATGATCTAGAATAACCTTTGGATGCAACCTTAGGTGGTGATAGTCGATGCTTAGTGCTTGATCCTTTATTATGGTCACATAACTTTATATTTATATGATTATGTTGCTTGAATTTCGTAATTAACCCCCAAAAGGCCAACTACCAAAAATAAAAGATGCCCCAACGGCTATAAAGAGCCCAAAAGATGTGAGCAAAGTACAAAGAGGTCAGGGGTGCCCAGAGGGGATGGGGGCACCTAATGTTGACATCCTGATTTGGCGTTGATGTCCAAGATGAGAAATGTCAGAGTGTAAGAAGTCAAATTGAGCAAGTAATATCGTAAGACCAAAAGTGGTAACATAAAGCGAGCAAAGATGGCCAAAGACATGGATGAATAAGTACTTTTATTACTTAGGAATCATATGAATAGTAGCATGTGATCATGACTAGATAGATACCCAAAGTGCGTGATTTTGTGTCTACAACACCAACCCCACCACATTGTACTCCCATTATGTTTTGTAACCCGCACATCACAAAAATGTCTCGGTTCATTCATTTGTGCTAGGTTTAAAGTCGTGTATGTTGCAAACCTTTTCTTATAGTCAATGAATGCTAACTCATAACCCCTAAATGTTACTCCATCTCTTACACATTTAATGTCTCCTTTTCTCCCCTTGTCACCTTTCATTTCTTCTCACAACATCATGTTGTTAACTCATAAAATGCCACAAAGAACTATCAAAGTTGTGAAACATTGATCCGAGTTGTGATACACTACATGTTATCATGAAGAACTTCACATAACTATGTCATATTGTCAACATCTATGTTTTTCTTCTCATGTTACAAGATACTATGTTTAACCATCTTGCCTCTCTTTTACCCCTCTAACCGTTTGGTGACCCACACCTTGTTGCCTTGGTTACATTCTAGTGCTAAAAGGCCTCCTCACTTCCTTCCTTCCATTTAATGGTGTATAGAGACTTATCTTCAGCTTGTAACATCTCTTTCATGCACCCTATACTCGTGTGCATTCCTTCCCTTCCTCTTAACAACAAATCATTGTTATTGATCATTGTCAGTCTACATCGATGACCTAATATACCCCCTACATCACATGAATCTACAATGATCGCAGAGCATGCCATGTTGTTTGGACTGGTTACAAAACATAATGATCAACCTAATGCAATGCTAGTGGGGTGACAATATGGATGTTTAAAACACAAGACATTTTAGGTTAATAGTTTCTTCATGTGGTTGTTTATCTCCTCCAAACACATTATTCACATAAGAATTCTAAATTTTCTGCATCAAAGGATGATTTTCCATTCTTCCTTCAAATCTCCTCTTGCTTCTTTTAAAATCTCTTTTTGCTCCATTTTTATTTTGCAATGAGTAAAGTCTATTATTATTTAAGGGTTTTACTAGTCATTTCCTCTCTCCTCTCTAGAATTTTCTCAAATTATCACTTTCTTTGTGTGATGTTTTATCCTATATATTGGAGGATGTAATGCATCAAGGGCTTCTTTTACATTATAATAAAGTTGTGTATATTTAAGTAGTAGTTGAGTTATTGTGGCTTATATCTTCCCTACTATTATGTCTTTGATAGTTTGTAGATTTTATTACCTATTGTTAAGTTGTGATAAATGTGTGTGGGTTATATTTGTATTTTCTTAATATAATGTGTTATCCTACAACATGGTGTAGTATCCCTTTTTATGATTTTTCTCTATTATATTATTTTTATAATTTTTTGAATTCAAGCAAGCTGAAATAAATCTTAAACAACAATATGCACATTGAAACTCCAAATTTGATAACAACCCAACTGTAATATTTATTCAAGAAGTTGATTATAAATTCAAAACAAATTACAACAAACCATTACTACAAAAATCCAACAACAAATAAAAAAACTCAACAATAAATACCAATCAAGGTCCAACAACTTGGAAATAAAATACAACAATCCCCAACTAGACAATTTATCAACTCTAAAGTTTTATGTGGTTCCTTTTTAATACTGGATATGACACAAACACTAAAACATCCCACATGTATATTGATATTGAAAACCTAAACGAAAATTCACTAAAATCATTATTGTATTGAGATGAAAGCGTAATTTTCTGTATAATGAAGCAATCTTAACAATAATAGAGTGTTGTAGTAAAGTCCTTCCATTTATTTTGCATCAAAATGATAAAAGACGAAAATCTTACTTGGATAAATTGTTATAAAATAATTGTATGCAGTAATGAGTAACAAACAAACATAGGGATCACGATTTGAATGAAGCTTAAAGTAAGGTTACTGTTGGAAGTAAAGGCCACAATAATCACTTCAATTTGCACAAATTAGACTCGTCTGGTCACAATAACCCCAATTATGCATGAAACCCCAACACAATAATTAGAAGATGATTCCTTACCGGTACGACAACAAATAAAGGTAAAATAACCCTAAAGGAGTACTATAAAAGTCTTGGACACTAAAACAATCCCACGTGGTAGTCCTTGATGTATTATGCTATAATGTAATAGTCCTTGATGGGGAGAAACCCCAATGTCACAGACAATATGAATATAAACCCTGAAGAAACAGTATAACTAGAAGGGAAGACCACATAACACACATATAGATGAGAGGGATACATCAAACCCTCGTGAATCTTGGAAATTTATAACAATATTCAATCACACAAAAAATGGAATTGATCTTGATCTGTTAGTGGTACGATTCACTGTAACAGTGGTACTGATTTAATTTATTTTGTACTATTAATTAAATCTAATTGTAAAGTAACTATTGAAATACATAATGATAATATATAATGAGATACAAGTAATAAGCAAACAATGATGTAAAAACCGAACCAAAAATGAGAGACAGACAAACTTAGCTAATTTTTGAGTGGATAGGAAGTGATTTGGTAGATGCGACTGTTGAACAAACTACAAATAGCATCGTAAATACTCACTATAAAATCTTGAACTCAAGAACAAAGGCGAACATGGGTGCCCAATTTAGGGTAGAGGAATTTTGGGCGCTGGTGACTAAATTTGGGTATTGGTGTCTGTGTAGATACTCAAAAACTGGTTTCTTTTGTGTTGTAAGGGTTTCGCTGTTGATTCTTGTTGATCGAATGATATTCACATTATGATCGCCAAAAGTACCTGTAACCTACAAGAAAGAAGTTCACTTGCACATACCCACAAACCACATCAACCTAAAAAGGAAAATGCAAAATGGGGAGTCAGACTAACCCTTCCAGTCACCTAAAGAGTGAACTTACGATTAAGCGTTGCACTACATCTCATACTCCATTTAGTCTTGGTGAGTGTGTGTAGAAATGGTGCCCTAGGATGCCTTTGTGCAAATTACACAAATAATAGTAGGCTGTAGCTATAATATAACAATGCAATAATATGTGTGGATGGAATAAAATAGACTTCCCCTTCCCATTTAGTGTATGCAGAGTTGATACAACCCTTGTCTCTTGAATAGATGTTATGTGGATGCCTTTGGAATGCTTTAGTGCCTTCAGAATGTAAGATAAGGTGATGATAACAATGCTTAGTGTTTGGCCCTTTATTTTGAAAACATAACTATGTAATTATATGATTCCCTTGTTTTAATTTCATAATTGGCAACTGGAAGGTTGACCCATAAGTGAAAACAATGCCCAAAAGATAAAGAGACCCAAAAAGAGCGAGTAAGGTAAGAAAAGGGTCAGGGGTGCCTAGGAGGGGCGTGAGCACCTGGGCGCTACTGTCATGGCTAGGTGCTGGTGTCTAAAGCCATAAAAGATAAATAAGTTAAGTTCCATCTGGGTTGTAGGGTGTGTAAGACCAAATGGAAAATAAAAGACAAAGAAAAGAGGCCAAAAATAGTTGTCAACCACTAGTTTACTTGCTTAGTGATCATGTAAATGCTAACATACTTTTGGGGCCTAAAAATTACCCAAGTGCATGATTTTGCGTCTACATTTTTCCCCACTTTATGCTTTTGAGTGAAAACTCAACAACTTAAAGTACTTAGAAGATGCGTACCTTATGATCTTGTAAAGAATGTGGAATAACATGCCAAGTGGATAAGTGAAGTGTGAAGTGATTGTAAATTAAGTCATGGAGTTTAGGAAAAAGAAGTGGACCATGGGGGTGATGTAAATGCATTGTAGCGTGTTGTTGTAGCATGTGTGTGTTTCTTCACGTAATGACGAACTTGCAAAAAGAAAAGCAAGAAAGTAGTCAAAGCTTTGTATATCATAGATCCGAGTAAAGTACACATAAGTATGTAATAATGTGTAAAAGTGTGTAAAATGAAAGTGATGGGTCGTTGTATTGATCCAATCATTTAACTGACATAATCTCTTGTCAGTGTCATTCTAAACCAGGGTTGAGTCCTAGGCAGTATGCAATGGAGTTTAATGGAACCAGTTATTTGTTGGGTCTGTTGGGGGTTGCTTAGTTTAATGACTAATCTACGGAAATGCAATACAAATCTACAGAATTGAAATATAATTCTACGGAATTCAACTATTCATGATGAAATGAAACTAACAACTAATTTTCTGCTGGAAAATGAAACGCGCACACACTATTTTTAACAAATGAAATTACAACTGTATAAATGAAGCTTAGTAGAAAGTGAGATTACTTGTTAACCAGATTTGCATAATAGAAACATCTATTCTAAATGAAAGTGGTAATGAAGAAAATAGATATAGTCAATCAAAGCATACATGTAAGATTCTCAAACAACAATTCTAGTAAATCCAATCAAAGAACTGTATGCGTAAATGAACTCAAAATAACCTCTTATCTCCTTGGTCGAGTGGGCCCTTGCTCTTCCTTGGGATAGAGGGATTAACAACCTTTGATTCTCAAAACGTCGTGACTTTCATTAACTCATAATAAGTTTCATAACATAGACAGTAGATAGTAATACCAAAAAAAACTGAATGCAGATAATCTTTCTCAGTATATCAAAAAGTAGTTCTCCTCCCCATATGTTTTGAAGACGAAGTCTTCATATAGGTATTGTTAGTTACAAGGCTTTCCATAACAGGCGGCATTAATCACCGTCCACCAAATACTAATTAAAACGGATAAATTTCTATGGGCAGTTAGGAACAAGCCCCAAACTAATAGGTCAACTTGGTGGAAACAGTCAATTGTTGCTTGCTCTGAACTCGAGCTCCATAACTATGAGCAACATCCATCATTTCCTACACACATCATCATGTTTTATCTCACAAAGACAGTTAGTAGGAGGTTCATGCGATAATTGGTTTTCATAAACTATAACAAGTAAAATGCATCAAACTTACTAAGATATAACTACACAAAACATCCCCATGTATTAATAAGTCATATCAAAAGAGTATTTTCGGCTTGAAAAAATGATATCAATGAGCCCAAACAATGCACTCATCATTTTCCCCCTGACTTTACTTGTTGCATGTCCCTATGCAACTTATCTTCGTCCTACCCGCCTACCAAGCTTGCTCAGCCATGTCATATTCTTCAAATTGATCAGCATATTGTTTGTTGGTGTTCTTACAGCCCTGAGTGTTGGAGGTAATCTCTACCCATGCTGTGAAACTGTCATTTGACTGGGACGCATTGTTCTGCCAGGTAGTGAGAGGGCTCAAAAGGAGTGGTGGACGTACTTGGAGGCCTGCCCATTCGTCATTATACTGTTGGCTGGTTTGCTCTGTTGTTTGTCTTATAATGGTGATGAGGGCATCACCCCTGCGCATGCTCCAGCTCAAGTTTTGGGGAGAGAGAACCTCCCTGCATTTCAAGGGCAGACTCAGAGTATCCCACCTCCTATCACATGCCTGCCAAGCTGTCCCAAAGTTCTCCTGACTGTAATTTTCAAAATCCATGACACATTGAATTAAAATCTGGGAAGTGTTTACCCCGATTCCTGCCTGATAGTAAAGTGAGCGAAAGTTTTTTCTTAGAGCTACATCAGTGTGATGAGTTGGACGGATGTGGAACCCAATGGACTGAGCAGTGTGATTGAAAATATCTGTTTGCTGACCCCAGATGATCTGATTTCGTAGTGCAGACTGAAAGGCCTTGATTTGGAAATAACCCACAAATAAATTGATTAAGAAATCAGGCACATTTGTAACTATCATGTTATGTAGGTAGAATTCACAAAGTAAATTTTGGATCTCAGGAGTACTGCACTTATAGAACTGATAAGAAATTGGTGCCATTGGGAATTTCATGAGGAGCTTGACAACATAATTGGAACAACTGCCAGGAATAAAATTGCTCTTGAACGAACATGCTATAGACCGGAGAGGGTTTCCTACAGGATAGAAGCTTGAGGGCCAAAGGACAGACAAAGTCTAAAATAGATGTCACTTTTTGCTTTTCCTCTTGCATAGATTCCATTTCCCTTTTCAATTTCTAATTTTCCTTCCTCAATTCTCTTTCTTGAAGGGATAACTGATGGAATCTATCCAAGATGCTAAGACTTGTATCGCGCTGACGCTTCAAACTACTTACTTCAAGCTGTAGGGTAGTGATTTCCCGAACCTTCTCTACTGTTCTTTGTGTAAATTTAGTTTGCAATAAAAGGTTTGTTTCTTCCATACCTCACAATTGAGATTTCAGTAGTGTGATTTCCTCCAAATAGTTGTGAGAAGATGCAGCCTGGGTGCCAAGCTCTTCAGGAACCACAAGGTGAATTTCCGTAGATGTAGGAATAGCTGGTGCCGGAACGGCCAGGTGATCCTCTTCACGTTGTTCTTCCTAAATGGGGGCGGTATCATCAGGCAAAGTCTCTGATCGAGAACCGCCAGACCGTAAAAATGAATTGAACCGTCGAGACTGTAGGTGCATGGAAGAAGACAGAGTTGTGGTGCACCTACCTTTTGAGCCAGAAGTGGAAGGGGATGGACCCTCGAGAGTGCCAAATGTGTCCGCATGCTCGGGGACATCAACTGCCTTTGCTTGGTTGCGTGAAGGGCAAGGGCCCGGTGCAAGGGTAGACCGGTGTGCAGAAGAGAGACCGGATTTCAATTGCTTTGGTCTGGACCCTTCTCCTACTGCAAGTCCCTTGAGCCTCCGCTTTGGTCTAAAGAAGACCTGATGTGAGCATAACAAATGAATCAACCCGAGTGTTTAATGACAGACTTGCTTCCACTAGACCAATACTTCTGGCAAACTTTAATAATGGAGTCTACGAGGTATTCAGGTAGATTTACCCGGAGGGCCTGGTTGACACGTCCCTTCTTCAGGTGAATTAGCATTTTAAGTGCATCACCACCCAGAATAGAGGCCTGACAATCGCATATGAAATATCGGTTGACCCACTTCGCGATGTCACTCCAGATTCCAGGTAGACTCGTCCGCTTAACGCCCTTCTAGATACCCAAAGGGGTCAGGATGACTTCAGGGAATGCTTCCCCTTCAACATGAAACTGAGCAAGCAGGCTTTGTAGAGGAGCATTTGTCATGACCTTCAAACCAAAGTCTGGCAAGCCGGATAGGTCAGAAATGACCTGACTGGTAATCTCAACCCATCTTCCGCTGACTTGTGAACAGGTGGACTCAAAATTGTCTAGGAATTCCTCCACAATGCCTTCATCGAAACCCTCAAATTGGCGAATGAAATCTAGCCATCCAAAATCATGAAATACTTGTGAAAGCGTGGCATTCCGGAGTAAGGCATCTGGTGAGTCAGGCTCTGATTTCTTTCGTGGTCCCATGCTGAAGCCGAAGGTGAGTAATACCAGGTAGCAGAAAGAACTAGAACAAAGTGTATCCCCCACTCCCTGTTTAGTGACTGATAGAACTAATCATGCTTGATGCACATACAACAACGGTAAGAAGCAGTTGTAGAAGCATTAAATTTCAAATTACACCATATCCCTTGGATGACGCAAAATCGAGTGAAGGTGGCGGCGGAAAAATAGTGAATGAGACTGGCCACCAGTGTGAATTTAAGATATTTGTGGCGGTGCATATCCCACTATTGAGGAACGAGCGCCACCCGTCCTGACTTGAAGAATGTGACACATTCAAGGCATGTGGTGATTATGAGACATTACCCCTTTTATGCCATCATCCATAGAACCGGATTTGGAAAGAGATCCGAAATAAATATAGCAATCATTTCATGATGGCGTAATGATGACAAATGTGTACATGGGGAAATGTTTTGCATGGAAATATCGTTAGCAAGTTAGGATGCACTTACCCATGCCACATTTAGTCGGTCGATATTTGTAGATTCCTACGCCCTGCAGTTCGAGATGAAGTGTGATTAGCGGCTACATAAATAATGAAAATTTCTGCATTTATTGAAAATAACAACAAGAAAAACTACTAACTAAGGGAAGAAGATCGAATGCAGGATCATCTTCCTTTATTGAATTTGCAAGATATTGATTACTCCATGTTCAAGGGGCAAAGAGCCTCCTCAACATGCATGTCCGTGTGTAATAGAATGTCATCGGTGAAAGTCTTCTTATCCAGTGGTTGGTGATAAATCCGGAGCCTATGTCCATTCACCAGAAGAGTCTGTTTGTCTCCATCAATAGGTAACAGTCGAACATGGCCATTATCAAACACTTGATTTACCTGATAGGGACCCAACCAACATGTATGCAGCTTGCCTTTAAACTGCTGATAAGCGAGGAATCAAAGAGTAAAACCCACTGTCCCTCATGAAATGTCCTTTTTTTATATGAGCATCATGCTAGGTTTTTCACTAATGTTGTAGAATTTCTGTCTGCTGCTGTGCCTCCATCTGCATTTCATCTAATTCATTCAGCTGCAACACTTGTTCATGTTGTGCTTCATCCAAATCGATCCCAACTTCCAACGATGTTCGCTAGGTGCGCAATTCGAACTCAACAGGTAACAGTGGCTTCTTCCCAAATACCAGCTCATAGGGAGAAAAACCAGTAGTTGTTTTCCAGGTCGTGTTGTAGGCCCAGACAGCCTCAGGAAGCTTTGGTACCCAATTCTTTCTATCGGCATTGACCACCTTAGTTAGAATATTCTTGAGTTCTCGATTGGTTACCTCCACTTGCCCATTGGATTGGGGGTGATAGGGTGATGATTTCCGGTGCCTAATTCTGTAGATTTCCAAGAAAGCTTCAATCATATTTGAAACAAATTGAGGACCTTGATCAGATACAATGGCCCTTGGTGCTCCAAATCGCAGCAATATCCGATTATACAAAAAATCAGCAACAACATCCTCGTTGGCAGATGCCAATGCTTGAACTTCAACCCATTTAGTGACGTAGTCCGTGCATACCAAGAGATACTCCTTCCTGAAAGATGGAGGATCAAATGGTCCAACAAAGTTAATCCCCCATTTCTCAAATGGTCCTAAAACCAGTTGAGGATTAAGAGGCATTTCCGTTGAAAGTGTAGGTTTTCCCATTCGTTGGCATGCATCACACTGCCACACATACTTTTTGACAGCCCTATGGAGGGAAGGCCAATAGTACCCTACTCCAAGGATCTTGTGAATTGTTCATTTCACTAAATAATGTCTGCCTCCTGGCTCATCATGACAAGCTCGCAGTATGTCGTGTACCTCATCCTCCCAAACACACCTACAAAGAACCATGTCAAGACAACATTTAAATAAGAATATGTTACACCATTTATATGTTGCACTATTTTTAACCAATCGCCTTCTTTCCTTATGAGTAAAATAGGTAGGAAACTTCCCTGTTGTTAAATAATTCGAGAGATCAACGAACCAAGGAGTCTTAGTTGAGATAGCAAACAAGTGTTCGCTGGGAAATTGGTCCTGGACTGCTTCATCATCACCTGAAACATTTAATCTAGAAAGAAAATCAGCAACAATGTTAAATTTCCCAGGCTTATCTATAATGGTGAGATTGAATTCCTGCAACAAGAGTAACCAACGAATAAGCCTTCCGCCAACCACTGGTTTATTCATCAAATATCGAATGGCAGAGTGGTCAGTGTAAACAAATTTTTTATATCCAGTGATGTAATGACAAAATTTATTCAAAGCATAGACAACAACCAAGAATTCTTTTTCCGTAGTAGTGTAATTCCTTTCCGTAGGAGTCAGGTTTTTGCTGATAAAATAAATTGCATACATCTGATCTTCTGAGTCTTTTTGCCCAAGGACAGCGCCCATGGCTGTGTTAGAAGCATCATTGTGGATATGGAAAGGTTGTCCCCGGTTAGGGCCACATAAGACAGGGGCCGTGGTCAGCTTTTCTTTGATAGAATCAAATGCTTGTTGACACTGAGGAGACCATTCAAAAACACAATCTTTGGTTAGTAGTGAGAACATAGGTGTGACAATTTTGCTAAAATATTTTATGAATCGGCGGTAATAACCTACATGACCAAGGAAAATTTTGATGTCAGTCTGATTAGCTGATGTAGGTAATTGGGTGATGACTGATATCTTTTTGGGGTCCACCTGTATACCTTGGGCTGAAACATGGTGACCTAAGACAATTCCTTGATCAACCATCATTAGACATTTTTCATGACTCAGGGATAGTTGGTGTTGTTCACATCGACTTAGTACTTTCTCTAGGTTACTCAAAGATTATTCAAAAGTGGATCCATGGACAGTGAAATCATCCATGTAAACCTCAACACAGTCGTTAGCAAGATCTGCAAAAATAGCCAAGACTGCCCACTGAAATGTAGCAGGGGCATTACAAAGCCCAAAAGGTAAGACTCGGTAAGCAAATGTACCCCAAGGGCATGTAAAAGTAGTCTTATCTTGATCAGCAGGGGAAATACTAATTTGATTATACCCACTAAACCCATCCAAGAAAGAAAAATATTTCTTACCAGCCAAATTGTCCAGAACTTGGTCAATGAAAGGCAGGGGAAAATAATCCTTCTTGGTGGCTTTGTTAAGTTCCTTGTAATCAACACATATTCACCACTTTCCATTTTTCTTGGGAACAATAACTAACAGGGAGACCCACTGTCTATCAGATATAGGATAGATGAAACCTACCTTTAGGAGTTTTTCTATCTCACTTTTGACTATGTCTCTCAATGCTGGATTGATTCTTCGTTGCGGCTGCCTTATAGGTTTGACGTCATCAATGTAAATATGATGTGTACAGATGCTAGGATGAATTCCCTTCATATCAGTGTAATCCCAAGCAAAAGCATGGGAGTGTTTCTTCAGAACCTCAAGCACCCTAGCTTCTTGATTGACCTCCAAATTGTTACCTATGGTCAACTCTCTTCCCATACTAACAAACACCTGTTTGGTATCATTCACAAGAGCAAGCTCTGTACTAGTGATAAAAGAATTCAATGGGAAAACATGGGGCTGAAGCATGTGCAGGATGGGTATGTTGTCAAAAGACAAAATCTTAGTTAAAGGACAATAGAAATCACCAACTAAATATTCAGAATTATAAGCATAGAGTTTCCTACCAGACTCAGCAGAGGTAGTGCCTACCAGAGAAATAGCAGAGGATATGTCTAATGCTGGAGTTCCAGATTCTGTAGCAATAGTGTTGATTTCCATAGTCATAGGGTCCTTAGAATCAATCAGTGTATATGACTCCACAGCTTCTGCCATATGGTTGTGTACTGCAATAGTGGCCAGAAAAGAAGAACTCAAAGAGTTAGCATCCAAAGAATCCACCCATACCTGGTCACAATTGTTCGTATAAGGCTGGGCAGGAGGGTATAATGAAATGTGTTTGGATTTCTACCCATTTAGAATTGTCATGTTGCCTGACCTACAGTCGATGTATGTAGCAACCGTAGCCAACCAGGGCCTTCCCAAGATGACTAGATATCCCAAATTTCAAGCTTTAGGCCGCAAAACCATGAAATCAACTGGGTACTCCAATGATTCAATAGTGACCATTATATCTTCAACCACACCATCAGGTACAACAATGGATTGATCTGCTAACTGCATAACAATGTTGGTAGGTTGAAGTCCTGTTAAGGATAGCAGATTAAACATTTCTGTTGTGATGACATTAATAACAGCACCAAGATCCACCAAAACGTTAGATATTGACTGGTTGTTTATACAAATAGTAATGACAGGACTCCCAGGATCCCCATATTTTGGTGAGATAAGGGTGCCAGCAACTAAATCAGCCAAATTCCCTTCGACCCTGACAGTCTTTGGGTACTTCTTTTTCCTTCCCGGTGTTTTGATACACTCGTTTCTAATGGTTTGGTTTAGTTCAGGGATGTCCCTTATTGCTCTCAGAAGTGGGACCTCAATATGTACTTTTTTTAATTCCTGAACTAGCTTTGTTTCATCTGCAGTTCGAATGTCCTGTAATCGCTCAGGAAAAGGGGCTGTATTCTGTTTGAGTATTTGATCATCCGGTGTATCTGGTATTGGTGAAGGACCAATATTATCCTCAAGGGTTTCTTCTTTATCGGCATCAATAGGTAGTTCCGTGATAACAACAGGAGGATTCAATATTTTGCTAGATCGCAGGTGTAAATTACCAATAGTATTAACCTACATGGTGTTACCTGGGTCTGTGTCATCAATTGAAGTTGTCTGTTGATTTTTAGGATTGGATACTGGTTGAGCCAGAAGTTGTGTTTGTGTTGCTTGTCCTTGATGTTGGTAGGCTTGAGGTGGAGGCATTAAAGCTTGTTGTGGTTGCTGGAATCTGCGTTGTTGATTACCGTTTTGCGGTGGTGCCCATGACTGATTTTGGTTAAAATTCGGTTGAGGACCCCATTGTTGGTTGTTCCAAGGATTGGCTGTGGGTGGTGGTGCTCAACCTAGTTGAGTGTAGGGATTTGTCCAGGGTGGTGGATATAGATAAGTCATCCAGTTTGAGTTTTCCCACTCAGGTTGTCCCCAAGAAGACTGAGAGGCTTGATTCGGCCATGACATCCTCCAGGGATTCTGAGCCGGCCTAGATGGGAACCCACCCTGATTGTTTGGTCTTTGGACAAAGTTTAATTCAACACTTGTTTGAGAGATAACATTCAAACCTCCCTTTAACTGTGGTAAGAATGTGCAATGCTTAGTGTCATGGTCAGTAACTTCACAAATTAAGCACATGTCTGTGACATCCAAAGGACATTCTCTCAAGGGGTGTCTCTTCTAACACTTAGGGCAATATATGTCCAATGGTTCTTTGGCAGGGTTGGTTTTTGCCTTGAGTCCATCTATGGTTGATGTTAATTGCAGCAGAATGTCCATTTTCATGTTGGCCATTTCTTCCAGAAGTTCAGAGGTACCTAAGGAAGACTTGGATGTTTGTTTTCTTTGTATTCCTCCACGTGTTCTAGAGTATCTTCTACATAGCTAAGTGATTTGGTCCATGGTGAGTTTATGCACGTCTCCTCCTCCCATGAGATGGAGGGAATCCTTGGTTTCCTCATCCAGTCCTTTAAGAAAGACTGTCTTAGTGATGTTTGTATGTACCTCATACCCACTACGTTTGTGGAGAAAGAGGAATCTATCCAGATAATCCTCTAGATTCTCATCTTCCTTTTGCCGTATTTGGAAGAACTCTTCCTTCCTATCCCTTCCCCTACAATAGTCTTGGTATTTATCTAGGAAGGCTATTTCCATGGCTTCCTAGGAATTAGTGGAGTTAGATGGTAACCCCATAAACCATCTCATAGTAAAGTCTTTGAGAGTGGAAGGAAACAGTTTGAGTTTTTGATTGTTAGTACGGTAATCATATGTCTGGCACATGATTTTAAATTCAAACAGAAACATATCAGGGTCTTCTTTGGTCATACCTCGAAAGATGGGGAGGATGGATGGTGATATATTTTTCATAGGTGCATCTTCATCCGCATCAAGGACAATGGGATACGTAAAGGTTTGCCCTAAAAGTTGGTCTCCAACATTCCCAGGGTCCACCATTACCGAGTGGTGTGAAGAGGATACAAAATGCTTAGAAGAGGTTATAGGCATTGAGTTAGAATCTGTATCACTCTCAGTGTTTCTTCTTTGTGAATTATCTAGAGAGATTTGCGGAATATTATGTGCTATAAATCTCCCTTGGTTATCTCGCGACCTATGCATCAAGGTTGGTTGTTTTAAAACGAGGTCCAAGACAACTACTGGTTTCCTATATGAACTCCATTAACACCCATAGCATATGGAATAAAAATGATGGTGCTTATGGTTATTCCCTGGCAACGACGTAAAAAATGATGGGTCGTTGTATTGCTCCAATCATTTAACTGAAATCTCTTATCAGCGTCATTCTAAACCAGGGTTGTGTCCTAGGCAGTATGCAATGGAGTTTAATGGAACCAGTTATCTGTTGGGTCTGTTGGGGGGTTGCTTAGTTTAGTGACTAATCTTCAGAAATGCAATACAAATCTACAGAATTGAAATACAGTTCTATGGAATTCAACTATTCGCGATGAAAGGAAACTAACCACTAATCTTCTGTTGGAAAATGAAATTCACACACACTACTCTTAACAAATGAAATTACAAATGTATAAATGAAACTTAGTAGAAAGCGAGATTACTTGTTAACTAGATTTGCATAATAGAAGCATTTATTCTAAATGGCAGTAGTAATGAAGAAAACAAATATAGTCGAATCAAAGCATGCATGTAAGATTCTCAAACAATCAATTGTAGTAAATCCAATCAAAGAACTGTATGCGTAAATGAACTCAAAATAACCTCTTATCTCCTTGGTTGAGTGGGCCCTTGCTCTTCCTTGGGATAGAGGGATTAACAACCTTTGATTCTCAAAACGTCGTGACTTTCATTAACTCAAAATAAGTTTCATAACATAAACAATAGATAATAATACCAAAAAACTGAATGCAGATAATCTTTCTCAGTATATCAAAAAGTAGTTCTCCTCCCCCATATGTTCTGAAGACGAAGTCTTCATATAGGTACTGTTAGTTACAAACCACGCCATAACAGGCGACATTAATCACTTTCCACCAAATACTAATTAAAACACATAAATTTCTACAGGCAGTTAGGAACAAGCCCCAACTAATAGGTCAACTTGGTGGAAACAGTCTCCTGCCGCTTGCTCCGAACTCGGGCTCCATAACTATCAGCAACATCTATCATTTCCTACACACATCATCATGTTTTATCTCACAAAGACAGTTAGTAGGAGGTTCATGTGATAATCGGTTTTCATAAACTATAGCAAGGAAAATGCATCAAACCTACTAAGATATAACTACACAAAACATCCCCATGTATTAATAAGTCATATCAAAAGAGTATTTTTGGCTTGAAGAAATGATATCAATGAGCCAAACAATGCACTCATCAGAAAGTGTGCACCTGATATGTGAAAGAGTAAGAGATAAAAAAGTGTCTTGTTATTTGAAATTGTTGATGTGAATGTTGAAGGTGAGGTTTTTGGGCAATTTCGCACTAAGAGTGAGTTTTTTGGGTGATCTCACACCAAGGAGCAAGTGTTGGGGAGAGAGGTCTTGTTTTCCTCTCCTTCCACAAATCTGCCCAATAAACACCAATACAGATGGCACATCCCGATTTGTTTCATTTGTTCCTTTTGTTCCAGATTGTTTTGATTGTACATGAGTATAAGAGATAAAATGCATTATGTGTCTAAAGGACAATGCATGTAACTGTATAACTACACTGAAGACTATGTTGTACTGATAAACTGCTTGTATCTGCCCCCAGGACATTAACGCCCAAGGTAGGACATGAGCATTCAGATGCTAGTGTCTGGGTCTGGGTGTTGGTGTTTGTATTGTGTGTCGAACCCAAGTCAAATTCTGGGCCATTGTGCAACTGTGTTCTTGTGTTGTTCCTACATCGTGCTGACCTAAACTGTAGCCCTGAGTTGTTGTAGGGGTGTTTTTGTTCACCCAATGTATGCCCCCCTCTTTTAGGGTGCATGCAACAATAGTAGGAGAATGTGGGCTAAAGGAGATGACATGATGCTAAGTTGAGGCAGATACTTGTAGTGGGTAGGGGATGTGCATGGTAAAAACTAAGGCACATGCAAACAATGCATGCCAGAACTATGTGTTGGTGCAAGCAAAACATGCAATAGAAAATAATGTAATAATTAAGTAAGTGTTCAAACAAGATAGACCGCAGAAAAGTAGGTTTCAAACATGGGACATCACTTATAATGTCACAAGACAATTAGGGATGAAGAAACAAAAAGCATACATTGATCACACAAGACATAGATCATAGCCCACAAACAATAACATATAATAGAAAGTAATGGAAAGCAAGATGTGTCAGATAACCATGGTGACTTATAGTCCTGCAAGAAAAATGTCACACATAAAGCAACCGTTAGTATGTTAGAAAGATAAATAGTATGTTAAAGCGTGTATGTAGTAGCAAAAAGTAAAGCAATTGTAATGATATGTAAAAGTATAACCTGTGTAGTATGTGATATTAGTGGAAGTAGATGTCCCCAAGAGCCTCGGTGGGACTGGTAAAAGGTACAATGCCAAACATCATTGTAGTGTGTAAGAACATGTAAGAGATCTAAATTCACTGCAAAAGACCCAGTGAACGTGCATGTGTATGTATAGAAGGATAATGACATACTAAGAATCTGTTTAGGGTGTAAATCAATGTGTAAATAGAACATGCTAGCAAGAATAGATGCAACCAAGATATGAAAATGCAATGTATGAGTGTGATGGTATGGAATGCAAAGTGTGACGATGATAGGAACAACATGGCCCCTAGTGGATATGCATGAGACGAGGTTTATTTATAGGAACCCTCAACAGTCAAGAATGAACCATAAAACAAGAGTGTGTCATCGACTAATGTGCGTGTTGTGTGAATAGATGTCAGAAATATGTACCATGAAACATAGAGCGTGAAATGTGTAGTGGATGTGAGGTTCATTTTAGAAGTTGACCCTCAACAGTCGAGTATGAACTGTGGAACTATAATGTGTCATAGGGTAATGACAATACAAGGTGTGTATCAAAGGGTATGAAAATGCTGAAAAAGATTTGACATAATGCACAAAGCGTGAAGTGTGGTAATAGATGTTAAAAACAATTGGGAAGAGTAAAAGGGGGGAAGAAAGCACGATGCCCCCCGAGTGTGTGATGGAGAGTAGACTATATTACTATAGTAAAGGGCAAGGGCCCTATACCCGATATCCGAGGAGACAAAGGCATGTAACGATGCTCTAAGGTCGGAGGTGTGGGAGAGTAACGATGTACATGTGAAGGAGACCTGTGTGGTGAACACCTATGTGAAGGGGTTGCTCGAGTAGGGGACCTAGGCCAAAGATGCGAACTAAGAGACCGATGAGGATGACAAGGTTGTGAGGTAGGTCGTGTGAGAGTAGGAGAGCTAGGTGCAAAATTAAATTTATTTTTGAGAGGCGTTAGAAGCCTACATGTTATGACTAGTGTATTTGCAAAAGTGGGTTGAGGCAATGGTGTGCATGGTGGGATACCTTTGATAGCGACAAGTTATTTATTGTGAAAAAACTTAAGGCACAAATGATTCATGGAAGGGATGGCTTAGGTGGCGTGGAGCCAAGAGATACCTAAGAGCATATCACAACCTTTGATTGAAGATGAGATGTTGAATGGTACGAGCATAGTAAGAGGTTCATCTGTGATGGGAAGCCTGCCATAGCCAAAAGACTCAGGAACTGGAAATGTGACATTAGAAAGTGGATAATTGTTAGCTAGGAGTACAATATAGCACACGCTGGTATGAGTTGAGTGATAGATCATAGTGTTATTGACAATATATGAACCAATAAAAGCATTGATGTGCATGTATTAGGTAAATTTTGGGTCTTTGCTATTATATGCAAAAAGTACCTAAAACTCAAATAAGGTAGGGTTTAACGATACTTGTGCTAACAGTTGCGATGTTGGGATGGTCAGATGTAAATAGTAAATAAGTGCTCCTCCATTCACCAAGTAAAGAGACTTGCAATCAAAGACAACTAAACAAGAAATATTAGATGAGATGGATTGATGAACTATTTGACAAAGGTCGATTCCAGGAATCCAAAGGGACTTCCTTGGCAGATGTTAGCTTGTTTTTAAACAATCAAGTAAATTAATAGGAATGATAAAATGCTAGACAATGATAACAATAAATAAATGATAGATATGGAGCTAGAACTCAAGGTTGAAAGGCAAATCCTGCTCTCCTTCGTGGGTAGCCCAGGCTAATGTGGTGGCTATCTTGACGACTTCAAAGTAATTGTACCAATAGTTTGCGGTTTTTTGTTGGATCTCATGGAGGAACTCAAACTGGTCTTTGATATCTTCGATGTCAGATGTGAATCAGATTGCACACACAATGAGCTCATGAAGGATGTCAAATTACTCCCGAAAGAAAAGGCTATTAGATGATTGGAAGATTGTAAATGCTTATGATGGGGTGTGATTGGCCTGTAACAATCATCTAAGGCAAAGACATACTTGCAAGAGACAAGGTAAATCTAGAGATATTGATAAAAATTGACAAATTGCTATGATTGATTAAAAAGATGCTGAAAGATAGGAATTGTAGGAGATTTGGTAGAATCATGGGCGATTCAAAGGAATCGTCAATGATTGTTGTAAAAATGTTGATTTTCACTAAAAACAACAAGTTGATATAAACTTAGATCTAAATGATTGATTTAGCAAATATTGATATGATAAAAATAGTGATGAAGTAAACATTAGTACCTTGGAATGTTGGCAAGGTATAAAGCACCTGTAGATTATGGTTTGGGATTGATATGGTTGATTGTTGATCTTCTGGGAAGATTGTTGGGAACAAAATTGTAGAGATTAATGTATGCAAGCTCTTTGGAGATGCTTTTGATGTTGTTGTTTGGCTTGGAGTATATCAATGTAGTGTCATATGATTTATAGGCTAGAAAATGAAGTAGTGTTTACTTTCTTATATAGGGTCTCGTAAGCAGTTTATCAAAGAAAGGCCAACCTAGAGGGATTAAAAGACCCAAAAAAGAATATGAAATTGAAAGCAGAGTTGGATAACATTTCAGTGCAAAACTATACAAGTTGGTCAGGATAGGATATAATATCCTGACCAAAGTATATGACCCTACACAGGGATGGAAAACATACAATCTGAAGTTTACAACTTGTCAATGGTGTGTGTATGAATTTTATGAATTGTACTCTCAAAATTTTATGACATGTCATTTTGTAGGGATAAACAAGCTATACAAGAGGTTTAAAATGTGTTAAGTGGAAATGGAAATGTTGAGTTTATCTCAACAAGAATGTACTGTCAAAACTAGTAGTGTCGAAGAGTAAATTGCCAAATTTGAGTGTCTAAAAGTTCATAACATGACACATTTTAGATGTGAATTTAATATATTATCTTGCACTTGATTATATTTGTCAGGTGCCATTGAGAGCACATTTTACACGGTTCAAACAATCTTATAAACTGTTTGGTATTTTGAAACTTTATGACTTTATTTTTTTTGATAAACGCAATGTGTCCAATGTGGCCTCGTTTGATAGTGCTATTTCTATCCCCCTGGTTAAAGTGTTGTTTTCTTGTATGTTTTAGGTGATTGTTAAAAGGGTGAATGCTCTTGAGATGAAACACTTTTGACGTGATCAAATTCATTTGATCAATGGTTGTTGTAAAGATAAATTGTATTTTATGGATGTGAACCAATAACATTTTGTGGAATAAATAATTTTTGCTCGAGTTTGGACAAATCTTTAATTATAGAGTAATTCCTTGATGGCGTTAATAATTTTAGTATAAGTTGATTAGATAGTAACTTCTTGATATGGTTAACAATTTTTATTTCAATTTCATAAGAGAAACAATTATGGATAATTTCATTACATGCTACTTGATTTTGATTCATTTTAAAGCAAGCTCTTTTTGAATGGAATCTAGAACTACTTCCTCTGTCATTATTATAAAAATAAAGAAAACAATCTTTATACAAAAATAGGATGACAACCATCACCTTTTTCTCACTTACGTCATTTACTTGTCCTTATCGACATGACCATTGCACCTCTTGTTGTAATTACTAGTGTATGTGCGCCTGCGTGCGTGTACGCGTGCGCGTGCGCGTGTATAGTGTGCGTGTATACACACACACACTATACACACATACATATGTATGTGTTTATATCTCTATAAACATGTATGTATGTGTTTGTACGTGCACACACACACACACAACTTCAACATGAAAATTTTCTCCTCCATAACTCCATATGCTCTCAAATATCTTAGGATTTGATGTGAGAGATCCTCCTTCAAGGGCTTCAAAGCTCGTCTTTTTTGCTTGAATGCAAATGCGGGTACAAACTTAGATATCATTACCAGTTTATCATTCTCCAACTCCAAGAAGGAAAAATACTCTCCAAAACTTTTGCTCGCAAACATAAACTTTTTCTGGAAGTTTTCCCAATCTAAATTAATTATTGGATTGTTATTAAGACTTTGAGGATCTTGTTTTTGAATTATTGTTATTTATCAAATGAGTTGTAGTCCAACAATGTAGTTGATGGTTTAAAGGGCATTCTCTCACCATCCACCAAAGATATAAATCCCAAAAAATACTAAAATGATTGAAATTAGGTATGAATTGCATGTAAATTTGATGGAATGGATACCCTTTAATCCTTTCAACTAAAACAAAAAGAGTCAACAAATTTAAAATTTCTACCAAAATTTTACTTTAGAACCTTAAGAGAATAATTATTGTAATTTCAACATGCAAGAAAATCGACTTAAACTCATCTAAAATGTTAAAAAAACATAAAATCAAAATGGTGAAGTATCTCTTCGACAGGAAAACCGCAACCTTAATTTTTTTAATAAATTCACCCAATATAAAATATCAAACTTAAAAACCGCAAAGCCCATAACACAAAAAGAAATCGAGATAAAATTACATAGGTATATCCAAGTCTTCTAATATCTTTAGTTCCTCAGCAATTTTTATCGACGGCTCTGAGATTTGCCTACGACAATACATTGTTGTATGATTATAGAGTTTACAGTGGTAAAGGACAGAAGAATAAGCAGGCGGGTTCTGCATCATTACCGGTAAGAAGATTTTCTCCACCTTCTCTAGCTTAGGTTTTTCTTTCTTTTACTTTTACTTCGATTTATTTTTCATTTTCGATTTGGTCGAGTATTTTGTTTTCGTGAAATCGCTTGTTCTATGGATTTCTAGGGTTTTTCGGTAGTAACAGTCCAAATAGGGTTCGTGTTGGTGTCTGCCTAGGGTTCACGGTTGTTGAGTGGATTTTATCGATGTCTTGTTTAGTTTTTGCAGCAATAGGTTTTGTATTTTGTGCTATTTTTGGACCAGGGGTTAGGGTTCTTGAGTGGATTTTATCCAGTTTTTTTTGGTTTGTTTAGGGTTTGTACTGTTAGGGCTTTAGAACGATTTTTTTAGTGTTAGGGTTTTAGAACGAATATTTTCGCAAGAGATTTTCCAAAGTTCATTTGGATAACCAGCGAAGTGTTAGAGTTTTTTGTTCGTCCTGCCTAAGTGATAATCGGAATAGCTCTAGCTTACCTGAGACCGACAAGGAAAGGGAAAAACTGATAGATTGAGGAATGAGTGGCAGCTAACCCCTTGACTGCGAGGGAGGGGAGGCCACTAGTCGAGCATTGGATCGTACTTCTGAGGCTATGGCATTTTTAATGATTAATGAGACCCGAGCCAAGTAATTCAAAATGAATCACGCAGAAAGTTGCCAGTTTTTGGAGTGGGCTCTCTAATGTCAACAATAATTTTCCAAGCTTTAAGCCTTTTGGAGTTTGTTTTTTTCATAGACTTAAGAGTCTTGAGTGTGAATATCCTAGCTGCTGCATGAGGAAATTATGTGCATAGGCAAATGGCAGACTTCATCTTCGAAAGAGGCTATTTCCTAGCTGCAGCCTGCTCTGCATTTTTTATGTCCAATTTATTTCTTGGTTAATTGGCACATTAATTTATATGAAAGTGGGGCGGTACTCCATCTCAAACTCACAAACTTAGTTGCAAATTTTTTTTATTTGGCAGAATATTTTCTTTTGTATTAGGGTTTTAGAAATATTTTCACAAGAAGGCATTTTCGGGAGCTTCTTTGTATAAAGTACAAAGCATTAGGGTTTTTGTCTAGGCTTGTTTAATAGCATTATTAGGGCTTATATCAGGTGATATTTGTAATTTCCCTAGCCTAAGTCTAACTGGAAAGATTGATGGATTGAGGAGTGAGTGTCAGCTAATCTCTTGACTACAAGGGGGGGGTAGGGGGGAAGCCAATGGGCGAGCTTTTGGATCACAGTGCTGAGTCTCTGCAATTCTTCACAAATTATGAGTCCTGAGGTATGTCATACAGAGAGTTGCCAGTTTTTGGTGTATCCGATGATTTTTTGGAATTGTCTCAACAAATTGATATTTTTGATTATTTCTTAATTTCCAAGCTTTTGGCTGTCCGTTTTTTCTAAGTCTCAGTGTCTGAGTCTAAACACTATGGATTACTTATCTGTGGCCCCAGGGAATTGGGTGTAGAGGCAAATGTCAGATTTTATTATTAAAATAGGGTATCTTCTTGGTGCACCTCTGGTTTGGCAAGTTATATTTTTATTGTGTTCATTTTTTTCTGGGTTAATTGGAACATTATTTATTTTAAAGAGGGGCTGTCCTCCCATTACACCTCTACAAACCTAGCATTCAGGTGTATTCCCAGCTGGGTAGCCAGGAATAGCCCTGCAGGGTCTGGGTATGGGTACATGCCCCAGTATCCCATGGAGACGTCCTGGGTACATGGTATGGTACCCGCCATACAAAATGAGTTTTTCAACTTTTCCCCTTTTTTCCTAGTACTTATTCTTAAGTTTGACCAATGAATATCATGATATTTCATATTTGACATTCAATGATTGTTATGTTTTGTGGTTATTTAGCTTATTTTGTTTACTCTATGCATATTATATGGTTAATTTGCTTAGTACGCCGGGGAGATGTCCTGGGTACATGCTATGGTAGCTGCCATAAAAAATGATTTTTGATTTTTTTTTCCTTTTTTAAGTTTGACCAATGAATATCATTATATTTGGCATTCAATGATCATTATGTTTTGTGGTTATTTAGCTTATTTTGTTTACTCTATGCATATTATATAGTTAGTTTGCTTATTTTTAATTATTTAATATATATTTTGTATGGCTGTACCTGAACCTCCCAAAAAAATCTGTACCGCATCCTTGTGAATACGAACAAAACTTGAAATTTGAAAAATATACTAGTAATAACCATATCCATACTGGCTACCTAGATTCCCAGCATAGTTACCGAGTTTGGCCGCATCTACACAAAATCCGGTTCGATTCAAATTGTTTGAACGTTCCGGATTAGTCAGATCCATTTCAGTGGTTTTTTATGTTAAAAAAGTAAAAAAAAACCTAAATAAATACAACTATATATCAGTGATTTCCTTAGTTAGCTAGAAAGGAGGAGGTCGGCCATAGCAGAGAAGAAGAGGAGCGAAGAAGATTGTTGGCCACTGCAGGGAAGTGAAGAAGTCGTATTTGTATTTTGGCATTTGCTGCACAGTGCAGGGCAGAGAAAAAGCCAAATCTGTTCCAAGAAAATCTTTATTTTCCCATGAATATGTTGCAAGAAAGTATGTATAATTCCTCAATCAGACTGCAGGGTACGCGCTTGTATGTTTAAGGGCTATAGCGGAAATAACACACTCCAAAACATTTGTGGAAAAATTAGTATATACTTTGTGTTTTAGGTTTATAGACTATAGTCTATAATATATAGTATTATTTGTAATAGTATTTGGATTATATTTCATATTATGGTATTTAGTCTATTGAATTTATTTAGCATATTGATATAACTGATTTGCAGTTCGTATGATACTTTTTAATTTCAAGGTTATTAAATATCAGTATCACGAACAAATAATAAACCATTAAAAAACAAAATTTATAAACTATAAAAAAAATTACATGTATTGTTTTTAGGTTTATTTTTTTGCAGGTATTTAATGAGTAAAATTCTCGAGGAAACTGCTGTGTGAGAATTTGTGAATCTGGAAACATTTATTTCTAATTTTATTAATATTTTTCATGTAGTTTATTTGTTGAACTAAAAGTTTATCTGTGTGTGTGTGTATATATATATATATATACATATATTAATTCTCAATTATATTTAAAAGAAAAATGTTGCAGCCACATGATCAATAAAAATGCTAAGTCTTAACTATATTGATGTTTTAAGTATATTGAATGTTTTGAACATTGATTCAAGTTTCGTATTACTGTTTCAGTTATTTATGGACTAAAAATGAGTAGATGTATATATATATATATATTTGATTTTTTAATATATATGTACGGATGTATCCAAGACGTATCGTACCCAAGGGTTTTTTAAAATTGACGTATCCTCATATCGTACCCGTACCCGTTCGATACTCGTACCCATATCCTGGCAACATAGGAAAATTGTATATATAATAAATTTAACGACTTAGTATTTTTAACATGTATTCATATATTATAAATATGTATTGAAAATGTATATGTATATGGACCTGATTTTTTCTTTTTCTTTTTGGAAATTCTGCATTTTAAGCCCTCTTGAATGATTCCGGATTTTTGAATGTGGTAACCATGCCTCCCAGTACACTCTTACGAACTTTGCTATAGAATGTTATATAATATATATCTTTAGCTGAGAAGTGAACTATTATGACACACCTAAAGGATTTGTACAAGTTATTGATTCAGACCTTTGGTTGTTAGATCCTTAAAATAGTGGAGTTGGCTGGTCATTAGGGTTGAAGTTTTTCAATTGGTTTTTTCTATGTTACCAGGGTTAGCGCCCCCCACCCTCCCATACCCCCTGGATACGTACCCGGTATGGATACATCCTGGGTACGGTACTGATACATCCTGGGTATGTCCAGGTATGTCCCGGATATGTTTTGGCGCACCCGGGACATACCTGCAGGGTTGGGCAGTGGGGAGGCTCTAAAAAAGTTTTTTTCTAATTATATTTTGACTCAAACAAACTTCAGTTTTATTGAGGGCTAGATTAGGAGGGCATGACAACCACAAGAAAACCTGGAGCTTGTTTAAATTCCCTCTAGTTTATTGAAGAGAAAATATTCAAAGGATATCAAGAATGTTTGAGTTAATTATGTGGGATCATCACAATTGGCCAAGGAAAGAAGCTATTAATAGAAATTTGGACATATATCTGAGCCTCCATGCAAGTTATTTATGAGATCAAGTGGGGAGGCTCTAAAAAAGTTCTTTTAAATTATATTTTGACTCAAACAAACTTCAGTTTTATTGAGGACTAGACTAGGAAGGCATGACAACCACAAGGAAACCTGGAGCTTGTTTAAATTCCCTCTAGTTTATTGAAGAGAAAATATTCAAAGGATATCAAGAATGTTTGAGCTAATTATTTGGGATCATCACAATTGACCAAGGAAAGAAGCTATTCATAGAAATTTGGATGTATATCTGAGAGTCTGTACAAGTTATTCATGAGATCAAATCTCAGGTGATCTTCAATACTAGTAGAAAAATTTGGAATCGCAAATTGCATAGCTTAAAGTTTCAAAGAGCATCCTTTCCGAGAAACTATCAAGGCACATCATTGACTCCTTCCCGTATCCTTAAGGAGGATTAGAAGGTGATATTGGATAATATGAATGCAAGAACCAATCATTGGACTGACCTCTTTAGTTATTTTTGGCAGGTTAGAGTCAATCCCATTAAATAGTTCCTTTAGGAGCTCCCTATATACATCTTTTATGGCCACCATCGCAACACAAGAATTTATCTCAAAGGAAATGTATGAAACACAAAGGAATACAATATTCGTATATTAATATATCATAGAAAATGTAAAATATTAACTATATTGATGAATGTTTTGAACATTGGTCGTACTATATTTTTCAAGTTTTGTATTTCTTATGGACTAAAAAATGAGTAAAATTAGTATATGCATAAAATATATAGATATATAGTTTTTTATTAAATATGTACGGACATATCCAAGATGTATCCTACCCAAGGGTTTTTTAAAATCGATGTATTTACGTATTGAAACCATACTTGAACCTGTACCTGTATCCTGGCAACATAGGTTTTTTTCTTAAGTCACCTGGCTCTTGGGTACACAGGGACCCCCGGTCAATGTACGGTCCTCCCTCTGGTTAGAGTTGGGTACATCCCAGCTGGCGCTGTCCTCCATCAGGTTCGGCCTGGGTACATCCTGGCCAGTCTGGGTCTGTCTAACAATGGACCCAGGTGTACATGGACTGGCCGGGCATGTCCACAGTTGCTTTTATTTAATTTCTAATTTTTGTTAATGGTTTTGAACTTTGGCTAGATCAGATGTTTTGGTTGCTGCTTCAAGCCACCATGTGGTGTCCCTGCACACCATTAATTTGGTTCTATTTTAACAAAATACAGTATACTTTTGTCCACTTTTGGTAACAATGTGGCTGGTTTTACAACCAATATTTTTACCACAAAACTTCTCTAAGAAGTATAAATCTTTGCAGGCAGCTGCCTGTTGGTTAACAGTCAATACTCGCCCCGATTTTGTGTTAACTGGGTCAACCAGAAAGAGTCATAGAGCATTTTTTTTTGTGTTTAATTTTTTCCAGGCTGATTAGAACATTAGTTACATTAAAATGGGGCCATTCTCCCATTACAGTTTACACCTTTAAAAACTTAGTTACAGAAAAATATTACCAGAGAGGCTAGCTATCATTGCATACTGCATTGGGTGCCCTTCCAGTACACTCTTACAAACTTAGTTATAGAATGATAAAATCTTTAGCTGAGAAGTGACCTATTATGACCTTAGTCACCACATTCCAATTCGTGTTCGAATTCATAAAAGAAATTGTTGATAAATAAATCAATGATAAATTCGTGATTAAATGCGACTATAAGAAAAATCATATATATATATATTATATATAACAAAACATTAAGTATTTGAATTTAAAAAAATCAAAATATGTATATTCTACAAATTATAATATGTAACCATATTTAAAAATCCTAATAAGTTATAGTATGAACTATTTTAAAAAACCTAAAATATATTTTAAAAACCTAATACAATGAAGTATATTTAAAAACCTAATAATATGAACTATATTAAAAAACCTAAAATATATAAATATTTAAATGTAAACTATAAGAATTTAAAAATAATCAAAATATATATTTTATAAACTCATGTATATAAAAGCAAGCACAACATGGTGATGGAGGTACTCCAATGGGTAATGCGGCAAGGTCTTTGCGGTGAATTGCAACTGGTGCACCCACGAGATGGTTTCGGACATGCAAATCTGACTTCAAGCACAAGCTTTCCTCACGACATTGAGTATTGCAACAATGATAATTTAGCTTCGCATTTCTGGCAGATTTCAATGATTTGCAGGGCAGAAAAACCCATTACGAATTTGTGGCAGGTTTCTATGATTCACAGGGCAGAAAAACTGAAGTGAGAGAAAAGGGAACAAATCGTACAAATATATTTGTGAATCTCAACGAATTCTACGTTGCATGGATACACCAAACCCCCCCCCCCCCCCCGCCCCCCACCCGAATCCCCTTGGAAATGTATCGGATACGGATACGTTCTTGATACGTACGGGATACATCAGGATACGCACAGATGTATCTGTAACGTACCCTGTGCGTATCAGGAATGTATCCAGCAGTATATACGTTTTTTTAAGTTATATTTCATTTTTTAAATTTTTTTTTGACCTTTCTACTCCCTAAAACCAAACTCTAAACCCTAAACCTTAAGTATATTGTATGTTTTAAAAATTTGAACATGGATCCTAGTATATTTTTCAAATTTCAAGTTTTGTTCATATTCATCATTTCATGTTAACATGATATTCGTATATCATATGTATGGCAGCCACATGATCAATAACAATGCAAAGTCTTAAGTATATTGAATGTTTTGAACATTGATTCAAGTTTTGTATTATTATTTCAGTTTTTTATGGACTAAAAATGAGTAAAATGAGTAGATGTACATAAAATATATAAAAATATATATATATATTTTAATATATATGTACGGACGTATCCAAGACGTATCGTATCCAAGGGTTTTTTAAAATTGATGTATCCACGTATCTTATCCGTATCCAAACCGATACTCATATCCGTATCCTAGCAATGTAGAACGAAGTTGTTAGAGTTTATTTGATATTCGCAAATTTTGTTTTTTTTCCATTAAATCTGCTGAATGTGGTGACTTGGATTATAACACACCTAAAGGATTCGTACAAATTATTGATTCAGACCTTTGGTTGTTAGATCCTTAAAATAGTGGAGTTGGCTGGTATTTAGGGTTGAAGTTTTTTGTATTGTTTTTTTTTTCCTTAAGTTACCTGGTCCTTGGGTACACAGACCCCCCAGTCCAGGTGCGGTCATCTGTCTGGTTAGGGTTGGGTATGTCCCAGCCCGTCCTGTCCTCCCTCAGGTTCAGCCCGGGTACATCCTGGCAGTCTGGGTCTGTTCAGCAATGTACCCAGGGAGGCATATACATGTGCTGGCTGGGACTTATATCACTGGTTAGGGTTGGGTATGTCCCAGCCCGTCCTGTCCTCCCTCAGGTTCAGCCCGGGTACATCCTGGCAGTCTGGGTCTGTTCAGCAATGTACCCAGGGAGGCATATACATGTGCTGGCTGGGACTTATATCCATGGTCATTTTTTTTAAATTTCTAATTTTTTTAATGGTTTTGGTTTCTGCTTCAAGTCACTATGGAGTGTCCCTGCTCATAATTAGCTTGGTCTCTTTTAACAAAATACAATACACTTTTGGTAACATTGTGGCTAGTTTTACTACCAGTATTTTTACTACGGAACTTCTCTAAGCAAGTTTAAGTCTTTGTCAGATAACAGTCTACACTCACAAAATCTTTTGTTAACTGGGTCAATTCGAAAGAGTCAAAGACTCAGAAATCTTCTTCATGGATTTAATTATAATGTCTTTTGAAGTAATGTAATTGTTGACTGGTACAACTAGATTAAAATTTAAATCATGTAACTTATATTCTATATTACCTGCACCAGTAAGAATCGGGATTGGCAAATTTTGCTGTTATGAGTTTTCACAGAACATTCAGATTATTAAACAAAAGCTGCTTCCCAAGCACATTTGGAGCTACACACATCAGTCATGTATTATCTTGTCATCTACTATGTTTGGGTTGTACAATCAAAAGGTACATATGAAATGGCCATGTGCTAGTTTAAGGTCTGCTATATTTGGCATTGAGACTTCTGTTGCCATGTTGAATTTTGTTGAGTGTGCTGAGTGTTTATTTTGCCTTATGCATGACCAGAGACCATTTATTCCACTATATGTTTCTGATATCGTTTCCAGTATTTTCTGATACTGTTTGGGAGAGTTAATTTTGAGATGTTTCTTTAATTTCCAACACTGGTGTCTGTTGACAGATAATAGTGTTGATGTTCTGGGTTTTTATACCAATTTTTTTCTGTCATTAGTAATGCAGTATTTGTATTCTTTGGTTGGACATACAATTATTTGTTGTATTCTTTGGTTGGACATACAATTATTTGTTGTATTCTTTGGTTGGACATACAATTATTTGATGTGGATATTTTACCAGCTTAAAAATTGTACTGGTTGGATTAAATTAGACAAAACCTAGCCTAAAATGACACTGGTTTTTTGTTAAATAAACTCCAAGTTAGTTTGCCGCTCTGCTATATTGTAACTTGCAAGTAATGATGAAATCAAATTTGGGTATTGTGTTATGATTAAGAGATCACGGTGCATTTAACGAGTATTTGATTCCTATATAATCCTGAACCTGAGCATTTACATTGGCTGGCTCTTCATTATTGTGTTTATTAGCAAGTCCTTTTCACTATCAGTTGAGAGAAAATACAGCTCTGCTGGTCAATAACTGCAGTATTACAGAATGGAAGCTTATAACAGTCATGTACCTTTCTGAAAGTCCTTCAGTTCTTTTATATTGTAAATTTTTTTTATTAGAAACTGTTCATTATCTCACATTTATGTTGTGTCTTGTTGTATACACATTTAGTCTTGAAGTTTGATACTATGGGAGACCAGGATTATCAAGCTCCTCCAGCCATGGACTATACTTCAACAGAAAATAGTGGTTTGTCTGATGCAAGCAAATATGTTCCAGACCACGAGTCAGCACTGCCTCAGCGTTCTCCAGCTGTAGAGTATGCTGCAGATGGTGCTGTTTTGACTGATGAAGTTTCTGTTCCCCCTGTTGCTTATGGTACTGAGGATGCTACTGCTTTATCTGGTGGAAATGATGGAATTACACATCAAGATCCTGTAATAGAGCAAGGTCCTCCACCTCCTGCTTTTGGTATGGAAGATAGTTCTGGTTTTTCAGATGGAAACAAAATAATTACAGGACTGGACACTCACATGGAACAAGTTACTCAATCATCTGTTTATGAAGGTACTGATGCTCCTGTGAATTATGATATGAATAAATACATGGGAGATCAGCTTCCTGTGACAAATCAAGAAGCTGTTAGTATGCCAGATATAAACCAATATAATTCTGCCGAACATCATGCTGATGACAACGGTAATATTGTGACTGTAGAGAATAAAGAACATGAGCAACCACAATATGAGGAACCCCAAGGTGCCTCTCTTTTTTATTTATATAAATCTTCCAAATTGGCTTATGAGTTCCTTGCAATTGTTTTAGATTTTTTCTGTGTGTTCTTTTATGGTATAAACCAGTAGTTTCATTTTATGAACGGCCATGGGATGTACAGGTAATGTTATGATGTTTTCCCTCTGTATCTAATGTGACATGTTGTTCTCTTTCAGTGGCCATTTCAACTGAAGAGGAACGGTTATGGGGCACTGTAAGGGTAAACTCGGCAGATTTCACTGCATGGACTTCACTGATTCAAGAGACCGAGAAGACAGCAGAGGTATGTTGATGGTAACTTACAAATTTTCTATTCGCACATTGTTTGTACGTGTTGCCAATATTTTCGTGGAGCATATTACTGTTATATTCCTGCGTTTGAGTTCTCAAGTATTTAGGGTGCAACTGATATTTCGTAAATAATATCCTACTATGGTGTTTTTGAAAGCTACACATTTCTTCAGCTTTTGCAGTAAGCACGTAATGGTGTTTTTGTACAGGGGTATTTGCACATGTTTTTTCCATGTTTATGTTATAATATGTTTGAAACTTAGATGTTACTATTTGTTTAGGATTCTTACATACTATCCTGTAGCAGATTGATAGACTATGAACTTATTATTAAGAGTATCACATAATCGATGCTTTTGGAGCCAACTATTGTATTCTGCTGGATTAGATTAAAGAAACTGTAACCTAGACTTACGAATGTTTAGTTGTTACTGATGATATCTTTACACTAAAAGTTCTGTGGCATTTCGGTTGATCTTGCTTCCACTATTCTAAATTCTAGGTGTTCGAAGTTTCTGCCTATTCCTCGAAAGGAATCATTATCCTCTTGGGTACTTTCATTGATGTGTTTGGTGTTTATGGCGACTTTATGCCTCTTGCTCATGGGATTAATTTGGAATCCTTTGTCCTGTTTCTGAGGAATGCGTGATTTAATTGGCATTTCTGTCTGCTTAGCAATGCCAACGTGCCTGTCATGCAGAGTGATGCGGTCCTTTGATTGATAATTTTAAGTGAAATTATCAATGTCTGTATTGATTGAACTGGAGTTTGATGTGCTTTATACCCCTGATAAATTTATCATGTTCAATATGTTTTAATATTTCTAGACATCCAGTGTGTGTGGAATCTCTACTGAAGGGCTAGCTGTTGATGATTTTGTGATTTTAATATTTTCGTGAAATTTTATTTGTTTGTGCACTGTACATTTTCAAGTGGTTCTTAAATTATTGGATTGGGTTTGCAGGATTACCTGCCGAAAATTCGGAAAGTTTATGATGCTTTTCTAGCAGAATTTCCCTTATGTTATGGTTACTGGAAGAAGTATGCTGATCATGAGGCACGCTCAGGCAGTGCTGAAAAGATTATAGAGGTGTATGAGAGAGCTGTTCAAGCTGTAACATATTCTGTTGATATCTGGATGCATTATGCTATATTTGCGATGTCAACATATGAAGATCCAGACATCATTCGAAGGTACATTGATCTCTTTTTACGTAGCCACAAAATGTATTTTGTTATGTTTATTTATTTGGCTATATGCAGGAAACGGCTTCATCCGTCCATATTGTTGAGTCCATATTGTTGCCGTCTTTTCTTCTGACCATTTTTTGGTATTTCTGCAGCATTGATTCTACACGTTTATGGCGGAACGGTTTGTCCAAATTGTTTCTCTAGGACTAATTATACTATTAATGAAAGACAGCCGTAGTTTGATGAAACCTGTGTACCCTATTTGAATGAATTTATTTTATAAAAAACGGTTCATATTAACAACTTGATTTTTGATTTATCTCCACATTCATTAAGCAATGTTGTTCTTTGAATGGTCTCTGTATTTGTCTTGTGGTCATTTGTTTGAATGCTCGTTTTTTTTACTTCTCCACACTCTTGAGGATATCATTGGTGCAACTATACATACAATGCTGCTGGGGAAGATCAACTTCAAATGAGGGCAAAGAAGGCCTCTGAGCACCACTTCATATCTCGGACATAGTATGGTTTTAGCGGGAAGGTAAATGCAGCATATTTGTGCCTAACTTTGGATGTGTCAAATGATGTTACAGTGAAATTTTTCCTTCTCATCCAACATTTCGGTCTGTGGTGGTTCTAATCCGATCTTTTATGGGATGGCGGCACAAGCACATATGAGAGATTGAGTGCAGTAATAACAACAAAAGCTTGTCTTTTGCATGTTTTTTCAGGTTATTTGAGCGAGGCCTGTCATATGTTGGAACTGACTACTTGTCTTATCCTCTTTGGGATAAGTACATTGAATATGAATATTCACAGCAAGAATGGAGTCACCTTGCTCAGATTTACACTCGAATTTTGCAGATTCCTATTCAGCAGCTTGACCGTTATTTTAGCAGGTATTTTGTTTGTCTCTTTATTTGTTATTTATATTGAGAGTGAGTGATTTAAGAAATGAAGTAGAAAATTTAAGTGTCGCTAGAACAGTTGGATAGTCCAACCTTCTTGATCGTAATTGCTTGACAAGGCTTATTTTCTAGTGAGTTCCATATTTTGCTTCATAAGTTATTTAAGATTTAAATTTGGGAGTTATACTTTTAGAATTTAGAAGAAAAGTGTGGTTGAATCAACCACCTTTTTACAAAAGATATTACTTGTACAATTTATATGGTTTTCATATTTTGAAACCTTTTACTTCAGTTTTGGTAAGGCTGAAATTCCTTTTATATCTTTTGCAGTTTCAAGGAACTAGCTGCTTCTCGGCCTTTATTAGAGTTGCGTACTGTAGAGGAAAATGCTGCAGTTTCAGAAGCTGCTGCCGTGTTGGCAGGCAGAGAAGGAGTTAATAGAACAGGAGATGGTGAAGAAGAAGCACCAAAGCCTGAAAGTGCTACTCTATCCGAAGCTGATGAACTTGAGAAGTATATAGCTGTCAGAGAAGCAATGTACAAGGCCGCGAAAGAGATGGATGCAAAGATACGTGATTTTGAGAATGCTATTCGCCGGCCCTATTTTCATGTAAAGCCTTTGGATGATGTTCAACTAGGAAATTGGCATCATTATCTTGATTTTGTTGAGAAATCTAACGATTTTGATCGGGTAAGTTTACTGTAAAATTCATTTAAGATTTAGTGTATACAAAATACTTCTTTTTTAGCTCAAAGCATGTTGTCTGTTTCACTCCAATGCGAATATTTATATGGATTCCAGATGGTTAAGGTATATGAGAGATGTCTTATTGCATGTGCAAACTATCCTGAATATTGGGTCCGGTATGTCCAATGCATGCAAGCTGCTGGAAGCATGGAAGTTGCAAATGATGCACTTGCACGGGCTACACAGATTTTTGTTAAGGTATAATGTTGGCACTATTAGCTGTATCATTTTAACTGCTATTGCCGAGACCAGTCTTTAAATGTCTTAAAATATACTTTTTTCTTGATTTTTTTGCAATTAATTTCGAGTTGCGAGTTGTGATCTGTGCATATCTCAGCATGGCCTGTTCAATTTGGAAATATTCCTTCTATAACTAGAAATGCGTTCAATATCACTGTTTTGTTTTGTTTTGTTCCACCCGCTCAATGTATAGAGTCGTCCTTGTTTTAACTTTTTCAATATGTAAAGATATGTAACTTAGCAAGATCTCATCTACCAGAGACAGCCAGATATACACATTTTTGCTGCTCGATTCAAGGAACAGCTGGGAGATACTATTGGGGCCCGTGCAGAGTATCAGCTTCTTAGTTCAGAGATAGCTCCAGGCCTTCTGGATAGTGTAATTAAACATGTCAACATGGAACACCGTCTGGTATGTATTTCTTATGTCTTTTATTATTTATATCTAGTATTTTAACACTTAAAAGGAATTTCGGATTTTTAAACATCATTATCTTTTGCAGGGGAACTTGGAAGCGGCATCCTCAGTATTTGAAATTGCTATTGCAGCTGAAAAATCTAAAGAGCACTCACAGTCTCTACCTTTGTTATTTATTCAGTACTCTCGCTACCTTCAGCTAGTAAGTTGGATAACCTATATAGTTATCAGTGTTGTATCAAATACTTGCATTACTTTATTAACATTTTAAATCATTATATTTGCTCCCATTTATGGTTATAAGTATCATGTAACATTATTATACTTATTGGCTAAACTTAATGTATATCTAATGTGCTATTTAACTCGTGCCTTTATGTGTTGACTCTTGAATGATATATACATGGTTTCTAAGCATTATTATGGAGAAAACTTTAATGTATTATAAGTTTAATTCATGAGGTATTTTGCAGGTGGAAGGCAATGCAGAGAGAGCAAGAGAGGTTTTGACTGAAGCACTGCAGCTTCTGCCTTATTCAAAGCCTCTTTTTGAGGTACAGCTTAGACTTTTACTAAATTATACTTTTATTTGGTATCATGTAAACTTAAAGAAGTGTTAAGCTGCACACATAAGTTGACTGTAGAATTGTTGTCTTTGTTCTTCTCTGATGTTCTCATAATTCTCGTTATATTACTACTATGAGACAGTGCAGAGCATGTACCATTACTATTGTTTTGTGCCACTTAACTTGTATAAAAACTTTATGAAGTATATTCTCATGTTTCCAACTTTTACTGAAATTGGAGGCCAAAACTAGTGTAGTTGATTGAATACCTCATAGGTCTGTAGGTATTTATGACAATTAGAATTTTGAAATATCTATATTTACCACTTGTATTTGTAGGTATCTATCCATTTGGAATCAGTTCGGTCAGGTTCCAAGCAAGTGGAATATCTTGATTCTGTTGTAGAACAAATGCTGGCTACGAAACCTGATGGATCCTATGACTTACCTGCTGCAGATAGAGAGGAAATATCAAGTATATTTTTAGAGGTGAAACACTTTATTTTGTGTTTTTGCATTAGATGATGACTATCAGACTATTTGTTGACCTGTAATCTGGTGCATTCTGTGTTAACTGAGTGCTCACTTTTCAAATCTGCAGTTTGTTGACCTCTTCGGCGATATTAATGCTATTACAAAGGCGGAATACCGTCACAGGCAGCTGTTTCTACCTCACAAAAACACTGGTGAATCTAAGAAACGTTCTGCTCAAGAAAGTATGGCCTCTGATAAGTCTAAAGTAGCTAAGACTTACACAGCTGTTCCTGCTGCGGTGTCTCCTGCACAATCTGGTGCATCAGCTTATCCAAATGGGCAGGCTCAATGGGGTGCTGGCTATGCTCAGCAGTCTCAAAGTTGGCAGCAGCCACCAGCTCAGCAGGCTCCCCAGACTCAACCTCAACAATGGATGCCTGGCTATGGTCAACAGGTGTAGTATACTTTTTCTTCTTGCAGTTCTGTGTTTTTGAATAACATTATTCAAATGGCTTTGGATTCGATCCAACCAAATAACAAGCTTTAAAGCGTTGTATAATATTCTGTAATATGTAGGGTGGCTATGCTCCCTATGTGGGTTATGCTAATTATGGGCCTCCTCAACAACCAGCAAACCCATCTCAGCAGCCAAGCTATGCGGGTTATGGTCAAGGATATCCTCAACAGGTTTGTTGCTTGTTATGTGGTCAGACTTTTAAAACATTTTCTTTTAGTATATAGAACACTGCGTTAGATGTTTGTGATTTATATTGTGGCAGGCATTCCCACAACAAAGTTATGGACAACCTGCACCTGCTTACACACCTCCTCAGCAGCAGGCTGCAGCGCCACAGTACTATCCTGGGTATTATTGAGGTCATTCAGTAATTAGCAAGAACTTCAAAGTGGATTAGATTTTTCGTTGGCCATGATCCATGTAAACTAAGGTAAATCTAGTAGGAAACATTCATCTGGAGACTTCTTTTCTTAATCCAGAGAATAATGTTAGTGTGATTATGGTACACATCACATTTCTTGTAGCAGAATGAAAAATAGATTTCTAGATTTTGTGGACGATCAAATCGAAGGATGCTTCACGAACTGTACAAGTCCTCCATTTGAGACTGAATGTTGATCATTGTTTCATCCATTGAGTTTTAGAATTATTGCAATACCGGATTAATATAAAACATTTCCATTACGAGTTCTGACTATCTGCTTAATTGAATTTAGCTCTTTTGAGATGAAGATCATTAAAAGCGTGTCCAATAATTAGAGTGGGGGGCTAACCCAGAGAGTTTTCATTGGCCTGTTCTTTATCAAGCAGAGCTCAGGATTGAAGATCCTTGATTTATTAGCATTTGTTCACGATAAAACACAAGGATTGTACTCTTGTTGCTGATTTTCATAAGCAGCTAGAGATGGAATTGCTCCTATTTTTGCATTTTGAATGGTTGCTATTTTTATTTACGATGGATGCTTAATTTTTGAGTCACCAAAGTTTCCATTTCTTGTATCTTGATTGAGTGATTTCACACAACTTTATAGTATGCCTTTTGATTTGATGACTTTTTTTAATTCTAATTAAAAATGCTAAATTTATGGTATATATAGCACAGAATGAGGCAGTAGGCAAAGATCTACTTGTCTCAAACAACTTTATCTAGCCTGATCTACTCATTCTGACCATGCCATTCCTAGCCATATTTCAGATGGGCCGAGAACAAAATGTACCGTTTTATGTATAGATTTGAGAGTTCTTACCCATACATATGGAGACCAAATATCTGTGGGAAATTTGGATCCAGTAGGGCTTGTTGGTATTCGATCCAGTGGGCTGGGAAATCCTATAACTGTGGGGGAATAAAGGAGGTGGTTCGAGTTAATCCATATTCCAGCAAGGTCTGGTGGTTCAGTGGTGGAGCACTGGATGTTTAAAGTTCAACTTGTATAGCTCGTGTGCATCAGACTAGCAATATAGCCAACATCAAAATCATAACATGTGTGAGAATCCTGTATGTCTTCACATATAAGATGCTATGCATACAAAGGGGGATTAACCAAAGGCTTGTGGTTCAGTGGTGGAGCAGTGTCTCAAGTTCAAGTCTTAGCTTGTGCACATCAGACTAAGTCGCCAATGGAGCAGCACAAAAATCATTAGCAGCCAGAAATGGGATTGCTCCTATTTTTGCATTGGAATGGTTGCTATATTTATTTACGATGGATGCTTGATTTTTGAGTCACCAAGTTTCCATTTCTGTTATCTTGATTAAGTGATTTCACAGCTTTATAGTATGCCCCTTTGATTCGAGACCTTTTTTATTCTAATTTAAAAACATCAAATTTATTGTATATATTGCACCAAGTGAGGCATTAAGCAAAACTCTACTTATCTCAAACAACTTTATCAAGCCTGATCTACTCATTCTGACCATGCCATTCTTATTGCATACTTCAGATGGGCGAGAACAAAATGTACAGTTTTGTGTATAATTTTAAGAACTCTCACCCATACATATTGAGACCAAATATCCCTGGGAAATGGGGAACCAGTAAGGCTGGTGGAATCTGATCCAGGGGGCTGGGAAATCCTCCGACTGTGTGTGGATCAAGGAGTGTGTTCGAGTTTAAATCCATACTCCAGCTAAGTCGATTGGTTCAGTAATGGAGTGCCAGGTGTCTCAAGTTCATGGTGTTTATAGCTTGTGTGCATCTTACAGACTAGCAATGTAGCCAACATCAAAATCATACCGTATGTCCTCACATGTAAGATGCTATGCATACAACCGGGGTTTAACCAAAAGGGTTTGTGGTTAGTGGTGGAGCAGTGTCTCGAATTCAAGTGTTAGCGTGTACGCACATCAGACTATGTTGCCAATGGAGCAACTCAAATATCATAATGTTGATCATCCTATATGTGCTCCCATACAAGTTGCTATGCAGACAATGTGGCATCAACTCAAAAAACCAATCATTTCATAGAGCAGGATTGTACTAAGAGGTTCACTGCATTATATATTGCAAATTTTGAAGAATTGGAAAAGGAGATTTATTTTGAAATTGTAAAACAAAAATTGACACACCTCACTTTATTGCTTTCGACACAACTTGGTTGTAGAATAATGGGCAGCATCTGAGATGCTGTGAGACAAGCTGGCTTATTTGAGAAAAGATTAAACTTGGATCTAGACATTCGCCAACTCATTTTAATTGAAGATAATTATTTGGCTATGAGCTATCAATAATAGGCACAAATGGACAACTCAACATATTGGCAAATAAACAATGAAAGGCCCAACGAATTTTGTTAATGGAAAGATTATAAGGAGCTTCTGAAACTACTTATATAATTTGTATCATAAAGTTAGCACGGTTACCTATATCACTAATATTAAGATAGATATCTTAAACATCTTTTTGAAAGGCATTGAGAGGTATAAATTTCTTGATGCCAATATTGGTTTCATAGGTGCCTTGAGATTGATATCTCTCAATATCTTTTAGATAAAAATATATTTAAGATATCTATGGTAATATCATTTTGCTGGTGTTGTATTTTAATTGCTAATTCGACATCTAATGTTGTGGGTGTAAATATTGCAAACATTTTCATTTTGATGAATTATTTAGCATTTCATATTTATCTAGAAGTGTAATGAACTAGCAATCGTACGTGAAGTGTACGATGGAAATATCGAAGGGGATGGAGCAAATAAGTAAAAATTGAGTATGAGAAAAAGATGGAGAGGATGAGATCACAGGATGAAGAAGGTTGAAGGAGGGGAAGGGCATTGTGTTCCACTATATCATATCTATCTTCGAGACCCAATTGAAATACTTTGTTTGTTGGAGTATTTTGTAGCCCCCTTTTTAATTTAAAGATGGAGTAATTGTAGGAAAATAGGGGTGTGAGAACAATGATCTATAATTCAGTATCTTCAACAGATGGCCACACACGAATCACAAGGGAATGTTTTGGGCTGATACTTCATAATTCACGTGAGTGTAATATGAGTTTAAACCTTCCAAAATAAAAAGGAGGAAAAGTCAATACTTTTGAAGGTCAAAACCCAAACACATTGTTTTCACGTGATTAGACAACATATAATTTGTTTTATAAGACGTAGGCATGAATGAAAAGAAACAAATAAAGAGGAGGTAATTAGATACTTGCATGTCCCACACTTATTCCATGGTTCAAAATGTTTTTGCCAAAATAATATCTGGTATTTGAGTTCCACATTTTCATCTCCATTTAGCTTGCATTGTTCATGTGAATTCAATTCACATTGAAAGGGGTCAAAATAAAAAATGGGGAACATCCAGTAGGTTCCATATTCATAACCCACATATAAAGATTTTTTCTTATAGCACTTTGTAGTCCTCTTTTATTAGTTTCAACCGTCAGTAATTGCAAGAAAGGAGACATGCAACCATATATTACCAGTGGAAATTTTAGGAAACTCTAGATAATGACAGGTTAAAAATTTACAAAATTGTTTAATTTTTTATATAATTCTTAATAAATATATTTTCATATGTAAAAAACATAAAATTTATTTACAGGCTTGTAATTTCAAATAATTAGTGCTTGTCAAATCAAAATTTGGTGACCTCTTAGTGTTTTCATGCGGTTGTAAATTTCAATAGTATTTTCATGTGGTTGTAAATTTCAATAATTTTTAGATGGTTTGTTCACATATACATAAATAAGTTTTATATTTTTACATAATAAATATATTTATTGAAAATCATATAAAAATTATATGATTTTTTAAATTTTCAACTTGTCATTATCTACGGTTTCTTAAAATTTTCATTGGTAAAATACAGTTAAAATCACTAAAAACAACCCACAACCTGTCAATTTCTAGGGCTGCTTATTTGCATATATTTGAACAAACCATATAAAAATACTGAAATTTACCGCCACAAGAAAATGTTAAGCCGTCAACGAACTTTGATTTGACGGGCTCTAATTATTTGAAATTCTAGGTCTGGTTGGTTCAACATGTCATTAAAGGAGAACAATGTGATAATGAGAGAGCAGTTTGTGAGAGGACATACGGAAACAAATATGGTCCGACACTAACAACAAAGTAGAGAAAAATGAAAAGAAACTGCAAACGCAGGTGTAGTCTGGGGAATCATCAAAGGCGATCACCGTGTGTTTGTGCTTAGCTTTATCAAAGTTTCCTTGTAATTCGAGAGAAAAGTAAGATAATTCATAGCATATCTGGTGAGAGGATGAACTGTGCCACGAGGAATGGAGCCTTGGAATTCTTCTTCTTAAGGGCTTTTTCACTTCTTAAATTCACTGCGATGTCCAACGAAACCCTGTTGAGTTCGTAGATTTTGTTAGTTAACGTGTATAGTTGGAACTAAAACTGTCGCTGTTACCGTCATCGTTAACGGAAGTGTTAATGCTATTATTCTATCCATCGTTAAACTGTCAGATTAATTCAAGACAGGCTGTTCAATGATGTCGTTGATACGGCTTGTCATATCATTGTCAAATCTAATAGGTCGTGACTCGCAATGCCCTTACTCTTATTTGAACATGCCTTCGGCGTAATCACATTATTATTGAAAGAAGTATATGGCAATCCAGGCGAAATATATTTTAACATTGATGGAGGTCTGTGTAGAGCCTCTCTTCCATGGATCTCTTTAGATTTTTTTGTCATAGCGATCGAATTGAAAATGGTGGCAATATTTTCAGCCCGTTCAATCAACTTTCCACGATAAATAGTCACAAATGAAACCTTGTATTTTCTTTGTCAAATATTTGTTTTTAGCTTTGAAATAGGTTGAAGCCTTGCAATTTGTTTATTGTTAATCCGCAAGCTAATCATGTGGGCAAAGTTGGTGTGCGTGTCCCTTTTGTATTGGAGTAATTGGAATCATATGAGGAACAAAACTTGAAATGGCATTCAAGGGTGACTCTCAAACTCAATAGCTTATGTTGATGATTTTGGTGGGGCACTCCTAAGTTTGTATAATATATTTTCAATGTATTCAAGAGCTCCCTTTACATGCATATCTATAGGTTGGAGGTTAACATCACCTTTGCATCGTTGGAAATTAAAATCTCCAAATCAATGTCATTAATTTAACTTATTGGTGGACTCACACTCTCTTGTAATGCTATGCACAATGTCTTTATAATGAGTGTAATTTCCTTCTAGTATAATGTACATTACCATTTATTGGGAATAGATTACTACTATTGTCAAATTTTGTTTTCGTTGTTAGATTTGACACAATATATGTTGTTATCATTAGTAACATTCAATTGTCAACAATTGGATGTGCACCGCCTTAAATATATGAGAAGAAGTTGAAATCTATTGTGGTCCTCACTTTCTTCAAGCTGTCTAAATGCCACACACATTATGATAATTGTTTTGAATTCCCCCACAATAGTTTTGCATGTACGTTACTAGCACATGACTTATTGTTCACATGAAGCAACTCCCCCAATTTTCTTGCCAATATGATTAGTCTTCCAATAAAGCTTCAATTTGCTTCTAGACATGCCTCTTGAAGGGGTGTCTATGTTTTACAAATGCTTGTCCAACAAAGCTCATTTCATTAATCAATGTGTATTTCTTATGGCGAGTATATTATTGGAAACTTGCAAGTATCATTCCATTTAATTCAACAAAGTCTGAGAATGGGATTTGTAATGTGAATAGAATGTTGACATACCAATATTGAATGTTGTAAATCTAGTTGGTACAAGTAATAACATGTCAACGACGTGTTGATGGTTTATCTTCAAGAAAATGTCAAATGACATCAATTAGCTTTGCCTATTTTTGTTCTTGAGGTTCCTCAGATTATCATGATAATGGCAAGGAATTGACCTTGATGATAATGTGTCATGATCATGAATAACACTCATTTTTGTCCAACACCTAAAGGTTCTATAGGGCCTATTTCATGTATTGCTTGGGATGGATAACCCACTCTCACTCAACGTGCTTATAAATTTCACCTCTCTAGTTGTGTATTGTTTTTGATATTCAATATTCCAAGGCACTTGTCTATTAATAACCCCTCTGTCCAACATATGCATGTCAATTATGTCCTTAATTTTCCCATAAGGTAGTCTAGAGACAATTTCCCACTCATCCTCTATTGTGGTTCATTGTAGTTTTCATGTTTATTTGGAATACCCCTCTATTTCATGCACCAAGGATTGTAATTGAGTGACTCTACATTTGATGTTGTATTGTCATTGAAATTGATCTCTTTATATATCATGAAATGACTTGTAAAGTAATAATTGCTCCCGAAAACAAATAACCACCCATTTATTTGATTGATGTGTAGTTATGATGACAAATTGTAGGAGCTTCAGAGGTCAACTAATAGTGCCTAATTTGAACTACCATACAACACAAATATAAGCACCCTAAAAACATGTGAATTGATGACTAACATTACCTTCAGGGCTTTTTTGGTTGCCTATAATGCCAGACAATAAACAATAGTGTCTATTGCCTTATAAACAAAAAATGTTTACGTTGCTTGTGTGCTAGGTGGGTTCCTTTCTGCTACGACTCAAACACACCAGTAGAATCCCACAAAAATTAGTATATCAATTCACAAATACATAATTGGGTAATATCACATATTCTAAAACTTAGTGAATAAGAAAAAGAGGGTAGAGGGTGAGAATTGCAAAATGAAGAAAGAGTCTAAAGAGAATCCCAAAGTGGTGGATTATAGAGAACCTTTCCTCTTCCCTATTTACAAATGTACTTACATGAATTTCCTTACCTCATAATATTTTCAAATATATAAAACCTTGCACTTGCATTGAAAGGAGGTGCAATGGTTATGCCAATACTAAAATAGGCTGATTTTTAGAGTTGTATAAGCAATTCCAAGATGCATTAAAGAGGCATGTTCAAGTCTTCCTTGTGGGGAATTTAATTGATTTAATAAGAGAGAACCCCCCTGAAAACATATAGGTGGAGTGTTGTTTTAGGTTTTTGATTCATCTAATAGATTTGGGGAAATGTGCTTGCCATTGGGGGTACAACCATACTCATTGTATACACACTATCAATGGCGATGCATTGTAGAGGTGTCTTTGTAGTGGCACTTTAAGTGTTATATCTAGTAAGTGTTTAAAAGAGGTCGAAACAACTTGACGAAGCTCCCACTCCCAATATTTTATTTTGAGTAAGCATGAGTCATCTCTAAACGAGGAGTTTGCATCCTTTTTTTTGGTATTTGTTGAGAGGTTGTAGACAAAATGATAGTTTTGAAAGGGATGGAATTAGGATATTAACCCCTGACCAGGTCTATGTTTAAGACCATATGTGTTTTTGTAGCAATAATCGAGAGAAGAAAAAGCTATGAAATTGCTACAATAGAACTTGCATAGGAATTAGATCGAAGGAAAAAAGCCCATATATATTAAAAGAAAAAGAATGAAACCAGTCATTCAAATAACATCTAAAACACCTCCTCAGTACTTGTTCCTTTTCCCATGGTAAAAAACCTTGTAGTTGAACACAACATAGAGCATTTATATTGAAGGGAGTGCCACACCTGTTTTTTGTGTTTTTCCGAACGATCTCTTTAATTTTTTTAAGTTTTAATTTTATAGTGTTTCTTTATCTTGCTCATGGGGAATCAATTGTTTTATTAGGAGAGAGTAAACCTCGAACACTCACCCAATAAAAAATAAAAAAATAAAAAAATAGAGGTGGAGTGTCATTTATTTATTTTTCCTGGTCATCTTTTTATTTTTTATAGTTTTAATTTTATAATTTTGACCCACTTTACATAATGATAAATTGTGGGTGTGATGCAATAACAATCTTCATGCCTTGTGTATGCTTCCACGTTTTGCATACATATCTAGAAGGGCATTTGCAATGACAAAATTTGACAAGAATCCCCTTTCCATGGATCAATTAAATAACATATATAGAAAGGAATTTGCAATGACAACATCGACAAGAATCCCCTTTCCACCAATTAGTTAAATAACATCTTAAACACTTCCTCCATACCTCATTTATTTCTAGTGTCTCTAATATTACAGTGCAATACGATGTAAAAAATTTATATTGAAGAGAGTGCCAACCTTGTTTTTGTTGTTTTTCCAGGACATCTTTTCAATTATTTTTTTAAGCTTATAGCTTTAATTTTATATTTATTTCTTCATTTGCGTTTGGAAATCGACTCATTTATTTCATAGATTCATTATTATACATTTGATTTGATGGAGTCAACAACATAGTCTAGCCCTCCAAATACTTTGAAAAAATACTCTTTTGCATACAAACCATGTTGAGAAAGTGATAACGAATCATTCCCTTGACTTTGAGGCTAGCTTCTTCTTCTCCACAACCTACAAAGGTAGGACTCATTTTTTCTACTGTGGCACATGTAGATGGGTGTTTCTCCCTCTTATGAAGAAATGCAGATTTTGAGTTATTACCATTCTCTTTTTGGTAGTGAAACCCATAAGACCCATTAAAGCTATTTCTGTAATCTTGGTTCAGGTTAACTTTCTCAGTAGCCAATTCACTTCGATCATCATAATGGTCATGAAATGTTTTGTTTAGAAGCTTACTCGGTATGATGCTATTATATCCATCATGGTGGTGGTGGCCATTGCAATATGTTTGTAGCAACCCATGAAACCACATTTCTTTGAGGCATTTTGTCAAACAATTCATACATATGCACCACACCATTCCTAACTGCAACATTTGTAAAAAAATCCTTTTCCATAATTCTTTGATGGATGTCCACACCTAGTTTTAAAGCTCCCATTTTAGTGCACGCTGAGAGGATGCTGGAAAAGATTGCGGAGTTTAGCTTCATGCGTGCTAAATGCATTCAATTACAAGTTATAAAATGATTACCATTGAGCGTAATTCATAACTATACAAGATGTTTGAGCTTTCATAGCCGGATCCAGAAGTGAAGTAAATTTTTTTTCATCAATATGATTTTTTTTTGAGAAAATTAACTTTTGCGTTGCCTTTAGTAGTGTATTTTTCGAGACATTTATTAACATAGTGATCACCTTTGTAGATAAAACAAACATGATTTTTTCTTTTGTTTCCCTGATATTTTCTGAAGAATCTTTTTCTTTTTCTAGTGGGTGAAGGATACCTAAAAGACTTGTATTTTCGCCATGCTCCCTTCCCTTTTTTGAATGAAGAGCACTCAAAACATGGTTTCTTCTTGTGTTTAACCACAAATTTGGAGGATTTACAACCAAAAAGGATCATTGTCTTGTAACTAAAAGAACTTGACACCTAACGCCTTCTGAGCTTTGGAAGTTTCCTTCCTGTCAGCTTTTTCTTGGCACAAACGAGAATTAATATCATTAATAACTTGATTAATGGCTCCAAAATTGAGAAGTTCAACAGACTTGTGTTGAAGATCTTTCTTGTATTCAGTAGTAAAGAAAGTTGGAAATGATTCAATATACATAATTTTCATAGTAGGGTCATTAATCCTACTAGAATTATAATATAGATTCTGCACATAACATTGGTACCGATTGACCTATGTTATATCATAGATTCTGGCTTTTAAGAATAAAGATGTATTTTTGAACTTATCATCTTCAAGAGTACCAAGAAATTCATTGATCAAGGCGACAATGAGTCTGTAGTACCTAGTTGCAGAATATCATTCTGATTAGATAGAGAGTCTCACCATTCTTTAACAATACCAATGAATCCATTAGGAATAGTCTCAACCGTATCATGTGGATTCTTATGCCATTGAGTTATTTGATTATTTGACCAAAAAATCATGCCATGTACCATTTATTTTATTTGTGCCCGATTATTGCACCCTACTTTATACCAACTAGGTTGGAGAGTTTGGGTGCACACAATATTGTGCAAAGGTTCAGAAAAATGAGAAGCTTCACCAGGAGTGTATATTCTTTCAGCATCTTCCAGTGTCAGCTTAGCGATGGAGATGTTTTTAGATGAAGAAGGTAGGCTTTGCTAAGACTCATTAACCTTTTTGACTACATCAGACCAAGATATCTTCTTAGACCAATCAGGGACTTCTGGTTCTTTTGGCTTGGTAAAAGAATGGATGTCTTCAAGCTTATTAGACATGTCTGGGATAATATCAACATACTGTTGGACTTTTTCAATATTATCATACCGATTATAAGACTATTCATGAAGGATTTGGATCTGGTTAGCAAGATGCTTATGACATGTATAAAATTTAGATCTGATTTCCTTCCTTGTATCCTCCAGAATGTTGTACTATAGGATTGGTATTTTCTATAATATATTTTAAAATTTATAGGGGCATATTAGGGAGATCTGCAACATGATGGACTATATTTTCAACATTAGAACCAATTTCTTGAGCATGTTGAATAATAGATTCAACTGAAGCAATAAATTTTTGAACAACAATTTGAAGATCATCAACTTTATGATTAAGCATTGAGATATAGGCTTTGAGCTCACCTTTGTTATAAAGCTCCATTGCCTTAAGAGTCTTCTCGATTCTTAGGAGGGTTTCTTCATGCTTCTTTGAGGTTGTTTGAACAACTTTCACAACTTTAATTTTTCAATTGAGCATCTTTGATGATTCAGAATGCTCAATTTTTTTTTGATTGTTCGCTGGTACCAAAAGGTGGCCTTTTGCTTTCCATTTGTAGAAGCAATCTTAGTATCTTTAAGAGGGGGAAGATCTGAAAAAAATATTTCCATGTTAACTTTTGTAATCATATTAATAAGTGGTCCATTTGTGGGGATATACTACTGTTTGATCATCTGTTCACAATCTTGACACCATAGATAATCGAAATTAGGATATGTAGACACAAAATCATGCACTTTGGGTAATTATTTAGTCCTGGTCTCATATTACTATTCATATGGTTTTTAAGTGGAAAAGAGTATTAATCAACCCATGTCTTTGGCCATCTTGCTTTGTTTTTTATTGCTACTTTCGATCTTGTACTCATACTTGCCTAGTTTGTATTTTCATACTGTGTTTTCCCTATTTCTGACTGGGGTGCACGAGGCGTCTTGGTCCCCTCTGGGTGCCCTTATCCTCTTTGTAATTTTTTCTCACTTTTTGGGAACTTTCTAGCCATTTGAGCTTCTTATATTTTTGGTGGTCGGCCTTTTTCGGGGTTAGTTAAGAAATTAAAGCAAGAGAACCATATAAATATAAAGTTATGAGACCATAATGAGGGACCAAGCACTAAGCACTAATATCTCCACCTAAGATTGCATCCATCAAAAGATTATATTGCTCCATTTGCATCCATCTAGCTCCATCACAAGGGACAAAGGCTCATTTATTTGCATCACACTTCGTAGGAGGTGATTCTTCTATTACAGGTTTACTAGTATTTCAACGATCATACAATGTTATTCACGCAACATGAAGCGAACATAGGCGAACACTCAACGAAACCTCGTATGAGGTTCCTTGGTCATTCTTGTAGATCAGGGTGCCTCAGGCATCCCTATCCTTCTCCAGGTGCCCCAGTCTAACCAGACAACTGATCTACATTTTCCTGAGTCCCTATGCGATGGTTTCCTCTTCCCGTTCAACCGGTCTCCACTGCGACACAGTTCCACAACCTTGATGAATCAACTAAGGCCTTTCTAACCCTCTTTGCACATTAGTGTTTCACATTTCATTTGCTTAGTTGTTTGGTCAATTTATATACTACATTATTTACTTTATTTACTGCTCCTATAACATCAGATTAGGCTAAAACTATCCCATTATAGTCTAATCATTTTGGTGAACCCGAACTCGATCATCACGCTTTTAGGATCTTCATTATTTTCTTATCATCCTAGAGTTTAGTCATCACGAGTATGTCAATCAATAATTGCTTGCTTGCAAATCTTGATTTACATTGTAGAGTCCAACATCTTCTTGCTACTAGTCGCATTCATGCTGATATGCATCCTGACTCAGTATATCAAACATTCGTAGATGCATTTTCTCAACACATAGAATTCATGAGTCACATTTACAATGTGGGTATTAAGCGCAATTTAATTGACAATGGATTTAAACTCAACTTATGTCCCATGTCATTCATTGAGAAGCTAGGTCTTTCCGCTCGTGATGTTAATCCATCTTGTCTTTCACTACGTGCATATGATGGTTTTGTTCATCCATGCGTTCGTCACATTACATTGCCTATCACTGTAGGGCCCAAAACAATTAACAACGTGTACTTTGTCTCCTATAGTTGTTTGCTTGGTAGACCATGGATCCATGCCATGCAAGCCATTGTTTCCACCGTCCATCATTGTGTCAAACTCATACATCAAGGCATTGAATATACTATTTTTCGTGACCGTGACCTTACAAATATTGTGATCGAGATCCCGATACTACTCTTCCCACTCCACACATTAATACTACAGATAATTCTCAACCTATGGACGCACCACATCATTTTCCACGAATTAAAGGTGTTATTTCTGTGATAGATGTCATTTCTTCTACACCATCGCCTCCACCAGCTACTACTATTGCTATGATTCTTTATTTGGGGGCTTGTTCAATCTTCGAAGGTCGCTCTATCCCCTACACCTTCACATACACCACCTCCATTAGTGTGCTTGCCATTTACATGCACAGTTTTCATGAATGATTCATATTGGGAGCATATTCCATTTGATCCTACTTGCGATGACACTGTATGTACACATGAGGGCTTGAATCGACTAGGATTTGCTTTTGAGGACCTCTACCCTCCACCACAGGCTCCTTATCTTTATAATGGGTTTTTTCGCATCACTGCCACCTGTGGCCTATGTGTCTTTCATCTCATGGTATTCCTTGCACGTGGTCCTCGATCTTCACCACTTACTTTAGGAAAATCATGGCTTGATTACATTGGGGGTACTCTAGAGCTTGATCACACAGACATAGCCTTCCATATGCCTTTCGATCGTGTATTCATTTGCAAAATTTCCTTTCTAGCATATACAAAAAATCTCACTCGACGATACACACATGGATGTCCCTTACCATACTTTAGTGATGAAGAATATGCCATGGGTATGTACAATTTACACCTCAATGGTTTGTTATGTGATCAACTCGACACCATTTCTTACCAGGTCTCCGATGCTTATCCGTTTGACTTTGACCCTGATAGTGACGGCGTCCTAGATAACATTACATGATTGAATTCTTCATATTACACACTTGGGGGGAATTACATCTATACCCCCCAACCTAGCATCGACCCATGTTTCATACTCGTATTATCACACTCCTAACATACACATATTCATCTACACGTTAACATCGACCATTAACCAATGACACACTCTTGTGCTTCGATTCACACTTGATTATTGAGGGCATCTTACACACATAAGCACTACACATTGTGTGTCATCACACATCTCATGTCATATGTCTTACATATTACATTCTACATTTAGTATACACCATTTCGTATTTCGACATTTGCGCATCTACACATCATACCTATTCTACACATCCCATATTTACACATTTCACACATTACATGGTCATCTATAATCATCGCATATGCCACATCTACTTCTATGCGTTGCACCCACTACCTATGATGCACTCTAGTTCCTTGGTCCATACTTGACTGCTGAGGGTTTACATCATCAAATGGACCTCATATCATAGTCACAAAGTCATCATTCAACCTCTCTATCATGCAAAATTCCTAGGTTAGTGGTATACGCTTTAGTCTACATCACCACTCCCTATATCCATCATCTTGTAGTGATATACACGTCTAGGCTAAATCATTAGTCCTTTCACTGATCATATAGTCATGATATACACTTTTGCTATAGGGTCATGCACATACATCATCTCTAGGATGCATAGTCATCAACACACATACACTATTTCACCATCAACGCGATACACATGATATACACAATTTAGACCATTTTCCAATGACACACTCTCATTTACAGTTCATTCTTGACTAATGAGGGGGAAAACCAAATGAACCTCACTAGGATACAATTCCATTCACTCAGGGGGGACAAAAATCCTATCATTCTATCTTGCATGTCCATTCCATCCATCCACAACATATTGCACCATCTTGCGTTGCTTCTACTCTTGCTTACATAATTCTTGTCCATGTTCTCGATTACTACACATACTCAGATAAATCCCTTGGTTCATGTCATTGACTTTTTAGGGGGAATACACACATACGTGTTCACATCCTTTTCTAGTTGTGATTGGAGATAAAGGTATCTTACATGCAACATCGAGTTGCATGTGCCTCCTACCTATCCCACAACGGTTGTTGGGGGCATCCACATTCCATCCATCTACAAGGTGCTATTATTTCATTTTGTACTTAGCATTTTGTAACACTCTGATTTTGTATGCTAACTTGGTGAATGTTTTACATACTGTTATAGCTCTTGAAATGAAAGCAAACATGTTAAGATATGTTTTGATCTTAAGAGAATGTGTTGCTAATTTGGATTCTTGCATACTGTGGCTTATTGCATGGACAGCAAATATTGTACTTGTATGTTTGCTGATGTGACGACAGATTGTCGTATAATTTCTTGCTCTTGTGCTGATTGATAGCATACCCTGAATCAATTCCATTGATTCAAGTGTGCTGAGGTCCTCTTGTGTTTTCTATGTTAATTCACACTTGAACTGGACTAGGATTATTATAAGCGTGCAGCGTCTGATTACAGGTGTGAATAGCTAGCACGAAAATGCCAACGACAGGGGTTCGATTCTTGAACCCTATACTGTCGAATTCGGGACCTCGTGGGGTGAGAAACGCCTGGACACGGGTGGCCTTGGCATGTAATCGGAAGGATGGAACGTCCTGCTCTGCGTTAACGTGGATGTTAGCAAGGGGCTGGAAGGAAGTTGTTAGTGTTAGTGGTTAGTGTGAATTAAACCTAAACTAACCCTAAGACCTAACATACATCCTACACTACTATCCTAGTGGATTTTTAAATTATAAAAAAAAAGGGGGGAAAAATAAATCTAAATCCTAAAACCTAAGGTCTAACTAAGACCTAGGTCGAATGAACTATGTAACCTAAAACTAATCCTAAGCTAAAGGGGTATGCAGACCCTTGGGAAGAAAAGAATAAGGATGGATAGGAGGCATTCATTGGCATTTATGAACTGTCCCTTCGGGGACGACGCCAGTTTTGGCGGGACAGGTAGGAGATAGAGTTATCCATTTGGAAGCTTGGCTAAATTCATTTGCATGGAAAAATCTGAAAATTGGAGACTTGCCAACCCAAGTGGAGGTGGCGTAGAAAATAAGGAAAAAGGGCAAGCCTTTATTGCGCTAATGGTTCTTGGTCCTCGCGACCAGCTCGCCTTGGGAAGTGTATGAGGGAATTTTGATTTTCATTTTTTGTTGATTCAAGCCTTTTGCAAAGTTGCTCTGCATTTGGTTTCTTTGGTCTGGTTCAGTCGAACCAGCTCTTGCATTTGACATTTTCTTGGAAGTTTTGAGGCTGTTGATCAGCCAAGAAGAAGGAAGAAAGTGCTAGGAATATTGTGTTGCCGTTGTGGAAGAAAAACGCGGCAAAATGAAGCTTTCTTCGAGTTCTGGAAAAGAGATTACAGGCATGTTAAGCCCTTCTCTTTAAAATATTTGCTTGATTTAAATGTTTCATTAAAACAACCCTGCTCTTGGGTTGGGATTGCTTGATTGTTTTTGAGTTGATTTGGAAATGGATTTGTTGATTCTTGCCTTCTTTTCCTTGGAAAATGATATGAAATGGCTTTGGTTGCTCGGCCTTGATTTGTTGTTGCTTAAATTTGGTTGGAATAGGAATTAACATCGTGGTTGCTGACAGTGTTGTAGAAAGAAATAAACATTTTCTTCCTCTGTACATGTGGTATGGAGTGGACAGGCTGTTTAAAATTTTTCTTATAATGTAATCGTTCTCCTTGATGTTGTGCTTGGAACTGCTATTACATGTGAAGAGAAAAATGGAATTTCAGTCATGTTATGTTGCTATGATTTGGGTTTCCTTCCTTTCTTGCTGTCATTTTTGGAAATAATGGGGTACAGTCGTCCCCTTGCTGTTGTGGTTAATCCGTCCTTGCATTTGATTGGTTGGAAACACTTCCACGACGTGCTGGTTTGTTGACAGTATGGTGTTTGAAATAGATATAATTCTTTCACTGTTCGTGTTGTTTGAAATTGGAACAGGTGTGTAATCGTTCCTTATGGTGTAAAGGTTTTCCATCTAGTGTAATCATTTCTTTACTGTGTATGTGGAACTGTCTTTGCAAGAAAAGAGGAAATGGAAATATAGTCGCATATATTGCTGTAATTGGGTTCTGTTGAATCTTGTTGTCATTTTGGAAATGATACAAAATACTGTTATTGGTCGCTGAGTTCAGCTGTCCTTGTATTTCTTGAATGAAATGCTTTCCTGTTGTGCTGGTTGTTTAACAGTATTGGGAAAAATTGTCATATGTATCACGGGTCTGTACGTGTTAATTGAGTTGTTTCTCTTTTGAAACCATAAGTTCTTTTGCTGATGAACTGGAATGAAAGAAGCGATGGTTGTTGAAGTTGTTTCATATTGAAATTTTTAAAGGAGATAGATTCTCTTCCTTCTACTGTCTTGGATTCTGATGAAAGTGGCATTCGGGTTCTCTACGAGTAAGTGAACTCGAATTGAATTCAAGTATTAGCAACATTTCCATGGCTGTGCCTTTTCTTGTATAGGAAATGAGCAATTACGTTTTGGTATCCGTGAAAATAGGAAAAGTAGACTGTTTTTCCTTCTGAAGTTATTGATGGATTATATTTTCTCCTTGCTGTGAAAATAGGATGGTTTTATTGTGTTTTCTTGATACTGTTCGGTCTTCTTAATCAGACTATTGACGCAATTATAAACTAGTTTTGTATTCTGTGCAATGAATGATTATAATTTCTTCTTGCTGTAATGAAGGATGACCCCATTGCGTCTGGCAGTCGAAGTTTGACCTTCTGATATTATTTTGTTTTTACTATCTTGAGAATGCAAATTTGGCTGGAATGTTCATTGCTGTAGCTTGTTGGATTGCAGCTGTACTGGCTATGTGAGATGCTTATTAATGAGAACGTTTACGCTGTTATCTGTCTAAGTTGAGTTGTTTTGCTTAGAAAATGTGATTGAATGTTTTTACTTCATTCTGAAAACAATGATTGTTCTTAATGAAATAGTAGAGAATGAATTCTTCTCTTTTTGCTATTTGGGACTCTGAAAGTGACATTGGAATTATAGTGTCTAAGACTCGGTCTTGCTGTAGGTAACAGCCATATACCATTCGTTATTAAGAACTATATGTATTCAGAGGTATAAAAGATTATATGAATATATATACTTGCGTGGTTGCAAATTTGTTGTTGGTTAGCTATACAGTGTAAGAAGTAAGGAATCTTCTAGTATAGCAAATACCTAGTATACATATTGATATGGCTTGCTCCACGATAATTATAATGTCTTACTAACCTGTTTGGCATTCATATGAATTGGAAATGAATGAAATTATTCTTGCTGCCAGAAAGTGAATTCCGAGTGGATTTTGTAAGTTTCACTCTGAACTGTTATATTAATTTGTCTTTCGTTTGGATTCCACTGTTAGGACAGTCATGTGGAAAGAGATAGAGATATGAATCAATGTTTTAGAAAGATGATCTTTCTTCTTTCATTCAGTTAGGAACCTGGAATTCGTGAATGAAGAATTTTATGGTGCTTAGATGAGAGCTACTATATGCATTGCTGCTCGCTTTCTTGTTTGTACTTGAATGCTTTAAAACTTAATGTGCTTCACGAACGGAAAGGGAAGTAATGGATTTATATTCAATTAGTTTCATCCTTTGCATTTGTTATTAATGAAAGGCGTGGAAAAGATAACTGTATGCTGTATAGGCAGCAATCTACTTGAATTCCTAACTTTACAAATTTTGTAAATTGATACTTGCAATGATTATGTGAAAACGGGACAGCAGTCCCTTGGCTGGTTGTGATGATATTCTGATGATTTAGTGGTTATGCTGATATTTCTTTTGTGCTTTTCGAAATTGATGTTTTGCTGTTGTTTCATAAAAGCAGGGTTCTTTTATTGAAACAGTTAGTTGAAGCATCTTATTTTAAGGATAAGTGCTTAATGTGCTCAGTTCATTGAACTGACCCGTGCAATTCATTTTGCAGATGGAATTTGATTAGAATGAAGGCTTGGCTGTTTTCTGATGCCTCTTGATTAAATGTAAATCAAATTGTAACTGTTGCTTTTATTCCTGTTTGAGGAATTGTGAACGAAGAAAATATATTCTTCGGTCCATGAGTTGTATGGATGCTTTGTATAAACTACACCCATTCAGTTGGATTGGCAAATGTACAAATTATGACTTGAAATATTGAATACAGTTACAAGTGTGATATTTTCAATAATTATATCAGTTTGATATTGTTATATAAATTGGGAATAAAATGCTACTTCTCGATTTGGAATTGTTTCATAATCCTTGGATGGATGCTGAATTGAAACTGATATCTATTCTTACTTAAATACAACCTTTAAGTTGACAATGCAATTAATTCATACTTGGGTAAAGATGAATTTTGAATTGACATTAAAAAGGATTAAGAAGAATATGATTTTATAATCAGAGGGTATTCAGGATTAGCTTAGGAGCTAAGGAATATCAATTTAAATTTGGAGTATTCGAACTTCGTTTTCGAACTCCATCATTGATCCCGTTTGATAAAAATTCAGATTAAAGGATATAGGATACATATATCCATAACTAATGATCCTTAACTATATAATGTTAAGGGGAACAAATGAGTTCATTTCTTGAAGATTATACCTCGTTTGAATGACGTCTAATAAGTTAATATTCTGAAATTAGTTGTAGTTGGAAACATCTTGGCTAAGTTTAATAGGTTAAACTTATTATGTCCGTCGGTACGGACTGCTTAATCCAATGATTAAGAAATAAACCAAGTAAGGAAATGCAGCCCTTCGATACGAAGGAGATGATACTTGGCAAACTAATGGACAGTTTAGTCCCTCTTAGTATATACAACTGCAACGGAAACGAGGATCAAGGGATCAGCGTGGACGCTGAAAATTGCTTAAACTATTAACTCGTGGCTAAGTCACTTGGGCAGGTGTGTATTCTCGTTGGGAGAATTCTGCAGGACATTGGCATACGCCAGCTACAGCAAGGTGTCTTCATGAAGACGGGGTCTTCATGACGACACAATGTTGCAGCTGACATATAGCAATGCCCTCCCGAATTAAAACATTGAGAATACATAGGCTGAAAGTGTAGATCTTAGCTGGGGTGGAGATAGGGTATGATTTGGTATACGGAGTGACTCCGGAATACTAAAGATAATCAGACACACGGAGTCGTGGAGTAACGACACCGTATGTCTGCGTATCTTTAGTTACCAGGAGTGCCTTCCTATACCCGCTCATATTACTGGCTGGAATCGAAAGTTTAAAACGGAACTTAAACGATGAGGACTGGTAGGAACCAGGAAAGACCATTCTAGATAACAGGTGAAGTGAAGTGAAGGACGTATTCCGTAGATGTGTATCACATTCAGGAATATGATCATGCAAAGCATGTGAAAATCTTTGGCCAAAGTATCGCAATTGCTGGTTGCGTTGTCCTTATCACTTAATTTAAGATGCAGGATGTCAGATGAATATCAGTAACAGATATTCAGATAGGCTTCTTAAATGGATCACTTCGATAACCGGGGAAGGTTATGAGAACAAGTATATAAAATATACTATGCAAAAACAAACATGAAGGATCGGTTGTTGCCGAGTCATGTCCATGAAGGATCGGTTGTTGCTGAGTCATGAAATGAAGGATCGTTGAAACTCCGAGCCATGAAAATGGAAGGATCGGTAGTTCATCGAGTCATTTACAGCAGCATATAGAATCTGTTATAAGATTGAATGGCATTGAATGTGTGTTCCATATTGTAAATATGTGAACAGGGAACATTCGTTTTAAAAAGAAATTGTATGATCCAAACTATGTTGTTTGGGCAGAGAACAATTATTAAATCTTGAACGTGTGTTTGAATTTTATAATTCATAACAGAGAACGTTATATATATATAAAAAATAAAATAAAAAAATATTTCCCTTGTTCTGGTGTTTTAAAATGGGGATGTTACACATTTACTTTTGCTTACATTTTCTCGTACATGTTCACTTTATTACACATGCCAGATAGATTTCTTGTATGTCATTATCTTTACCATACACGCATGCACGTTCAAACCCTTTTCTAGTTGTGATCGCATATACAAATCTTCTACATGAAGCATGGATGCTTGGAACACTAATAATCCCATAGCAGCTCTTGGGGCCATTCACCTTCGTATACTACAGGTGATCTTATTTCATTTTGTACTTAACACTCTACTTTATCGGTTATACATGTTTTGGCATACTTGTTATCTTTTTAACATGCTAACGGGTGCTACATGTGCAATGTTTGTTTTCCAAGATTACTTACTACCATGGCTATTTGTTTGTTTGTACTTGCTTTTCATTGTTTGCTATTGTATGCGGGCCTTGCCCTTTGTTTTGTGTACACACTTTCTTGTTTATCTATGGCCACTACGACCTTGTGTGTCTTACGACACCATGAGTGGTGTCCCATGCTTATAACTTGATTTTTGCGGTCTATGTTGGTTTATTGCGTGTTTACTTGCATTCTAGCTTACACATTGTCTATGTAGCTTACACTTTTTTTTCTACATGCATGTTTTTTCATACTAACACTTGTTTCCTAGCTAGTTGTTAGCAAGTGCCTTGGTTTCTTCCTAGCACATCCCCTTCCCCTTGCAGAGCACAGTTTTCACAGTCAGTCCTCTTTTGGGCTGTATCCTCCTATCCGCAACGTCGCATGCATCCCCAAATAGGGGGATTCATTTGGGTTTATACAAATTATATAGCACAATACCGGTACAATTCAATTTTTTCGTTTTTTGTCCATGACACAGTGGGTTATATAGCAAGTGGGTTCAGACCAGTCTACAGAACTACATACACAGTGGATTTTACAGGGTAGATTGTCCTTAGGATTCTGGGGAGCAGTCACATGTTAGAGGATAAATCGGACCTTCCTCTCTACACTACTTTGGCCAGTGGCATTGGATCACCCAAAAAATCAGACAATTCAAAGATCTCTTCACTCTCGGGAAACAATTATAGGTTGGAGGATACATTAGACTTCTCCTCCCTACACTTCTTTGGCTAGTGGCATGAGATCGCCCAAAAAAATCACACTCCGTTGACATTTACAGGATCCTTTCTACACCCTTTTTCTCATCACAGATCATGTGCACATGTTCCTTTTTCATTTTCATACTTTCATTCCATTGCTTTTTACATATATGCATGCATCTTTTCACATGGTTTTACACATATACATGCGTATTTAACTACTTGATCATCTTCTCCTTTACAAGTCAGTCCATATGGGAAGCAAATAGTAAAAAACAACAACAAAATCACACACATCACACTAACATGCATGTACATCACACATATTGACATCTACACATGCGCTTTCACCCTAGGTTCACTCTCATCACTTTTTACACTTTTGCATCTTTAGTCTCCACGCTCCATTTTTTTGTCACTCCACACTTTGTCTAGTCCCTCGACGCTTTTTCTACATCAATCTACATAGATATAAGGCACACATATCTATCTACTTTATGTTACCGATCATTCTGCTCACCAACATAAAGTGAGGGAAAATGTAGACACAAAATCACATACTTTGGGTAATTATTTAGTCCCGATCTCATACTACTATTCATACGGTTTTTGAGTAGAAAAGAGTACTAATTAACCCATGTATTTGGCCATCTTGCTTTGTTTTCTGCTGCTACTTTCAATCTTGCACCCGTACTTGTCCAGTCTGTATTTTCATACTGTGTTTTCCGTATTTATGATTGGGGCGCCCAACTAGAACTGGGGTGCGCCAAGCACCTTAATCCTATTTGCACTTTCCTTTCACTTTTGGGCACTTTCTAGTAGTTTGAGCTTCTTATATTTTTGGTGGTCGGCCTTTTCGGGGTTAATTACAAAATTAAAGTAAGAGAACCATATAAATATAAAGTTATGAGACCATAATGAGTGACTAAGCACTAAACACTAGTATCTCCACCTAAGGTTGCATCCATCAAAGGCTTATATTGCTCCATTTTTATCCATCTAGCTCCATCATAAGGGATAAAGGATTGTTCATTTTCATAACACTTCATTGGAGGTGATTCTTCTATTGCAGGTTTACCAAGACTTTGACGATCATACAACAAAATTTAGGCGACAGGAAGTGAACACAGGTGAATACTCATCGAAACCTCAAAGGAGGTTCCTTGGTCATTTCCACAGAACAAAGTGCCACATGTGCCCCTAGCCTTCTCCAGGCGCCCCAGTCTAGCCAGGTAGCTTAGATCTACATTCTCCCAAGTCCATGTGCGATGGTTTCCTCCTCCTGTTCAGTCGGTCTCCATTGTGATATAGTCCCCCAACCTTGATGAATAAGCTAAGGAATTTCTAACCCTCTTTTCACATTAAGGTTTCACATTTCATTTTATTAGTTGCTTGGGTAATTTCTGTACTGCATTATTTCATTTATTTACTGCTCCTATAACATCAAATTAGGCTAAAATTATTCCATTTAAGTTTAATAAAGATCATGGATTAGGTTATCATGATTGCAGATAAATACTTTTTCTTTCTTCTTTTGCTCTTTGGATGGTTCAGTAGAAAAATAATAAGAATTAGATCTAGAGGAAGAAGCTCTAGATAGAGAAGAAGAAGTCTCCTTTTTACGGAAAGATAAGGAGATTTGATGACTACTTTCAGAAACATTAGTGGCAGTTTGAAATGAAGGTTGACCTTGGGTTAGAGCCTTTTTGGACATATTCCATTCTTTGGAAAGCTTTATATCAGCCCAAGAAATGTGTTCTGGTTCTATATTATGAGACTCTAAACTGACATGACTCACCATGCAACTGTCTATTGTTAAACCATTTTTGATCATAGGATGTAGGGTGTTGACAAGGCAATAGATAATTTTATAGTGAATGGCGAGAGGGCATGAGTCAGGATTCATATTGATGTCATATGTAACAAGATATAGACATAATACTTTATTTAAAATATTATATTTGTGGATACCTACAGGGTAATTTGTGAAAACCTCAAAAGAAACCGGACCATTATGCAGAACAGTTTTGGCTACGACTAACAAAGAGTCCTTAAAACTATTATGTATCCAATCTAATAAACAACACAATACAAATGCATTGAGACCACGATGCAAAGGAAGAGTAATACCAATTTGAACACACCCTACGTGGACAAACTTATAGAATTTTTGGGTTTTTGGAAAATTAATAGCCGTAGGATCAATTAGAGGAATATCAAACTCATGCTTATATGTTTGGGAAACTTGTATGCCATATTCTCTAGTTCTAAATGCAAATGCAACATGTAGGTCAAAGATAGACAACTTATTGTAGACTTGATTATAAGAGATCGTAGGTAATCTCCATTATGGAAGTGGCTCTGTTTCCTCTTGTAAATCTGATGCAGAATTTACAATAAACATGTCAGCTAGGTTGAATAGGTCTTCTTCAACTTCATCTTCTCGCAGAAAGAGTTGGGTGTATTTTATCCATTATGAAATTTTGGTCCCGATTTTCTACTTACTGTATCAGCCTAAAACTGTGCACTCTGCGACTTACACACACCTCACCACTTTACACCTAACAGTCAACCAGAAGACAAATTGAACACAAAAACTAACTAGTACTGAACGTGATGAAGAGAAACAATATTATTATAAAAAAATGAAACAAAGACTCAATAAGATTTTATTTATCACAAGGGATATGATACAACCGAAATCTGATACCAAGAACCTCAGAGTTCACAAAATACATTAACATAAGAATACATCAAGATAAGAAGACATAACCTATACCACATGCTGTATTTAACTAATATTCATCTATCTAGAAGGCGTGTTGAAGCTGAAACTTCAGATTTACCCCATACAGTGAATTTTACAACTCTGGAATGGACTCTAGATGGACCTCAAGACTTAAGACTTATTTAAGACTCTCAAACTTCCGATGTAGTGAACGAAAATTTCACTTCCTTTTATAGGAAGAAAGTAAATTTTCACTAGAAAACTTTAAACTGGAAACCTTTAACCTGAGAGGCTAAAATATTCCAAAAAATACATAAAGCTATGTATTCATAAAATTATGGGCCTACCACGTTTATGACAATGACAAAAAGGTAATATACCCACCCCTATATTTGACAATAGTTGTCAACATTCCTGACAACTTAACATAATTTTACGGACTGAAAGAGACTTGTGGATCCTCATCACTATCTGATGACTTGGAAGATTCTCCTCTTTCAGTAAAATAAATATCCCTAGTGTTGTAATCATACCAAAGCCTTGAAATAGAGGAAGTATTATCATTATTGCTTGCTACATGTCTGCGTGATGGAAAAAGGTACTGGTCTAGGATCTGTAGGATGTGTCCTGGTGCAGGAGGATGAAGATTCATGATATGTCGAAGATAAATATTTCTCCAAATCTGTCCAACTGGATGTTGATGATGAGCCTGCACATGGTTATATTTTACATAATATGCTTCTTTTACATACCAAGGAATTTTACAATTAATGAGAATATTTTTGGCAATATCGGGATGCATTTGAAGAAGAGGATGATCATAAATCTTTGTAGGGAGATATTTGGAGAGAAAATACTTGAAATGATTGTCAATGTATCCTTGATCTCCCGCTCTAATGGCCTTGTTCCAAATGCATGTCTGCATTGGATGTCCTTTAGGCCACATTCGAGAAAATTCAAACCTCCATAGAGTTTTTGGCCTTGGGACTAGCTATGTTAGACGAATTCCTTCCATAGGAATATCATCCGTAGGTGGCTCAACATATCTAGAATGTATACATTTCCATTTTAAAGTGCAAAATACCATAGGTTTTTGGAGAGAATGGTAATTTTTTGCTATTATTTTTGGTCTACGAATTTAGTTTGCACCTCAATCATGGAGTAAGCAGAAACAAAAATAAAATCTCGGGATAGGAAAATATGTTGTGCCTCATAAGACATTTGATTATCATTTTGATTTAGCACATTTATGGTTCTCTGGTGATTTGTACAAGACCAAATAGGGCCAAAAAACTCATAAATAACTTGAGTAATATTCACAATTTTTGATTGATTTAATTCCCTGCTTGTAAAATCTGCAAGAGCATTTTTCTTACCTTTAGCGTGTGGGACTTCAAATTCATAATTATCATATCATATTCCCCATATTTGAAGTTTGTTGAAGGAAGTATTATTTGAGGGACATCCTTTGTTTAGTCTGGCCATAAAATCCTTTTAATCAGTTTTGAGAATGAATTTCTCAGATTGGACAAAGAACATAAAAGCTGTAATGGCTTTATTAGTAGTAAGGATTTCCTTGTGTGTAGAATGATACTTTAATTCTGAACAATGAAATGCACTGGAAGCATATCTGCAATTTTTTTCATTACCATCGTCTTCTCTTTCTTTTAAAACAACCCTCTAACATACATTACTGACATCAGATTCAATAATTTTAAACCCATTTACTGGAAGAGTTATAGGGGAAAAATTTAATACCTATTATTTAATCCTTTGGATATCCATAGTCATTTATGGGGACGATGCAGGAAAATTTGCTAGAGTATTTTGTTCAGAAGAATTCTATTTGCAACAATATTCTTATAAAAACCATCAACATAATTAACACATCGTAGAAATCTTTGCAAATGTGTTAGATCTTGAATTTGATCTAGAAATGTCTAAATCGTGGATACTATATGTTCTATAATCTCGATGTCTCCATTTGTGATAAATAAACCAAGGAAATTTATGGAATTTTTTAATAGTTCCATCTTGGAGATAGAGAGACATAAACCGTTACTGAAAATAACATCATAGAGCTTACTGAGATGTTCTATGTGATCTTTGGGTGATTTTGAGTAGATGAGAATTTCATCTATATAAATTATGCAAAATTTTGAGAGAGAATCAAATATTTTGTTCATTACCTTATGGAAGACAGAAGGTGTTGTTTTTAACCCAAAGGGTTAAAAGGAATGATAACCAGATCGTGCCAAGCCAAGAACACAGATGCTCATCAAACATCACGATCAATAAGATGAAAGTAATTCGCCAGAATAAATTTACATAAACCTTTGCAAACAAATGAGCAGTAATATCATATATTATTATGGAACTCAATGAAATACAATAAGAATGGGCCTTGCTTATATATGCAAGGATAACAATCTAAGAACCAGTCAAGGTCGTAGATCAAGCCATAAATCATGGAAAGAACTAGTCATCAAAGAACTAGTCAAGTCCATAGATTTATGAGAGAACTAGACATCAAGGATCTACTCAATACCATAGATCTAGGAAAGAACTAGTCAATACCATAGATCAAGGAAAGAACTATACCTAACAACTAGATAATATCTCATAATATCTAAATAAATAAAAAGAAATATCCACACACATAAATGGGTGAGGATAAATACAATAAAGGTAAATAATGTACCTAGGTGAACATGAGCTAAGGTAAATACCTACTCTAACAAGGGTAGGATTTTCCACTCATACTGGCCTTATGGTACCAAAAAAGTAGTTTTTTATCTATCTTCTGGATGAAGAAATATTTGCCAAAAACCATTGTTAAGATAAAACTTACTGTAAACCTTTGATGTTTTTAATTTGCTGAATAAATCGTCTTTGGAAGAGATAGGATATTGAACTACTTGGATGTATTTATTGAGTGGCTTATAATCCACTACTAATATTTTCTTGCCATGATGTTGTTTACTTATTTTGTTGACATAAAAAGTAGCACAAGCCCAAGGAGAATTATATTTTTCTATGAATCTTCCTTGCAATACTTTTCTTGTTTTTGTTTCACACTTAACACGATCTTTAGGATTCATGCCTTTGTGATGATCTTTGAACTTGGGAAGTATTTCTTTACCATTTTTTTTAGGACAAAATCTATTTTAGAAAAATGTTGCTTTCGATGGATGAAAGCATGTGGATTTTGTGAACATAATTTTGTCCTAATATTTTGAGTAATTTAATTGATATTACTTTGACAAAGGGTAATTGAATTATGGATCCATTCCATATTTCCTTTCTTCTCAGGCTTAGTGGACAAAGGGATGACTGTCCTATAGGTATACTTTATGGGAATCTGGACTCAGGAATTACCTAGTTGTTGGGTTTTAAAATTGTACTTTAACAAACCACAGTCAGGGGACATCAAGTCCCTCCTTTTTATGAGAGAGGTTCCTTTATTGAAAGCAAACAAAAAAACTTACATACAAATGTACAAATTTCAAAATGGGGATTCCTAATATTTTGAAGTGTTTTATGCCCAAAATATTATCAATACGAAATAATAGAAGAACTAAGGAGATGAGAGAGGAAGAACATAACAAAACTTTCAGGTAATATAGATAGCAGAGTATAACGTTATGCGTATTGAGAAAAGGAGATGCAAAATGGAATCATTTGTGTTTATAATAGATATCATTTCATAGACACAAAGTTCCTGAAATCATATTAACAAGAACACAAGTTTCTTAGCATGCAAAGATGGATGATTCACAAATTCGAACAAGGAAAGAAGGAATAGCAGAGGAAGAAAGGGAAAAACTTATGTATTGATTACTTTTGAATCTATTGCATCTACAGAGTACCATGATCCAACCCTCATAATGACATGGAGAAGCCATTAAATAATCCTAAAAAATGGTTACATTCGGTTTCTTGGTTCTTACAGAAGCGTTAATGGCGGAAAAAAATGATGCTCTGTAATGCAACCATTAAAACTGATTTGTAACTTCAAATATGAGCCGTCCACGTGGAAAAGATCTAAACTGAAGCGGGCCAGAGGGCACCTTTTGTATTTTGTGACTTTGTAGAGATTTTGCATTTTTTTACATTTTGGCCTACCCATCCGCTTTTGATACGGGCTTGACACTTGGATTTACTTGAGTGGGGACGGAGTTGCGACTCACTTTTACAATTTTAACTCTTTTCAAAGAAAAGCTCAAAAACTCAAAGTTCTCCACTGACCTACCTCTCCACTTTGAATTTTCAATGCGAGCTCAAGACCCCAGCAGAGTTGTGGATCATTTTATAACTTTAATTCTCTTTTTGGAAATAAAACCAAAATTCCCAAATTGCTCCGATGGCCAGTCTTCCCGCTTTGACTTTTCAACGCAGGCATCAACACGTGGCTTGACCTGGGTGCCAACGGGGTTGCACTTCACTTTATAACTTTACGCCCTTTTGGAAACAAAGGTAAAATTCCTAATGTGTCCTGACAACCGACTCTCCTCTTTTGACTTAAAAATGGCCATGTGTCCCTTTATGGGCCTTAGGAATTCTTTTTACATTTTACGCCTTCGCCATAATGCCTCAAAACACAAAAAAGGACCCACCTTTCCACCTTTGACATTTCAAAGCATCAAAATTCAAAAAGGGCCCGCCTTTCTGCCCCCACTTGTTTCAGCCAATCAAGATCCTTCGGGCCACGGGGCCAATTTGACACTTTTGCAAAAAATAACAAAAGTGACAAGTTTGAAAGATAAACCTGCCACGCCGCATCCAATTAGAGATGTCCACGTATCTGCGGATGTCAAGAAAAAATTTGACACCCATTATTCATGACTATGGAAAAATAAAAATGAAAGGGAAAACCCCACTGTTACGTCAGAATTTCAAATTGTTCTCCATGGAATGAGAAACTGCAAACAATACTAGGTTTGACGCGATCCACAACCAAAGAGAAGGATTGACAACAACATTCAAATAAAGGAAATATTTTCTTAAGCATCCAGACGGGGAAATAGAAAATACTTCAAACTACGAAGACTGAAGAATTTTCAAGTGAAATGGCGAGATTAAAACCGAGCACCCACGACTTCAAAGCATGAATTTCTCCAAGGCACCAACTCAAAATTCACAAAACTTGACTTCAAAAAGAGGGGGATTTTGAGGGCGACAACAATAGTGATATACTATATTTTGTGAAACTAAATGTTCCACATTCTAATAATGCATCCATTCCTATTAAGCAATCATAAGACTACCTCTCATGCTGGTAAAATCTAATGGTTCTTTGGTAGCCAGTTATGCTTATAGGGACATATGCTAAGAAGTGAGATACAACTTATTTATTATCAAAACTAATTTTTAAATAAGTTTTTTCCCAAAAAACTTGGGGAATGGCTTTGCTTTTGACAAACTGATGTTTTCACCCGTATCTATCATTGCATCTAAAGAGTATTGTCTTATATTTGGGATGCAGAAAGTGATAGCTATAAAAGGGTTTTGGGCACTTTTGAGAGCGCTTACCTCTGGCATTAGTTCTTCTTCATCTAGAGTTTGAATGAACTGCTAATACGCTTGTTTTAACATTTCTTGAGATTCTTCAAGTTTTTCTTTATCTTGTTCATTTTCTTCAACTAGTTGTTTGAATTCTCTTGAGGCATTAGATATGAATTCTTGAAGAAAAGTCATTATGTCTGTCCGCCAATGCTTTCTAGAAACTGGTGGAGCAGATTCAATATTTTTAGGCCGCTTCTCTGGTTCATGAGGTGTTTCCTCAGGAAAAAGAAAAGGGAATTGCTTTTCTCTCCTACCTCGTCCTTTTTTGTTTCTTGATGAACGACCTCCCATGAGATGTCTTATTCCAGGATAATTTATTTGTATTTCTTTGAAGGTTTTGAATTCTTCTTCTACTTCTTTTTGCTAGTGTTGTTGCTTAAGAATATTGAGATGTTCTTCCTCCTTCGGTTTCTGTTCATGCTCAAGATTCAATTGGGCTTGATGTTTGAGTTGAAGGGCGGTCATCTGCTAATACAAATATGTCTTTCTTGTTGTGTGCCATGGAGGACATATATCATATGCTTGCTGGGCTTCATCAAGCTGATGAGTATTTGCCACAGGTTGTGAGTATGTTGGAAAAACACTTGCTATAATGTTTGGATGAATGTACAAACCCTATTAAAAAGCTCTTATTTTACTATAGGCCACGAGTACATTGGAAAATATGAAAAGATTGATATTATCCCCCCTCCTGACTTCTAGCTTCCCAGAGCTCATCCAAGAGCTCGTTTGCCAAATATCTTGTTAAAAACGTGTAAACAACCGTCAAATTTATGCGCTTAAGGTGTAATTTTTCGGTGAAACAAACCTAACTAGGTTGGAAAAAATCAACATGAGACACTTATGCAAGACTAACTATCCTGAACAAGCTTTCTCCCATAAATTAACCTATCAACTAAAAATTCTATAAAATTATTAAATTTGATAGTCTCTGTTTATTTCTATATTATGTTTTGATAATTTGTATTTTTAAATGTTAAACCGACGTTAACCTCTCACAAAGGAAGGATTTAATATATAACATGTTAATGTAAAATTTGATAGTTATACTATTTGTAAAAAATGGCAATGAAAGGGAGTAACTTGGCGATGCATTTATAATTTTATGTTTTAAAGAAGTATTAAGCTTATTTCATGTAGAACATATGAATATAAAATTCAAGTTCCTATAAAATTAAAGTTCTTCATAATATTTCTAGTTAAATAATTCACAATTTATGTTTAAATTTTGACACTTTAAATATAAATCCATATAAAATTAAAGTCTTTGCACAACGAAGATTGACATTGATTTTAGTCTATATTGTTTTGGGTCATTTCGCTAACTTTTTGCAGTCCTTTGGTTTCTTGTTGGATCAAATTGTTTTGATCTACTTGGGTGTTGTTGTTTGTGATATTGATTGGTTTTTCCTTTTTATTTGTTCAAGGTTTTGGGAGCCTTTCAAAACCCTCACCATTTACCTAGTAAAAAACTCTTTTCCACATTACAAAAAAATAACAAACTTTGGTAACAAACTCTTTGAAATATGGAATGAAAATGCATTCTAATTGATAAAATTTTGAGTTGAAACAACATTGCATGTGTGACTATTTGCAATTAGATTTTGATATTTGTTATCTTTGTAGATCTGAGTTGGAGAGAAAAATGTCTCCAAGTTGTGAATGATCTCTCCAATTTTTAATAGTATGCAAATTGCTAACATGTGTGATATAAAACACTCAAGAGTTTTTACAACAACCCTTGATATTTTTTTGAATAGAAACTCTCACCTTTCTCCATCTTCTAGAACCACAACCATACCTAAAATATGTCCTCCACTCTGTCATTGTTTATTAAACCTAGACCCCTTTAACTATTCACACCTATCAATACTCATTATCTCCTGTGCGCCTCTATCTTCCAAAATCCATCCTCTCATGTCATAACCCAACTGCCTATCTTTTGCAACATTCATCTATCTTCAAGTTTTACACCCATCTTTACCTTTGTGCATCCCTACCTTACATGCACTTGACCCTATCAATTGCCCATTTGCTCCTCCATTTTTTCCCAAATTGTCAAACACATACATTTCTTGTCGGGATGAAGTGGATAGGCAAGCCCTATGATTTGTACTCTCAATTAAAAACCTTATCCCCACCCACCTGTTACCGACTTTGACCCTTCTCCATTTTCTATTCCTTCTATTTCATTGCTTTATATACTAGTGATAATAATAATACAATATGTAATATGCATTCTTGTTATTGTTATTAAGGCTTTTTAAATTATTATGTCGTTTTGAAATTTTTTGGTAGGGTTTTCAAATGTTAGGTTTTGGTATTAAAATGTACAACATTTGGGTATGGGTTTCAAAATCACAGGGTTTTTTAATTTAAACATCTATTTTGTGGGTGTTTTGACCTTCACCTTGTTATGTGTTATTTAAAAAACTTTAGTGTGGGATGGGACTCCAAAATAGTTAAGATAAGATTGTGGCAGATCTTTATTTTGTGAAATCCGTGTCAACTCTAAGATACCATAATTTCATAACTTATTTGACAAAACTTTGAGCATTCTCATGATAATTTGTAGATGTTGTAAAAAACAATTATATAGAAGATATAACCATTTTAAAAAATATAAGTAGATATATGGTACTTGCAATAGTTTTTTAAAATAATTCATTCCTTAATATATATGGTTTAATTGTGCAATTTTTTAATATAAATATGTTTGATATGTACATAAGTATAACTAATTAAAAATTTAAAAATATTTCTTTTTACTGTAATTCATGTTATGATAAGAAAATAAAATAAAGAGTAGATCTTGTGGGATAGGTCGACTTTGGGGCTTACAATGGCTTGAAGAGGTATAATAACTAGTTTTAATGTCAACAAATAATAACTTTCTTTAGAAAACATCTTGTATATGTACAAACCCTTCCTTTAGGTTTAATCTAGTTCGTTCAACATCAAAACAAATGGCATTGTCACACTGTAAATTTTTAATAACATTCTTTATCATCTTTTCTTAATATATGAAAGGTATTATTTCTCAATTGAATGGGGATGACCTTGAATTTTACACACTTGTCAATTTGTTTCCAATATAAATCATAATCAAAGTTGTATAGTTCAATACTCATATCATATTAAACACCGTGACAATAAGTTCGTGTAACTATTTCCTTCTAGGGTTTATTTTCTTATATATATGAGAGGAAAAAATTCTTATTTCAGTTGTTTTAAAAATGAGGACACACTCTTCTCCATCTAAACCCTTAATTTTCACCATCGATAGTGGTGAATAAAACATAGATTTACTTTCCAACATTGATACTTATGAATAAGATGCAAATTCTATAATTTTGTTACTACATCCATGGGAATTGCGATATACATGTGTGTGTGTATACAAACATATACATATAAACATATGTGTGTGTGTGTGTGTGTGTGTGTGTGTGTGTGTGTGTGTGTGTGTGTGTGTGTGTGTGTGTGTGTGTGTACACACACACACACACACACACACACATATATACGTGTGTGTATATCACTCACATATATGTGTATATGTATATATACAAGTATATGTGTGTGTATACACACACATGTACACACATGTATATATATGTGTGTACATACATACATACATACATATATATAAATATATATCTATATATCTATATATATATGTATATATACATATATATATCTATATATCTACACAGAGAGAGAGAGAGAGAGAGAGAGAGAGAGAGAGAGAGAGAGAGAGAGAGAGAGAGAGAGAGAGAGAGAGAGAGAGAGAGAGAGAGAGAGAGAGAGAGAGAGAGAGATGTGTGTGTGTGTGAGCGCGCACGCGCGCACGCACACACTTATTAAGTTTACCTCACACGACTAATTTTTATTCTCATTTTTCTTTTTCCAAAACTTCATTTTTACGTCAAAAATGCACACATGTAATCTCATTTCTATGAAATTATTAGATAAGAAGTGTTTATTGTTATGGAGTTTTCACGGCTTGACATTAAAGGATTATTTGGAAGAACTGTGTGAAATTGTTTAAAAGACCAACGTTTTGGGTCACACAATTGGACCTATTATCAAGTAAAAAAGAATAAATCGATATAGACTGCTGATTTTTTTATTAGATAAATATATTTAATGTTAGACCATGGGTTCTCAAGTTTCATTTGATCATAGTCGGACCATTTATTAATTTATTAGAAATTAATATGCAAATTGAGGTTAGACAAATTAATCATGTTTTGAGTGGGAATTTAAATCAAATTAAATTAGTATATGATTTAAATTTTATTCTATCTTAACATATTTTAGTATAAAATGGTTAGCAACGGGTAGATGAAATTGGGGTAGGTAGATTGGAGAGGAAAATTATTAAGGCAAACAAATTGTATTGTAAAGAAGTTTATTCGTAACAAATTCAAAGTAAGGTTATTAAATTAAATTAAATAAACAAGTGCTAGATTAAAACTCAATTTAAATTTATTTTATTGTTAATTAAACATAAAATTATGTGATTAAATTATTTACGAAGTTTAAGAACCAAACGATTCCACACGTTACTAATAAACCAATTATTATCCCTATTTAGGTTATATGAATGATGCATGATTTCGATGACTTCCCTGATGTGCCATTTTGCATAGTGTCCTTTGGAAGCAAGGACCGCATCAGAATCGATACAAATTGAGAGCTTGGTATTGAGCGAGTGTTCAACTAATGTGGATTTTTCAATTCTGTCATTGTTAATGTCCCTATCATGTTCTTTGACCCTCATTTTTATTGATCCTTCTGTTTCACCAATGTATGGTTTTACGCAAGAACATTTAATCATGTATACCCACAATTAAGTTTAGGGTAAATTTTATCTAAGGTTAATTTTAAGGGTATTAATGGGAAGAGAAGTGGCTTCAATACCATTTTTGTTTATTTATTTTCTGATTTTATCAGTGGAATTCTTAATATACGATAGGAAGGATTTGTGGTTGGAATCCAGATGGGGGATTTTAGGGGTAGAGAGATTGAGAAAAGAGTTAAAAGTATTCGTATAATCTTGTCCTTATAGCCATTATTTTTAAAAATAACAATTAGGTGGTCTAATTCATGACTGAGGTGCTCACTATTTGAAATCCTTAACGCTCTAGAGAGGTTACAATTTTAAGCACTTCAATTTTTTTGAGCAAGGTGATGGTGGGATTCATCCCTAAGGTAACAATCAGTGTGGGTTTTCTTCCTTAAAACCATATGTGAGAGGGAACTATTCCCGTGTCTATTAAGTAAAATATAAAGGAACAAAATAGAATGATCAACTTTAGTTTCCATACTGAATTGAATATCAGGAAAGATGTTATTAAGGTGGGAGATAAAGATGTTCAGTGAATCCAAGCCATGTACCCAGTAAAAATTAGTGTCATCCACAAATAAATTCCTCCATTGTGGTTTTAATGGATAGGATTTAATTCCCCCTTTTCAAAATCTTCCATAAACAGATTGACAATTATGGGGGAGAGAGCAGATCCCATAACAATGCCTTCGATTTTCTCATAGATTTCACTGTTGAAGCTAAATAAAGTGGAGCATAAATAGAGTTCAACCATATTTGTGGTTTTGGAGTCAGTGATTCGTTTACTGACTTGAATGAATTCATCAATGGGGATTTTGGTGTTTATGGTGGATTTCGGTTTGTCAATTATGTAACAAAACACCAAAAACTCAGAGGATGACAAGGTTTAACAATACCTGTACCGACAATAGAATGTTGGGATGAAAGGAGGTAATACGGACGCAAAAATCCTTCTAGAGAAAGAGAGAACCTATACGTACACAGATAGCTGCACAAGATAGATATTAGACAAAGATATGATGAGTTTCTTGGCAAAGGGTGGTCTAAGGAACCAAAGGGATTCCTTGAAAGATGTTAACTCAATTTACAATCAATTGATAATGATAGCAAAATAATTGAAAATAAAAGGATGATTAGAAATCTAGAGGGATAGATATATCTTGTTCTATGAGATAGGCAGCCCAAGCAAGGGCTAAAACAATATCGAACTCCTTGAATTATTTGAACCAATCCTGCTCAACAGTGTCTCATTCTTATTATATGACTTCAATCCGATCTTTGATGTCGTTGATGCCTAGTGTCAAAGAGATGACATGAAGACTAAACTCATGTGCAATGTAAAATTCCTTCAGATAAAGGGCGTTTAGATGATAGGAAGGTCATATATGCTGGTAATCACATGTTCTTGACTTGGTATAATCATCTACATAAAGAGAAAACTTGAAAACATATAGTTAAGATAGAAAATATGTTGATATATCGATTGCAAATATGATGAATGTGATTGAAGTGATAATGGTGTCCCCAGATTTCACCCTGAAATCTGGGACTATCCATTTGAAAAAAAATTCGTTCTTTTAAAATAACTAGTCTTTTTATGTTTTTATTACCAGAAGATGTTTGTATTATGTTAAGATATTCCCAGTGAATTATATGAGCCAATTTAGAGAAATACCCAGAATTCCAAACTCATTTTATCCCTCTGTCAAGTTTTGTCTGCGGGAATTTTTTTCAAATAAATAATGCCCCGTTTGAAGTAAATTGTGCTCCGATTGAATCCTGTTGATGTTTTGCATGCCAGTATTCACACATCTCAATAGGGTTTTCACCGGGAATGAATTTAGAGCCTTGTTTGCAACTTCTGGCAACTTTTTTTACTTTTATTTATTTCTTTTGTGTTTTTTTCCGGTTTTCTCTACAATTTCTCTATGAAATTCCCCTAGGTTTGTTCCTTGTCCAGTATAGTCTGTTTAATTACCTAAAGCATCTAGAGATCATCTACTGATGCAACACTAGAAGGAATCAACCTCAAAATGCAAAATTTTGACCAAAAAAGATGAATTCATGCACAAAAAGCCTCTCCTAGGCAAGTCACACTTTTTGGAATGAATGAGTCTAAGCTGCAATGGGAATTTTGGTAGTGGCAGGCAGACGGGAATTTCTTACCTGCCTTGCAAGGTACTTTTTTCCATGAATTCAAAGTCACTTAAGTTGCAATGAGAATATTAGAGGCAGCAGGCAGGCGAGAATTTCTTACATGCCTTACAGGGTAAAAATTCCCATTGTAAAATAAAGAAAAATCATTTAAAGCACCGATGGGAATTTTCTGCCTGCCTAGCAAACTAAATTTTCCTACCAAAGAGGTTTATTCACCCATGCAAGTCACACTTTATCAAAGGAAGCTATTTTTAATACAAGTCACACTTTTTGGGAGATGTTTTAATTTCACAGTGGGAATTTTGGTAGTGGCAGGCAGGCGGGAATTTCTTACCTGCCTTACAGGGTAACAATTCCCATTATGAAAGTCAAATAACTTAAGTGGAAGAAGGGATTTTTGGAGCTGTAGTGCAGGGTGGAAATTCCCATCAAAGTTGACTTCTTATTTTAAGGAATTCCTCTTGCCAAAAAGTGTGACCCACCTTAGGTGAATAACAATGTATTTAATAATATTTATTAATGGTTCATTCACCCAATTTTGGCGCCATAAATATAAGGAAAGTCAATGCAAGTGAAAGAGCTAAGGAGAAGTCAAGGATGCATGCTAAAAATAAATAAAATAAATTATTTAAAAAAGTAACTAGCAACATGCAGACTTGGGTGCCCAAATTGGATGAATAAACATGGCTATTAATTAATTAAATTGCCAGACATAGGAAGAGGAAATTATCAAAAATAGCATGCTAGAGGTTATATAAGCATGGGAAACCATAAGGGAGAGACAATTAATTATTTTTGATGAGGATTTCTGCCTAGACATGTTTTGATGTCAAAAGAAGGAGGATTTTGCATTAAAGAATATTTTCCATTGCGGGGAAGCTTCCGGTTTTGGCGCCTAGGGTTGGAATAGCTTGATTTTTGTTATTCTAAGTGCCTGCATGTTGGTATATGTGCCTAGGTATTCATCACAGGTGCTCAAATAAACGTCAGGTACATTGAATATATCCTCCGAATCTGAAGAAGTTGTCAGATCTACACAAATTGATCCAATTGCAAAGGTTTCTGAAAAAATGCATCCTCTTGTTTCTAACGTAGCTCGTGTAGAATTCAGTGCATGGAAAATTCCTTCCAGGATCCTGTGCATGTGCTCCCAATCTTCCAGTTGAAGCCTTCATTGAATTTACTTGTATTTGCATTCACCCAGAGTGCTTTCTAGAATTTAAAATTGCTCATATGCAATTAAAAATAAAAATGATGAGTTTTGTCTGAATTATTTACGACAAACATTGCATTGGTGCATGTACCGAAGAAGAATTGCAAAATCTTTAAGGATAAGAGGGAAGACAGGTCAAAGGTAATACCCACAAGCAAATCACAGTCATGCATAGCTTCTGGATCCAGTTTGATGAGAATCAAAGCCAAAAGAGTCAACCACATGTAGAATATGGAAGAGGAACAAGACTAGGAGGGTTGCAACTTTCTTATTTCTTTTCCTCTTTCTTTTATTTTCTCCGACAAAGTAATTGAGCAATCAATTAAATTATAAAACTTAAGTGATTGGTTTAAAAGCCGTTACTTGAAGAAGTCAATTACTTGGAAATAGGTGGCAAACATGCAAAATAGAAGGTTCTATTTTTAGTTATAAATCATGCATGTCATGCCAAGAGGAATTCCAATAGAAATATTGCTAGTTGTTTCCCTTTTCATAGCTTCCGCATGCAGGAACTCATTTAAAGTTTCCTATTTGTAATTACCCTTTATACACTATAAATAGAGGAAGAACATATGGGTTAAAGAATCGAAATTTGTAATCAACATTCTTGTGTTCCAGACTTTGAGATGAAACCCCTGATTTCTGCAAGCACAAGAATATAGAAGAGATTTCCGAAGAACTTTGTGTCAACGATGCATTTTTCTTCTTATTTCTTTCTAGATATATTCATAAACTTTGAGTTATTATAGATCTGATCTGAAACTATCCTTCGCTTTAAATTCTGTATTTAAAATATCTATTTGTTTTATCTATGTGCATCTGATCAACTCTGTGAACTATTGATTGGGTTGTACATCTTCTTTCCTTTCTTCCCGCTTTCTATTGTTTTCCTCTTCTACAAATATTCCCTTTCTCTTACAGCTACTTACTTGCTGAAAAACTGTCTAGCTATGGTTCATGAGCTATATAGTTAAAGTAATACCAACAAATAGATATTAAGACAGATAACTGACAAAATCTTACACCGGAGCCTCACCATTAAATGAGGGATATTTATCTCATGACTGACTAGGTTTTCAACTGTGCAAAAAATATAGCCAACAGATAAAAATATATTGATCACTGGTGATTCAGTGAGATCGCTAGTGATTTGAGGGAATCATTGGCGATTCAGATGAATCGTTGACAATTACCATGGAAAAGGTTGATTTCTAAATAGGATGTAAATTAGATGTGAACCAAATGATTTATGGATTGATATGGTCTTTAATGTGACTTATTGACAAACTGAATATGAAAATATAAGACAAAATTTTACCTTTGTTGAGAAATGTTAGAACACAATGTGGTGGGAATCTCACAGAGTTTGTATAGCTTCCAATGACGTGATAGGGATGTTAGAGGTGCCAAGATGTGTGAAATGAATTCGTCTAAGTATTTAGAGTAACAAAGATTCACTATATTACCTAAGGATCACATTCGTGGAGGTTTGATGTTGCTTAAATAATCACCGATGATTCGTTAGAATCACTGCCGATCCATAAAAAATGTGGAAACCCGCTTGGAATTGGTTTCAACCACTTCCAAATGGGTTGATTCGGGTATGGGAATGAGTGAATATGGTTAGGAATGCATTGGGGGAGTTATGAGGTTAGAAAGCTAGGGCTAAAATTGGTTAGGGTGAGTTTTAGGTGGTTAGGGGGGTTTTAATAACTTAGGATGGGTAGAATAGGTTTTTACTGAGGCATAAGATGTGATTTACTAGGGGTATGGGCATTGTTTAGGAATAATAATATAGGTTTTAATATTTAAATGAAAATATGAGGGGTGTGGATAGAAAATATAGGGTACTGAAAATGGGTGTCTACATTTGCCCCCTTTTGTCAAGTGGTTTGTGATGGACAATCCACTGGAAAAAAACGAGTGGAATGATCAAATTTATGTTGGATATGTGGTCCCTCCTCAAACTAGGGGTCATTGCGGTGAAGTGCAATCATCATCGGTTTGAAGAAGTTGCTAGATGAAGGGACATGTTTGTGTGATTTTGTGTTTCAATTTAAGATGCCCCAAGACAGGGCATGAAAGTATATTGCCACAAAGACGGGCTTATGCACTCATAAAGTCAAGTGATAGGGGAACCATTGGGTTCTCGACCTATATATGTATGACTTATAAGGAATCGGATGAGGAAAAAGTTTCCCAGAAAGCTTATAGTATCCACGGTGTATCGGGAGACACATACTTGATATAAAGGATGTTGCCACAAAGGCGGGATTATGCAGTCAGTAAGTTAAGTGATAAGGGAACCGATGGGTTCTCAAACTAAAGATGAATGAATTAATGGTGACAAGGGAAAATTCTGAAATCCGAGATGGATTTGATAAAGGAAGGCTCTATATGAAAATATGTTGCCACAAAGGTGAGCTTACATGACCAACAAGGCAAGTTATAGAGAAACTAATGGGTTCTCAACCTATAGACGTATGAATGTGTAGGACGTAGTGGGAAAAGGTTCCCGAGAATCTACATAATCCATGATGTATCGGGAAATGCAGGATTAGTTGGTTGTCAAATTAGGACTTTAATGAAAACAATAGTTAGGGGACAGAAAGTCCCTCCTCTTTAATGGGAGAGGTGCCCTTATTGAAAGCAAGAAGCAAAACTATTTACAAATGTAAAACTTTCTACTTTAATGAGGAACTTTGATATCATGAAAGTGTTTTAATGCAAAGGTAGATCATCAATACAAAAGAACAGAAGAACTAAGGGAGGGAAAAGGTTAGAACATAACAGCATTCTCAGGAAATATAGATAGCAAAATAGTTCCTTATAAATGTTGAGCAAGGATGATATATAGAACATAATCATTCTTATTAAACCACCAGATATTATTTCATAGACACAAAGTTCCAGAAATGACATCCATAAGAATACAAAGCTTCTTAATGCAATAGATTAATGATTCACAAAGTTTAGACAAGCAAGAGAGAATAAATAGATGTAGATAGAAACAAGAAGGGAAATATTATGTATTGATAGCTTTTAGTTCTTTTACACTTTCAAAAATTATCAGAGTTCCAGCCCTTTGGAATGGTGTGGAGAGCCCAATATATAGTTTACAAAGTGGTTACATTTAGTAACCGTTTCTTTTAACCAAAATATTAAATAAAGAAATACACAATTTAAAGTCTTAATTAAATTACAAGGAGATCAGAAGTAAAAATAGAAGAAGAAAGTCAAGAGCCAGAAGTAGAGACATCCGGATGTGGTAGGGCCCACTGTTTTGAGGATGTGTAGGGCAGCGGCGATGGCGGCAGCATCCAATCTTGCAATCAACTCACTGTGCACATTGAAAACCTCCTTGGTGTCCGGATTGAAAATATCCCCGCAGGCGAGCACAGTTTCAAAACATTGCACAGAGAGAGAAAAACCAACGGCATATGGATTCCACTATCATTTATCATTTGAGAGTAACCGTTTCTTTTAACCAAAATATTAATTGAGGAAATACACAATTTAGTCCTTAATTAAATTACAAGGAGACCCGAACTAAACAATAGAAGAAGAAATTCAAGAGCTAGAAGTAGAGACATCCGGTTGTGATGAGGAGGGCCCAATGTTTTGAGGATGTGTAGGGCAGTGGCAATGGCGGTAGCGTCTAATCTTTCAATCAACTCACCGTGCACATTGACAACCTCCTTGGTTAATCTACACCAGAAGTCATGAAATCCTATTTCCACAGGTAAGCTATCTCCAATATCAGTGGCACACGATTCCACTAAGTCTCCAAAGGGGATCCAAATGCCAAATGCTTGTGCCCTTGAAATTTGATCTTCATTTTGACAGTGAATAGAGGAATGGCCTTCAAAGAATAGACTCATGAAAATTATTGCAAGGAGATACATGAAGGTGGACAAACGACTCAATTTTGCAAAAATGCGGGCAAGAGATAATGAGCAGGCAATGTGACAAGTGCATAGATGGTTGCCCCTTTAAATAGCCATTTAGGAGAGAGAAGATCATAAATGTGTATTAAATATACCTTGCACCGACTAAAAAAAGGTGAAATGTGGGAAAATGAGGGAAAAAAATTTGGCCTAGAAGTGGTCCATGGAACATTGGGACATGAGGGACACGAAAATCTGATTTGGTCGATGTGGGACGATGCGGGGAATCGGTGAACAGGAGGCCCTGGCGTACTTGGGACAGATGGGCTGAAAAAGTTATGAAAAAGACAACAGATAAGGACTTGCGGGGAAATTGGCCAATCGGCAAATAGGAGGCCCGCCGGTACTTGGGACATGAGGGACAAAAATGTCCAATAGACCCGTAAGTCACTAAAATGACCCCAAGAAACAGGATTTTCAACATCTCTTCAAATTTCATACTTCACTAAAACACTACTGAAGGGTGCCAACTCAAAATTTTCAAATTTTTTGACTTTCAAAAGAGGGGAATTTTGAGGGGAACAATAGTTGGCTCTTTTTGGGGATGACTTGACTAGATCACAGGAACGAGGCAAGACAATAATTCAAAAAAAAATCTGGGGAAGAAGACCAGTGCCTTATCAATTGGGCAAACAGAGTCAAAGGAAAATCAATACAGAAGGCAACACATGAAAAAAAACAACAAAAAAAAGGCAAGGAAAGGAAAACACACACTATACATAATATACAAAGGACTTCCTATTCACCTAGGATTTTAACAATTTCAGGTACTGCCCACTATAAGGAAGTGGGAGAGAAGATCCATCCATGTAATTAAGATAGAAAGAATTTTCACCAGAAAAGTGTCTAATTCTGAAAGGACCAAGCCAAAGAGAGTCAAAATTACCATGGCTTCCTTGAGGTTCATGCCTTTTGTCCCATACTAAAACAATGTCTCCAACTTTGAAATCTATGGATCTTGTTTTCTTGTCAAATAAATATTTCACCTTCTGTCTATATGGGCATAGATCCTATCAAAAACCTGCAGCCTGTCTTCATCTAGCTTATGGAGATACATGATCCTCTTATCCAAAGAATCACTAAAACTCGTGTCCTCAATAGCTTTCATCAAATGAAAATCTGGTAGTTTTATTATCACTAGTAGTTGAGCTTCCACACCATACACCACTTGAAAAGGGGATATCTCAGTTGCTCTTTTAGGTGTAATCCTATCTTCCCAGAGAGCATCATAAAGCTTCTTGTGCTATTTTCTCTAAGATTCATTGACAAGATTTCTTACAATGATCACCAAATTCTTGTTTGTTGATTCTACCTATCCATTCCCTTGAGGGTAGTAATCTGAAGAATGAGCGAGGTAAATTCCATACCCATAGTAAAAATCCATCATCTCAATAGAAGAAAAATTGGAAGCATTATAAGTCATGATCTTGTTTGGTACTCCAAACCTTACCAAGATGTTTTCTTTGATGAAATTACATACTACCTCAGAAGTAGTACTTTTAACTGGGATGGCTTCCACCCACTTGGTGAAATAATCTATGGCAGTCAACACATGAGTATGTCCTACACTTGAAGGTGGTTTGAGTGTTCTGATGAAATCCAAACCCCATTTTTGAAAGGGTTCTTCAATCACAACTGGCTTAAGTGGTAAAGCAGCCAACTTAGGTCTTCCCACAAAGGTTTGACAAGCTTCACACTTATCGACCCACTTTGATGCATCTCTGAACAAAGTAGGCCAATAGTACCCTGCACGAAGAATTTTGTGAGCAGTGACAGCAAATGAGAAATGACCCCCACAAGCTTGATCATGAAAGGATGAGAACATCTTCTTCTTGTTTATCTTTGTCAACACACTTCAAGAATCTTCCATCCACTCCTCGCTTGAACAAAGCATTCTCCCACAACATGTACTATGATGACCTTAACTTGATAGATCTCTTCTCCTTAGAAGTTAAGTGAGATGAAAACTCACCATAGGTGAGGAAGTGAGTAATGTTCAGCGTACCATTCATCTATCGAAGTTGAGGAACAGAACAATAGGGACATCAACTTCATCCTTAGGCAACTCATGAATAGCTCCTTCGGCAATGAGTTCACACATGCCTTTACCAAAAACTAGCTTCATTGGTCTGATGTCGAGATCATACTCCTGAACCTTCGCTACCCAATTTCCTCTCTTGGTTCCAAACTCCTGTTGTGTAAGAATAGACTTGATAGTCGTATCAGGCACAAGCACAACAGAGTGAGAGTTAAGAATGTAAAATTGAAACTGCTTAACAACTTTAACTACTGCAAAAGCATGTTTCTCCATCATAGTGTACTTAAACTCATGATTTTTCAGAATATAACTCATGAATGCAATTGAGAGCTCATGGTCTTCATAATCTTTCTGAGTCAACACAGTAGCCAAGGTACTCTCTATGGCATAGCAATAGATAATAAAATCTTTGCTAAAATTTGGACATGCTAAGATAGGAGTCTTAGCAATAGCTTTCTTAATGCCTTCAAATTCTTCCTTTCCTTCAGAGGACCAACCAAACATCTACTTTCCTTTCATCATTTGGGAAATGTTCAAAGTCAGCTCTACAAAATTGGGGATGAATCTTCTCAGGAAGTTTATCTTACCAAAGAAAGAGTGCACTCCTTTTTTGCTGGTGGGAAGAGGAATCTGCCGGATGGCTTAAATGTGTTTGGGATCAATCTTGATTTCTTATTTGGAGAAAACATGTCCCAATAGCTTGCCCTCCGTGACACAAAAGATAGATTTCTTGGGATTTAGAGAGACTCCATATTCTCTGCATTCTAAGAGGATTGTTTCAAGATGCTGAAAGTGATTTGCTCTAGTTTTGGAAAACACAGTTAAATCATCTAGATACACAACAATACATTTTCCTTTCAAAACCCCGAAAGCCAAATCCATTGCTCTTTGAAAGGTGGCACCAACATTAATGAGGCCAAAGGGCATTATCTTGTAGGAAAAATTACCCCAAGGAGTGGTAAAGGTAGTCTTGTGTTGATATGCAGTATTGAATTCCACTTGGTTATATCCTGAGAAACCGTCAAGCATGGACAACATTTCCAAACCTGTGACAACTTATAACACATGGTCCATCATGGGTAGGGGATAGTTGTCCTTCAAAGAATCCTTATTTAGATTCTTGAAGTCAACACATATCCTAATATCACCATTTTTCTTCCTGACAAGTATAATATTACCAATCCATGTTGAATGATGAATGGGGAAGATGATCTTGGCTTTCAACAACTTATCTTTTGGAAAATGGTGTCAGAAATCTTTGGATTGTACTGCCTTTGCTTTTTCTTGAAAGGTTTAATCCCAGGTTTGAGGGGAATGAAGTGTTCCATTTATTTTGGCTGGAAAGCTTTCATATCATCATAAGAATAAGAAAGGACATCAACGTAGCTCTTCAAAAGGTTTACCACCTTCTTCTTCTCCTCTTGAGTGCAACACTTTCCAACGTTCACCATTTTGGGTTTGGCAGGGCTCCTAATGTTAATCTTTTCACATACAGCAGACTGCTGAGCTCCTTTGGAAGCCTTGGACTTGACATATCTGTCATTTTTATCAAACAATTCTTCCAGACTTATCAACCCTTTAGGGATCTTGTTATCTTTTAGTTTGATGTAGCCATCTTGATCCATCTCCTCCTTGACACCTTCCTCATTGGAAGAGACACTCTCTCGAGGCAGATTGTCACTTCCCTCGAAATACAATTGATCAAAGTTATCCCTAAGCTCTAGGAAAGAGAGAAAATGTTGGTCATCATTGAAAACTTGCCAATTGTTTGCATTATCTGGTACGCTTGGTCTATGAGTAATTTCAATGGTGAATTTTTCCTGAGAGAAATCGGGATGAGGTATTAGCAAAGAGCTAGAAATAACTAGGGAATCAGCTCTAGTGTTCTTCTCCCTTGGCACCGCTTCGATGGAGAAGGCATCAAATAATTCAATAGAATCCCAGACCAGATTCCTATGGTGCTTCAACCTTCTATTCTTCACTTGGAAAAGGTCTCTGACTTGTTTGACAACTAGTTCCACATCTCCACGAGCCAGGAGGTTCCTCACACCTCTTTCTTTTTCCACGTTCAGTCCAAGGATGAGAGCTTCATATTCTGTTGTGTTATTTGTATTTTCAAACTACAGCTTGAAGGAGAAAGGATGAATCTTTCCTTCTAGAGATATCAATACCACACCAGCCCCAGAACTAGCTGAAGAGAAACTTCCATCAAATTCGAAATTCCAAATTCTATTAGGATCATTAAGCACTTCTTTGGGATGTTGTACCTCATCCTAAGACATGATCATGTAATTTACATGCCCAATATCTTCACAAAGTATTTGTACCTTGGGATCATTTGTCTTTTGCACAATATATTCAGTTTGCTTCTTGGGCAGCATCTTCTTCATCTTTCCATTGACTAGTATAAGGGCATGTGACCAACCCATTTGAATTTCTCCTCCTACATCCTTACAAAAAGTTCTACTCAACAACATGCCATATGAAGGAGGAATATTAGCTACCAAAATAGTAGCTAAGACTTTTTTCTCTGGCAAAGCAGTAAAAGCTACTTACACATCCTTAATTTTTCTGACCAAAGGCACCTCCCTTCTCTCCATGGAATAGCAAGAACCAAAAGTGCGTTTGAGGGTAAGACCCAAAGCATGATTCACTTTGGCAGGCATCAAATTATCTGATGCTCCTGATTCTATGACACAATTGCTAAGTCTATGGCTAGCTATGAGGAGGGTCACATAAAATGGTTTGATTTTCTCATTAAGGTGAGGTGATTGCAGCCACAAGATTTAGTCGGGATGCGGAAGAGGGAGTGAGAAAAATATCTTTAGAAGTGTTGGATGAAGTTTTTGAATTGGAATTGACAAAGTGAACCATTTTGGAAAAGGATTTTGGATGGGTTTGATAAAACTCAGCCTCTGAAATCTGAGATTTTTTTCTTCTTGAGGCAATCAATGATATTAAAATATCCAGAGGTGGATGGAGCATCATCACTAGGCATCCTAGGCTTATCAAGTTTTGAATCTGGAGAATAAGAAGTTCTTAGAAGCAGAAGTAGAAGAAGAATAATTAGCATAACTCACCTTTTACATGGATGCAGTGGGAATAGGAGATCCTCTTCTTGCAATCATTAGAATAGTAGCATGGGATGCTCCTTATATTTTTTAGCGGGCTGCATCACTTTTTCTCTCTTGTTTGTCTGCTCCCTAGTCATAATAGCATTTGACTCACCGTTCATCTCTGCCACTACTTCATCATACTCATATTATTCATCAATAACCTCAGTAGTGAGGAAATTAACTTGATATTCCATCAATTTATTCTAGTTCCTCCTCATCCTCTTCTCTAGTTTCTTCAAATTCTTCATTAACCTATTCATCATCAGGTTCTTCAACTTCACAAGTTGCATTAATAGGAACCTTGATGGGTGGTCCTTCGATTTCCAACATTTTATAAGAAGAAGGTAATACGGTTTCTAGGTTGAAATTTATTCCTAAGAACATCTTGATAAGGAGAATGTTGAGCCAATTGTTTCTTGATGGAAATGAGGTAATTGGCCAAGTTTTTGTACTAATTAGATCTGCATTGGCTTTAGGGGTAGAGCAAGAGGAAGAATAAGTTTTAGATTTGGAAGAGTCTCTTGTCAATTTTATAGACATGATTAGGTCATCTTCAACACTGACGGCTAATCTCTAATCAACATCCCAAGTTGCAAGATTGGCTCTTCTCAGCGCATAGCTTACTTCAAGAAATTGAGTGTTTAGGAAGAAACATTTTTGAATTTTATCCATAGGCCAGGTGTCTTGTGGGATCTTGTTAATCAACTTGTTGAACTTGGCCACAAATTCTCTCATGGGATTTTGTGGTTCTTTATTGATTTGAGAAATTTGGGCTAGCAAAGCATGCACATCTTCTGCAGGTTTGAAACGGTTCTCAAATTCAGTTCTCATGGTAGTCCAATTGGTGATAGTCCCATTGGGGAGATGGTAAAACCAATCTGCCGCATTGTCCTGCAAAGTCTCCATAAAAAGCCTCATAGAGACATCCTCATATTCAACTCTAAGGACTCCACATGCAACTATGAAGGCTACAATGTGTTCATCAGGATGTACCTTGCCATCACCTCTGAACTTGGGAAATTTCTTTCTGTTACCCCTGGGTAACTCATTAAAAGGTTGAGGGAGGGCAAGAGGCTCAACTCGTTGGCCCCAAGGTAATGGAGCTACCATCCTTGGAAAAATTGCTTGAAGTGGAACTGAAATACCAACAATAATTAAAGAGTGAAGATTAGGGTTGAGTTGTTCGTGAGGGATACCACTCCCAAAAGCTCTGTCTTCAACAAGGGGTGTGCTTGTAGAACGAGATATTCTATTTCTCCTTGTTGAAGGAAGGGGAAAGCCTTGCTGCTCCAGGAGTTGAAATTGAGAATCTTCAATTCTAAGAGCCCTTCTTTCGCAAGTAAATCTTGGAGTCACCAGATCAGAAATGATCAAGAAATTGTTCTTTAAAACTGGAATTCATTGAAATGAATCCCCAGCGGAGTCACCAAAAACTGTTGGTTGTCAAATTAGGACTTTAATGAAAACAATAGTCAGGGACATAAAGTCCCTCCTCTTTAATGGGAGAGGTGCCCTTATTGAAAGCAAACAACAAAACTATTTACAAATGTTCAACTTTCTACTTTAATGAGGAGCTCTGATATCATGAAAGTGTTTTAATGCAAAGGTAGATCATCAATACAAAAGAACAAAAGAACTAGGGGAGGGAAAAAGTAGAACATAACAACATTTTTAGGAAATATAGATAGCAAAATAGTTCCTTATAAATTCCGAGCAAGGATGATATATAGAACAAAATCATTAATATTAAACCACCAGATATTATTTCATAGACATAAAGTTCCAGAAATGACATCCATAAGAATACAAAGCTTCTTAAAGCAATAGATTAATGATTCACAAACTTTAGACAAGCAAGAGAGAATAAATAGATGTAGATAGAAATAGGAACATAAATATTCTGTATTGATAGATTTTAGTTCTTTTACACTTTCAAAAATTATCAGAGTTCCAGCCCCTTGGAATGGCGTGGAGTGCCCAATATATAGTTTACAAAGTGGTTACATTTAGTAACCATTTCTTTTAAACAAAAGATTAATTAAGGAAATACACAATATAAAGTCCTTAATTAAATTACAAAGAGATCAGAACTAAAAATAGAAGAAGAAAGTCAAGAGCCAGAAGTAGAGACGTCTGGTTGTGGCTGAGGAGGGCCCACCATTTTGAGGATCTGGTGCCTAAATTTCTTCAATGCTTCCACTATCTCCAATATCGGGCACAAAAGTCTCAAAAGGGGATAAATTCTCATGCCCTTGAAATTTGATCTTCATTTTGACAGTGAACAGAGGAATAGCCCTCAAAGAACAGACTCGCGACAATTATTGCAAGGAGATACAGGAAGGTGGACAAACGACTCAATTTTGCAAAAATGTGGGCAAGAGATAATGAGCAGGAAATGTGACAAGTGCATAGACGGTTGCCCCTTTAAATAGCCATTTAGGGAGAGAAGATCATAAATGTGTACTAAATATACCTTATGCCGACTAAAAAAAGGTGAAATGTGAGAAAAGTAGAAAAAACTGGCTCGGACGGTCCATGGAACATTGGGACATGAGGGACGTGAAAAGCCAATTCGGCCGATGCGGGGAATCAGTGAATAAGAGGCCCGGGCGTACTTGGGACAGATGGGCTGAAAATGTCTGAAAAAGCTGATGGACAAGGACTTGCAGGGAAATCAGCCAATCGGCAAACATGAGGCCTACCGGTACTTGGGACATGAGGAAAAAAATGTCCGACAGACCCACAAGTCATTAAAATGACCCCAAGAAATGGAATTTTCACCATCTTTTCAAATTTATTACTTCACTAAAACACTACTAAAGGGTGCCAACTCAAAAGTTTCATTTTTTTTTTACTTTCAAAAGAGGGGAATTTTGAGGGGAACAACAGGATTGATATGAAGTATGTTGCCACAAAGGTGGGTTGACACGAAGTGTTAAGGGAACCAATGGCTTCTCGCCTTATAGACGTATGACTTAACAATGACAAGGTAAAATGTTCCCAAAATGTTGTGAAGTCTAAGGGGGATTTTATAAGGACAAGATTTATAAGTGTAGACAAAAAATCATGCACATACTACTATTTATTATACCGCCAAGTATGTTGTTTTATATATGGATCCTGAATAGGAAAAGTATTCACTGGTGACACACTGCCTAGTCCATCCGCTTGATTTTATGTGTCTCTATTGTTTTTATAGCTCACCTCTCTCACTTTTGCACCCATTTTTGGTCAGGTCACATGGATCCCTATATGCCATTCTTCTCACATTTGTCGTCAGTTGTCTCAGGACACTAGCGCTCGTGCACTCCTGTCCTCTTTGTCCATGGTCACATTTTTGACATTTATGGTCACCCTTTTCTTTTTTCTTACTCCTATCCCGAGGTCCTTGTTAGCATGTTATGTCATTAGCATCATAATTCAAGCAAGAGATCCCTATATAAACACAACATACATACCATTATAATGGCAGAAAATTTTCTCAAGGGTTATGCATCTATCTACATACTATCAAAGGGACTGCATCTTTGGGATTTTTACTCTATATACATTGCATAGGAAGGGGAAGTGTTAAATTTCATCCACACATTTACATTCTATCTAGATTTTATCCCACTATCTTGGTGTCACCAACCCGAGGGAAAATTAGGAGCACTATTGCACACATAAGAACATAGAACTACATGGGGTCTGAGATGTAATGCAACGTTGGGTCGTAACTTCACTTCATTGACAGCCGAGGACAGTCCGACCTCCCATTTTACATATTCATTTTTTAGGATTTGATGTAGTTTGGGGGTTTTGCAAAAAAATACCTTTTGTTGCATATTTGTAGGTACTTTGGCGATCCAAGTGTGACATATAGGCGACAAAAGGTGACAACCAACGAACATCTTACAACCCTACGAAATTGAGTTCTGTAGCTTCTGAGCAGTCATAGGAACCCAGAGGAGGTCTCTGGTGCCCCAGGTGCCCCCAACCCTTCATAGGTGCCCTAGTCTTGGCATTCTTGATACTTATGCATTTTTTGGGTTTGGTTGCACACTATGAGTTTTTATTTCATCAGTTTTTCTAGTTCAAATGCACTTTGGGATAAGCGAGATCAAGACAAGTGCCCTACCTCTCTCATTTGCTTTCATAATTATATTTGTAAAATTTCTTATCATTTTAATTTGATTGAACATCATTGTAACAATTTCTAAATTCAGATTTCAGTAAAATATTTTAGATTTTATTGAATCAATAAGGATCGATTCAATTTAACATTTTGAGAGGGTCTTGTGTACCAATAAAAGAAGCACACTTTAAAACGTGCAATTTTGGCAAGGAATGATGAAAAAATGATGATTTGATAAGGTTTGGAGGCCAATAATTATATTTTGGATAAAAGGGAGGTAATCACAGGTGATTACCTTAGGTCGCTGGTGATTTGATAAAAATCATCGGTGATTAGCCCCATCGCCGACGATAAATGTGCGGGATTTTTTTTGATATAAAAGGAAGTTTGGGCGCTCATTTGTCACCATCGTGATTAAAGAATTTAAACAACCAAAAAAACCCATGATTTTTGAATTTTCTAATATTTTTAATGAGATGGAGGTAGTTGGGAGCTTATCAGATTTGATCGTGTCAGGTAAAAATTTAGACTTGTTTAGGGTGTGCCGGAGGCAGTAGTGGCCTATAGGTGGGAAGACGAGGCTATTGATGTGACACTGCTAGATGTACATGATCCATGAGATGGTAGATGAGGAGGGGGTAGGGGTGAGAGTGGATGCACATGGGTAGTGGTGGGGCATGATGATACCGATGTGATGGTGGCTTATGCGACTTGGTGGCGGAGATAGTTAGATGGAATTGATAGGAGGGTACAGGCTTGCGTAGAGGTTGCACTTGAGGGTGGTGCCATGGGAGGGAATGAGGATGATAGATTGGATTTTTTGGAGGCCACTATAGAGAGTCTAGAGGCTGAGAAGGCTGCATGGTTAGATGAGTGGGCTGCATTGATTGGTGAGAGTGACAATGTGACTGGAGAGAGAGAGATGGGATGAGTCAACAAATCAGTAATATACATGCAAAGCTTACACAAGATAGAGCCAATAAAGATAGATATAGATGAGATAGAGAGGCCTTGTGAAAGGAATTTTGAGTGATAGGCTCATGGATATGAGGGGTTGAGCTAAAAATAACCCACGTTGAGACTAGTGGTCAGATGGGGCCACCTGGTGATGTGAGTGTGGCTAACTACCATGCCTTATGTGATGAGATTCATTATTATGAGTACATAGTGAGGCAGAGGCTTCCAGATGAGCCTCGTTATACTGTGTTTTTGAATCGATGACAGAAGGTTCCATCAGGTAGTGCCACGAGTGTGGGTCAACCACCTATAGGTCTAGGTGAGGGACCAACTAGAGGCCCAAACGATGGTCAAGGGAGCATCGCCCGAGGGAGTGCCTAATTGATGGACATTCAGTTCATTAGGTAGTTTTGTAGATAGATTTAGATGTATAAAAATTTGATGTATGAGGGATTTTTTCTGAAACCTTTGTTGACGATGTACAAATATGAGGCTCTTGAAGCCCCTACTGATTAATAGACACTTTTGATACACACACACACACATGATTTTGATATTTGAGTCATGTTTTGAGTTTTGTTATGATTGCAATGTGATGCATATAGATGTAGTTGATGATGATGAGTTTAGTTATGATTTTGATATGATGAGCTATGGATACATGTGAAATGTATATATTTAGATTAGAGATGTATGATGTAGTTTTAATGATCTTGGATATGTTTATGAAAAATGATGATCTTGGATATGTTTATTACAAATGATGATCTTGTTGTTTGATTTGTGTACTATATAATGGATAAGAACAGAACGTGGGACTTTTTTTCCTTACTATTATTTGACATATAGTGTATGATGGTAAATTGATTTAAACATATGATACTACACATGTGGCCTTATAATTAATGTTAACATATAAGTCACAATGGTTAGCCATACTAGAATAATAGATATGTACAAGATAGTTATATCTATCCTTTTTCTTGACATGGGAAAGGTTTATGTATAACAAGCATGGGGAAACGAGTTATTTATAGTTCCTGGGTTTCACCCCAACCCTTTATATTGCACAAGTTGATCGATGCGAGAAGCTTGCATTTTATAGAAAAACTGGTCAATGCGGGAAGCTTTCCTAGGATGGTTGATTTTTTGGTTTTGGTATGAGGGCTGATCGATGCGGGAATCCCTTTTTGATATGAGGACTGATTAATGCGAGAAGTCCTTTTTGTATATTTTGATTGGGTAGCAATCCTTCAAGGGAGTAGTCTACGATTTTATTGACTTTTCGATTTCATGGTTGTCATCCTTCAAGGGAGTGGAGTACATATTTATTTTACTTAATTTTACTTTTTGATAGTCGTCCTTCAACGGATTGGTCTATATTTTGATTATATCCATCCCATGGATATTTTGAATTTTGAGTTGAGAGAAACCTTGGGTAACCACTTCAGAAGGGGATAAGTAAATGTGTAATCTACACTTATATCCTTGTCATGTCATAGAATAGGATAAGGTATAGGGATAATGAAAGTAATGATTGAGGGGTTCCCTAATCATAAATAGGGAACTTGTTTGCATGGAATATGCTATGAGATAAGTTGTGGGGCCCATATTTAAGGTCATGAAAATTATACTGATGAAAATGCACATAGTTCCAAATCATTACGAGGATGATATGATGTGAAAGCTGATAGACGTAGATCGTAGTTTGAATGAGGTCTCATGATTCAATATTTTAACTGTAGAACGACCACAAGTGGATTGTGTTATGAGGCTCTTTTTCAGGTTTACCATAAAGGGAGTCTAAATGATAAGCCCCAAACCCATATTTATGAGTGATAATATATGGTCCAATCCAGTTTGGATAAAATTTCTGATATTTACTCTTTTCCATGTTAGTGACATGTTGATTTTCTTTGAGAACAAAATCACCAATGCTAAATTCACACTGTCTGAGATGTTTGTTATAGGCTCGTTTGATTAATTCTTGATAGATGTTGATATGTTGAAGGTTATTCAGATGACACTCATCTAATAGTTCTCACTAACAGTTCTAGTTGTGAGAGGTGTTCTTGATGATTATCATCATCTAAGACGAAGTCTTGGAGAGAAATGCATAAGGATGGGATCTGGAATTCGAGAGGAAGAATGAATTTGGTGCTATATACTAAGGAGAAGGGCATAACACCCGTAGGCATTTGAAATCTTGTCCGATATGCGCATAATGCAAATGGGATTTAGAGATGCCAATTTCTACTAGCTTGGTTAATAGTTTTCATGATGATTTTATTAAGTGTTTTATTGGATGCTTCGGATTGTCCGTTAGCTTGTGAATAATAAGGAGAAGAAAATCTAAACTTGATGTTGTAAGTGTCACAATGTTTGTGAAATTTATTATTTTTGAATGATTTGTCATTATCTGTGATGATTTTATGAGGTATACCAAAGCGAAAGATAATGTGATGATGGATGAAGTAGACAATTTTATCTACTTTATTAGAGATAAGGAGAATTTCTTCCACGCATTTTGTAAAATATTCAGTTTATGTAATGATGGAATTGTGTCGTTGTGATGAGCAAGAGTTGATAATGTCGATAAGGTCAAGCCCCCATTGTGAGAAAGGCCACATGTCCTGAGTGGGTTAAAGAGCGTGGCTAGGGATATATATGAGATTGGAAGTTGTTGACATTTGACACATTTCTTGACGTAGTCAAAATAATATTGGTTAAGCGTGGGCCAATATTATCCCATGTGTAGGATCCATTTAGCAAAAACTAAAGCGTTAAAGTTTCCACCACATATGCTATCATGGAATACTTGGATGGCTAGATGAGCCTCCAAATTTTTACGACATCGGAGGAGGAGGCCATCAGATCCTTTTTTGTAAAGGATACCTCTTAGTATGACGTAGTGAGATGCACATTGTTGGAAAGATCTTTCACCATTTCTGGATAGATTTGGTAGGATTTTCTAGTGGAAAGGTAGTCATGTATATGAGTATACCAAGTGTTAGGTGAGTTATATTCTATGTGATTGATGATGGGAAGGTCAATGTTGGTGTAAGATGGCTGAACAAGTTTGTGTACGATGACAAAGAGTTTGGAATCGTCTACTAATAAAGGCATGAGAGAGGCGAGTCAAGCCATGGTGTGAGCAATTTTTTTAGATGAGCAAGGGGTGGTTTGAATTTTGTAATGGCTAAAGAGTTGTAGTAGGTATTTGACAATGGTTTTGTTTTTTTATAGGACCTAATTTTTACATCGATAGATCCATTTGATTTGATTGATGACAAGTTGTGAATCTTCGTAAATGTCAAGAATTTGTACACCAAGAAATGCAGTTGTCTGAAGTCCCATGATGAGGGCCTCATATTATGCCATGTTTTTAGTGCACTCAAAATTGAGTTTGAAGGATAAAGGAATATGAGTGTCCTAAGGGGGACTTATAACTATTATGGAACCCCCTCGTTTAAATTTGGACCAGTTAAAAAACAAGGTCATTTTGGGAGGGGTGTGATCATGATCAAAAGTGTTGATAGATTCGTTGGGGAAGTGTTCACAAGGTAATTTTTTAGTAGGAAGGGGAGATTTTGCTATTTGATCCAAAATGATCTGCTCGTTAATGGATTTATGAGAGATAAATTCTAGGTCAAATTCAGTCATGAGCATGATCCAGCTGGTGATGCAATTATTGTGATAAGGCTTAGAATGCATAAATTTGAGTGGATTGAAATTTTGATAACATAAGTTTTGTGATTAATAATATAGTGACAGAGTTTGGGAGTTACAAATTACAAGGCACAACACAACTTTTCAACTTTGGAATATCAAGTTTTGTAATCATGGAGGGTTCAACTCATGTAATAAAAGGCTTGTTCCTTACCTTGTTCATCATGATGTGCGAGCATGGCTCCCAAGACATTGTCAGGTGCGAAGATGTAAAGATAGTTGATGTGATCACATAAGGAATAACACTCAATTTTTTCCGTTCCCATTAATGTATTGTATTTATAAAATTCCCTTCCTATATGCAATATTAAACAATGTTGTGGTCTATACCAAGTCATTGATAATTTAATTAGCTTCTTGTTGAGTAATTTTCATAAAGTAATGATAAGTGTATCCATGTTGTTGTATAATGATATTGTTATTGTCTTGAAAATCCATTGGATGGGTGTCATGCATTTTATTATGTGAATATTGATCCTTATTGTAATTTAAATGAATTACACTTATTGAGGTAAAAGCATTATAATAGTTGTTTGAGGTAAGGGTCCTTGACATGTAAGTACACACATATGACAAATCCTTAATGGACTCAGAAGTAAAGGTCTCATATAGTATGGGATTATCATATGATGCACCTTATTTATGATATAACATCTTATCTACTAATTGGGAAAGGGATTCATTGATTTTACCAATCATTGAAGCAAGAAATGGATTCGAAAGGACTTTACAAAATATGTGTTGTTGTTCTTTGAGAATAGGGATAAACATTGACTAATGTACTTAGATTTTAAAAAATGGTACATAAGCTTGGATAGACTCATTGGTTTATTTTCATATCATCTCCAAATTATCAAAACCATCATAGAAAATAATATGTAATCGAAAAATAATTAAAATTTCTCTTGTTATCTAGGAAATATATCAATGGATCCACTAGGTAAACCACACATCCAAACTAAAGAAAGGATTTTAAGATTATATATGAATTCTTTAAGTAAAATTTGATCATTATGTGCATATGTTTGTAGGGATGCTGTAAAATGAGAGATGCGTTGAGAAGAAATATCTCTTCTTGTGAATAATATGAATTTGGGAATACAAAATCTAGGTGGAAAAGGACCGTTATAGATGTTTAAAACTATTGTATGGTTGGGAATTATATATGTAAATGTACATTTTATTGTTTGATTACATAACTGCACTATTATAGAATGAATTTATGGTGGGAATAAATACATAAGGTGAAGGGAAATCTTGAGAAATTTAAATTTTCCCAAATAGTAAATATAAAAACCATATGGATCTTGTTTTCCTTCATTACACTAAATTTGGCTAACCAATACTAATATGACTACCACTTTTTGTGATTATAACTATATATCAAAATTTTAAATTTTCTTCTCTAATTGGTTGTCTCAACTATCTTAGACATGTTACAAAGTTTCATTTATAATCGCCCCTTTAATTAAATTTTTACTTACAATAGATGATTAATTTTAGTCTTTTATTATATTTGTACAATGGGTTAAAAAATGTACAATCACTTGTAGTTTCATAGAGATGGTGTTTATAGTATATTTGTGGCATTTTTTATGCCCCACCTTTTGGGTTTAACTTTATTGAATGATTTAAATTCATCCTTTATAATAGGTTACTTGCAGATTTTATCTTACTAGTAAATCAAGTGTTGAACTCTTGTTCTCTTATCATTCCTCTTTAAATATAGCCTTACATTGAGGCATGTTTAAGATTCACATAATTTTGATTTGTCATTTGGATTGTATTACATTTTTGTATGACATGTTTGGGATGTTTTGGACTAACACACTTCTTTGAATATAATTGTAACAAATAATTGTCATGTCTCCTTAGTTGTAGCTCTCTTGAGTTTCCTCCATCTTTTAAATTGAGATGCATGCTACGTACACTATAGCCAAATATATCATGGATACATTATATCTCTTTGCATAATATATTCTTATATCTTGTCAATCTTCATTTATTACCTTATGCTAGTAAGTTGTATGATCCATCTACTTTGGGAAAATTATGTTTTTGAGTTTTGTTGGACTTCTAAGATGAACGTGGTATAAATCTATTGGAAACCATTTTCTGATTGAGATATGGTAAAATTTTACATGATTTTATGAACTTATTGATTATGGCCATAAGAATTATTCACATTATATCCTTTTGAGGAAGTAGGAGTAGACCTACCCAAACTTCATCGTAACATACAACTTATTTGTAACTAGTACTCTATTTTAATTCATTATATAATAGATTTTGAAATTATTTTTTATTTTTTATTTTTTATGATATTTTCAACATTTGTTTATTTTTCTTTTATGTAGGGGACACCCAATATTTTCCTCAGGAATAAGTGAAAAAATGCCTCGAGAAATGAATTAAATCCACATCACTTTTGTGGTTCTGATTCAATAAATGCTTTAGGTAGCGGATCAAGTGGGAATTTTGAAATTGGACAGGGTTACGGAGGTTTTAATGATATCATAACCACGGGTAACGTTACTCAGGAGCACGACATAGATGAGAGCTGGGAGAAATGAAGATGATGACCCTAATGTTTAGGGTTGACACTGAATATTATGAATTTGTAATGTGGATGTTGACGCTAATATTGTATGGGGTCAATCATGACTCTAAAACTATTTTTTTGATTATATTGTTATCGTGACTTCTGATTAATTATTGAGTGGTTTTATTATCTAGTTATTTTATTATTTTTCCTTAATTATTTTTCTATTTGTATTCAATTTTCTACTTAAATTTATTTTCATTTGTTATGTATATTAGTAAAATTAACATTACCATCAACACTTCATAATTGTTTTGCACAATATAATAATATAATTAAATAAAAAAAGCTCAAAAACATTATATATATCATATCGTTTTAATGATGGAAGTAGCAAAACAAGTTGGACCTAAGTTGCAATTGAATTCAAAATTGAAGTCATACATAAGTCACAATTTACGTTACACTAAAGTTGTAAACAAGGATGGAATTAAGTAACAATTGTAAACTGACGAAAATCATAATTTAAACAAGTATTGTTATAATTTAAGTTGGATGTAGAGTCACAATTTAAGTCATAACTAATGTCATAATTAAAGATAGATGTAGTTTCACAATTTAAGTCAAGATTACAATCACAATTAAATCATATTTTATGCCACACGTAGCATCATTTTTAAGTCACACTTATTGTCAATGTTAATATTTTGTTAAAGAACCTTATTAAGTTGGGAATTAAATCATACTAAAGTTGTTAATTAAGTCACTAGATAAAGTTTCCATTCAAGTCACCCTAACGTCCTAAGAGTGATGCTAAGGGTGACTTCAGGGGGGAATGTTAGGGTAACTTAAACTGAGATGTCAGGGATTCTTTAATGTGACTTTCGAATTTATGTTAGTTAAATTTGCAGTTTAAGTCTTTGTTAAGTCATTTTTGTGACTTTAAATTCAACTTTAGGGTACCTAGTTGGAATTCAAAAAAACCATATTTGGCAACTTAAGAGACTTAATGGTGACTTATAACAACTTAAATTGCAACTTTAATTGGTCAAAATGTTGTACTGAGTGCCTTTAAGTTTTCCAAACATAGGAAATTAGTTGAAGAGCTTGCAAAGGGTTCATAAACATGAGTTAACAGTTCATTTTACTTTCCTAAGATGTATGATGCATAAGCATATGGGCTCACAATAAATCCCACATCAATAAAAAATAATTAGTAAGTAGAGGGAATCAATTATCATAACCTTTATTGCTTGTGATGTCTTGTGAGTATTGCAAAGTGGTGTGTTATGAGGGAAAACCTGTAAAATATTACAACTTCAATATTTTTTTAATATCATAAGCAACTATTATCCCAAATTCACCCCCCGACAAATTTGGTCAAGACAACCCCGCACATAGAGAAAATATGAAGGGAAAACGTTTCGGACCTATGGGCTCACATTCCATAACGAGGCAAAGGAAAAAGTCAAAGTTTGAACCCGAGTCAAAGCCAAAGTGGGGAGGCGGAGGAAAAGGTGAAAATTTTCCTTTTCTCATAAGGCAAAAAGGAAAATATTAGAGCGCACCTCCCCAGCCAACAAAACGGTGCCACATGTCCAAGTGGAGCAGCGGGGCCATGGGATTTTTCTAAATTTTTTGATTCTAGCGAAAAAATGGGAAAAGATAAATTCTGAACCTGCAAACCCGATTTTTTCCCTAATTTGGCTGCCACATGTCCCATATCAACAGGGGACCCATTTTTCAAGTTGTTTTCCCACCCTCTTGTACGGACCTGATACAAACTTTGAAGGAGCATATCTTTCGGCTCACGGCTCAAAATATTGTAAATCTGATGCCGTTGAAAAGATCTCGACCTCACCCATGCCATGGAGGTCTGATACTTTAATTTTTGAGGAGGTTAGGTAAAGGAAATTGGAGGAAACTTCTTCGAGCCTTCAATGCAGGATCCATCTGTCTCAACAACCAGATCGGATTTGATCTGTTTTCATCTTTTCCTCTTCTTTCAAGGCACCAAATCAAGGAATCATATAGTAAAGATGGATTTTGGGGAATATTTTATCGGAAGCATTAACAGTAGTGGTTGAGTTCCAACTTGCCTTTCCCACTTCTCTCTCTCTTTCTTCTCTCCGATCAAATCTATAAATACAGGGGCAGGATTCATTATAAAGGTTGTTGTTAATTCTTCTCCCCTGTCACCCTCTCTCTTTTCTTCCCTAGGTTGAATGTGGAGTTTAAGCCTCCTCCCTTGGCTTTGTAATGGCATTTTATTGCCTCTTGCCTGTTAATGGTGTACTGTGTGAACTCCTGGAGCAATAAAATATATTTTCGTGATGCGTCCATCCTTTGCTCATTTTGTTGTCTCTTCTCACCTCTCACCATTGCAGGGTATACTCTGCATATTCAGATGTTTGTTGCAGGTCCTGGGAGCTGTATTTAATGGGTTTTGAAGTGGTGTTCTGTGTGAAATCTATCTCTGGTCTGTGGTGCATCTTGTCCACCCTCTCCTCTGCTCACCTCTCTCCACTTCAAGCAGCTGAGATTGTGATCGACACTTCCCTTTTCTTGGTGTTATCACCTATGTAGTGTAGGATTTCTTTATTTTCATGCTTTCTCTCTCTCTCCTTGGTCCCTTGGAATTGTTAGATTAGGAGTAGATAGTCGCATTTTCTTCTTTAGGATTAGTTTAGAATTGGGATCAGCAAGAAGAAGCCGGCTTTCTCCGGAGGGCCATCTCAAGTCCGCATGTCCCACAGCTTAAGAGATGGTCCCATGTTATGCAAATCACACCAAATGACCATGCCTTAGAAAAATAGATCCATAACTCAGTTGGGGGTGCTGTGATTTCACGTTAACAACAACCAAATTGTCCAAGAGGTTGTTTGGCATTGCACTACATTGCATTTGTCTATAAACCTTTGCAATATATTGTAGACACAAAATCACGCACATAGTACTATTTTATTATGCCATCGAGTATGTTGTTATATGCATGTATCTTGAGTAAGAAAAGTATTCACTAGTGACATAATCATTCTTCCATCCACTTGCTTTGATTGTTTCTATTGTTTTTCTCTCTCACATTAGTCATTTATGTTCCTAGCTCTGGTCAAGTAATAGGGATCCTTGTCTATCAGTGTTTTCACATATATTGTCATTTATCCTAGGACACTAGTGCCCATTCTGGGCACTAGCGCCTAGGCACTCCTGTCCATTCTCGGCACTCTTGTCCTCTTTTCTCTTTTCACTTATTTTGACATTTGTGATCGGCCTTTCTAGTTTTCTTATCCTTATCTCAAGCTCATAGTCAGCCTTTTGGGTTACTAGTGTCAAAATTCAAACAAAAGATCCATATATATACACAACATACACTCTATTATTCTGGCTAGAAATTCTAAGGGGCAATCTCATCTACATACTATCAATACCATTACAAGGGATTACATTTTTTGGCTGCATACACTGAATAGGAAGGGGAAGTTCTCAATTCTATATCACATATTTTACATCTTATCGAGCCATATCCCACTATTTTGGCATCATTGGTACCAAGGAAACCTAGCGACACTATTACACACACAAACACTAAAAACTACATGGAGTCTTGAATGTAGTGTAGCACTCAGTCATGAGTTCACTCATAGGGTGACCATCAGGGTCAGTCTAACTTCACATATTACATTTTCATTCCAATTTGATGTTTTTATGAGCTTTTGTAGGTAGTCAAGTATGTGTTGCAGGTTAAAGGTTCCCTCGGCGATCCAAGTGCGAATATCAGGTGACCAATAAGAAGTGATAACAAAACCTTAGTGATAAAGAAGAAAGTAGATTTTGACCTTCTGTACAGTCACCAGTGCTTAGGAATTTTCACCAGCACCCAAGAACAATCACTAGCTCTCAAGCGCCCATTTTCGACATTATCCTCATAATCAAGTTTTTACAGAGAGCAGTTGCAACACAATTCCAACCCTGTTCAACACTTTACACCACCCATATTAGTTCTACATTGCATAGGATTAACCTAAGTCATTTCTCTCTCTCTCTCTCATTTGTTTATAGTGTTACATTGTTTGAGTGCTTAGCCTTTATATATCTATTGTATTCAAGCATATCATTTACTCTTAATTCTATTTTTATTAAATCATTTGGTGAACCCACTTTTCTTCAAACTTATTTCCCTAGGATCCCCAAAACCATCATGGATAAGAAGAGGTCCTCATCTGCTAAGAACAATATGTATGTTATATGCTTGAACCCTATTTTTGATGATATTGCTACGCAAGTTGAATTTTTTAATCTTTACCGAAACCCTCAATGTGATGCTTCCTTCCTCCAATAACTTATTTCTTTCTAAAAAACCCATCCTTCTAACTTTCATAACTCTATCATTTACATAGTCTTTCCTAACCAAAAATTTAATTTTTGTTTTCCTTGCTCTCTCATAGTCACGCATGTTGTTGCACCTTCTTCCACTCCTCTAATAACACATGATAGTATTACTGGATATTATTTTCTTGATCATGTTCATGGTTGTGATAATATGGATGCTAATACTTCCATTTCGATGGTTGAAAATGTACATGTGTATGATGTTATTTCTACTAGTAGTCAAGATGAATGTAAAGTTGTATCTCCTAATCTTCCTACTTCTACAAGTCCTTCTAATGAATGCAATGATATATCTGATATTAGTTCTCTTACCACTTCTTTTTATGTTGATGATAATTTTCATGAAATACTTGTGAAAATATGTCTGATAATGATGTAGACTACGCTTCTGATCATGAACATGTAAGTGATGATGGTAATTCTCTTACAACTGTTGAATGTGAATTCAATACTCCTCTTTCTGAAGTTGTTACTCATACTAATTGTACTCGTAGAACTAGTACACCTCTTATTATATCTTATGAGTCTACATCTAGTGTTCCAATAGATCCTTCATGTTCATCTTATCTTCTCCCACCTATTTCTTTTATTCTAACATTATTTCTCATGATGATATTACTCCTAGCACCAGTACACCTCTTATTATTTCTTCTAAATCGACATATAACATTCCGATAGATCCTTCATGTTCTCCTCCTCTTCCACCTCCCTCTCCTCCTTCCACATTCGCTCCTTCTTATCACATTCCCATGATCACTCACAATGGCAAGATTCAACCTCTTAATATACCTCTTACTTCACCTATGATTCCTTCACATGATATTTTATCTCTCATGCATGCTGTTGTCATGTTGCAATCTCAAGTTCATACTATCACTCTTAAAAGTAAATCCTATTATAATTCCATTGATAATAATTCTTTGCATGGAAATCATATTCCTAAAAAGATTCACAATTATGCTTTCCTAAAGGACTTCATCATGCCTAACTTCTCATGTTTTGATGACACTAGAAATCCTTATTTACATCTTAAGCATTATTGATCCTCCATGTTTGATTATTATAATGATTGTTTATTACTCAAAGAATTTTTCCATAGTATTTCTGATCATGCTCTCAATTGGTACACTCATTTACCTTACGGGTCCATTAGTAATTATTATGATATGAAGGATGTTTTTCATAGACAATTTATTTCTAACAATGGTTCTAAGGTTACATATGAACACTTGCCTTCATTGTATCAAGGAAAGAAAGAACCAGTTTTATATTACATTTTATTCTTTAATTCTTGTATGCATCAATTATTGTTTTAGCCCATTGATCTAGAAAAGCAACTTATCTTTTGTCGTGGCTTAATTCTTGAATTGAAAGAAAAACTATTATATGATAATGTGAATCTTTTACTCTCTTATGCTACAAAGTTATTATTTCTTCTAAATCGACATATACTCCTAGCACTAGTACACCTCTTATTATTTCTTCTAAATTGACATATAACATTCCCATAGATCCTTCATGTTCTCCTCCTCTTCCACCTCCTTATCCTCCTTCCACATCCGCTCCTTCTTCTCACATTCCCATGATCACTCACAATGGCAAGATCCAACCTCTCAATATACCTCTTACTTCACCTATGATTCCTTCACATGATATTTTATCTCACATGCATGTTGTTGGCACGTTGCAATCTCAAGTTCATACTATCACTCTTAAAATTAAATCCTATTATAATTCCATTGATAATAATTGTTTGCACGGAAATCATATTCCTAAAAAGTTTCACAATTCTGCTTTCCTAAAGGACTTCATCATGCCTAACTTCTCATGTTTTGATGACACTAGAAATCCTTATTTACATCTTAAGCATTATTGATCCTCCATGTTTGATTATTCTAATGATTGTTTATTGCTCAAACCATTTCGCCATAGTATTTCTGATCATGCTCTCAATTGGTACACGCATTTGCCTTATGGGTCCATTAGTAATTATTACGATATGAAGGATGTTTTTCGTAGAAAATTTATTTCTAAAAATGGTTCTAAGGTTACATATGAATTCTTGCCTTCATTACATCAAGGAAAGAAAGAACCAGTTTTAGATTACATTTTATGCTTTAATTCTTGTATGCATCAATTATTATTTGAGCCCATTGATCTAGAAAAGCAACTTATCTTTTGTCGTGGCTTAATTCCTGCATTGAAAGAAAAACTATTATATGATAATGTGAATCTTTTACTCTTATGCTACAAAGTTATTGATTTAGAACAAGATTTAATTGTTGCAAATGTTATATCACCCCCATCTGCTTCTTCTACTACTTCTTCTCCTATTCCATCCATTACGCTTCCTCCATGGTCACCATCTCCTCCTCCGCATAAGAGTCATTCTTCTTTTCCGTTGCATCGGCATACACCTAAATTTTCTCCTCCTCTTACTTGTGAACCATTGCAATTATCACATAATGCAAAACCTCATAATGGCATGCATGCTTTACTTGACAAGTGCTTAATCTACTTACCTTATGCTGAGCATCATCCACCTCACCACGTGCAATGCTAATGTGACTGCCCTAAAAGCAAATTCCACCACATCAATGGTCATCATGAAAATGAATGTTATGCTCTCCATGATTGCTTGCAATGATTCTAAGAAAAAGTTGGCATTAATTTCCGCTCACCCTCTCATGAGCACTCTCTTTCACCTATTCCATGTAAGCATGCTTCCACCGTTGTTCACTTATCCCCTTCACCTCTTCTAAAGTAGTCATCCGTCCACCTCCTAATATTGTCATCCACCTTTGTCCTCCATCCAATCCACCTATGGCTACATCATCTCATCCTTCAAAACTTACTACACTACCTCATTGGCTTCCTAAGCCTCTTGCTTTTTCATTTCCTCCCACCACACTTTCTATTCTTGGTTCCATTCCATCTGACATCCAATTTGGTACTTATTCTCACGATGTTGCTACTTCACATGCTCCATCTATGCCTTGTAGGATGCTTAATCTCTGGTAGATTACATTCACTCTCCATTTTATTACCCTTTGATGTACTCTTGTGCTATGGTTCACAATTGACTGTTTAGGGAATACTACATAAATGAACCTATTATTTCACTACTCATGCATTGTGCTTCATGGCATATATTTTACTAGCATCTCCTTCTATGTGAGAAACCCATTTCCCAATGACACACTTTTGTTCAATGGTTCATTCTTGACTGCTGAGGGGCATTTATAAATGAACCTCATTTTCACACTGGGGGGAAATCACTCATCTTATCCCCCCCTCTTTATCATAATCACACAAGATCACAACCATTTTTTTACTTTCTCTCATCATACAACTACCAACGTATCATTATTCCAATATCTTATATTGTCTATGTCTCATTGCTCTTTCACATTATCTATTATACTACATTACATACATCTCTTTCTATTCATCACATATTCTTCTCTTCATTCTCATTCAAATAATAAATCCTATTCTAATCTTTACTTATCTATTTATATTCACATCTTTATGCCTCCCGAATTAAAGAAACCATTTTAGAAATACATATCAACTCAAAGTACAAGCAACAATCATCACATCATATACTAATGCACATCAACAACACATATGACATCAATATCCATATATATATATATATATATCATCAAAAATCATAAGTCACAAAATACAATTGTTGGGAGGAAAGACCCTATGCATCACGATAACATGTATAATACATCATACATCATCCTCGCTATCACTATATACAATAACAAGAGCTCTATAACTAGAAACTTCATTGTTCACTCTACGCCACTGATCTCGACCTCTATATCTCTCTATTTGACTCTGTAATATAGCAATCTTGGTCGCCTTCTCTTTAAATCAGGATTGTAACTCAACATATTCAACAAACACATCCAGAGCTATGGCTCCTCCTCCTATAACGTGTCTAGCTCACATAGTCTCTACATGAGCCTCATCGCTCTTACTCAATAACCTGGTACATGTGGCTGCTACTGTAGCCACCGGCTTGAACAAATGGATATGCTCTCTTGTAATAACATCAAATCTCTCTAGCATACCACCTACCATGAGCACATCTCGAGGCACATTATGCGTTAATGTGTGTATCAATGAATCTACAATTAATGACCAATAGGCATCACCTGCAATGAAAAAAACCACCATTAGTCACTACACATGTTTGCAATATGTAATACCCAAACAACAACTTACAAATAACAAGGCATAATACATACGTTTCACTCACACAACCGCTACACCATCTACATCGAAGGCAGATGCCTACCCCTCTACTCCTCCAACTACCATGCCATTAGACACATCCACCACTATGAGAAATAACAACACCCACCGATGTGTCCCCCACCACTCACTGTAGGCCTAGGTGCACTCCACATCGTCAACCTATATAGGCTCTATAGTTACATCTGCCTCATCTAGACCAGGATGCATTAGTTTTGCTCCTATCGGGCTAAGCCTCGCTATTGGTCACCTCCCCACTTTAGTCGATATCAACCATATGCATGGATATGGGGGCACATCCTGGGCCATGCAAAACTGTCTAGATACTCACTCCCCTGGAACAAATCTGTCACCTATAAGAAGCAATCCTCTAACCACATGGTGCATCGCATGTATCGCAGCTCCACACCATCATCTACCCATCCACCATAATCTCTATACGGTCTCCATATAATGTACCCAGGGCCCATATGATCTAGCATTGACCTATAGGTGGTTGTATCCATCCTCCTACTATGGGTGCCTACCCACATCGCTGTAAATATCTCGAGTCTACTACAATCATCATGTGGCCTACTGAGTGGCCTCAATATTACAATGTGCTCATATACCCATACATGCAATAAAGTCATGGCTCCTAGACCACCACCATGTGTTAGAATGTGTTGTATATTTTGTATACTGTATACCGAGGAGTACTGTACACCTCTTCAATAGATATGCTATTTTTTATGCCTAAAATTTTCGGAATCCCTATTTTTCTGAGAGTATAGATATGCTATTTTTTATCTATATGTATATATGGGTGGTGTCATAATCCTTGAATTATGGGGAACCATTATGGGTCTTTATTAGCCCATGGTTTTGGTACCCATTTTATTGTAAAACCGCTTTGACTGTTTCTTACTGTTTTGCTTACAAATTGTTGGAGATGCAGTAGGGTAAAACAAAAATTGAAAGTACATTAATGTATTGTAAACGGTTAAGTTAACGCAATAAGAGAGAGAAGTTAATGTGCTGGCTTTTTTCTCGAAAGGGTTTCCTAGTTTAAATATTATTATTTTTCATTTGTTTTCTTTTATTATCTTGAATATTATGTTCAGTATAGCTTCTTGTTTATTAGTTTATTGGATTGATACTCTTCATTTGTTGTTAGAGCTAGGTTTTTTAGCTTTTATGTGAAGAGTTGGGGTTTCTAAAACCTATGATAAAATTTTTCGAGTGGGAGATATGCGGGTGAATTTTTCAAGTAGAAGAAAATGACGGGAAACATAAGGATCGAAATCAAAAAATTTAATAGCCAACATTTTGAGTTATGGAAGCTCAAGATGGACGATTTTCTTGTGGATAGAGATCAATGGATTGTTGTGTCTGGAGTCATGCCTATGATTATGAAGGTAGAGGACTGGGAAAAGATTGATAGGAAGGCAAGGAGTTTAATCAAATTATGCCTATCAGATTCAGTTTTGTTGAATGTGTCAAATGAGAAATCTGCTCAGGTGTTATGGGAGAAGTTGGGGACTTTGTATCAAACAAAGTCTCTGGTGAACAAATTGTTTCTCTGAAAGAATCTATATTCATTGAGAATGAATGATGGAGACTCTGTTGTAGAACATCTGAACGTCTTTAATACTTTGGTAAGTCCGTTGAGTTTTGTTGATATTAAAATGGAATAAGAGGATAAGTGTATTACTCTTTTGTGTTCTTTACCCGAGTCTTTGGATAATCTACTTATGGCTATTACTAGTACTACGAAAAAATTATTAGTTGAGCATGTAGTTGCGACCTTACTATAAGAAGAAATGAGGTGGAAATATATTGAGGATTATTAATCCAAAGATTCCTAATATGTAAGAGGTTGTACCCAAGAGAAAAGCAAGAGGAGGAAAGGACAGTAAAATTCCAGAAGTAAATTGAAGACTACAAAAAAGGATAAGAGGAAATGTTGGAACTATGGTAAAACAGGGCATTTCAAGAAAGACTATAGGTCTAAGAGGGTAGAAAAGGACAAGTCCTCTGACGATGGTGGATCTTTAGATGCAAAACCCTCTAATGAAGACTCAGGAGATTTGTTTTTGGCAGCTTCAAACTTGCATGCATGTGACAATGTATGGTTGTTTGAATCAGGTGCCTCCTTTCATATGACACCACACAAGGAGTGGTTATGTGAATATGAAAAGTGTAATGGAGGTGATGTATATTTGGGAGAAAAATCAACCTGCAAGATCATTGGTCGTGGGGGAATCAAGATGAGGTTTAAATATGGAAGGATTAAAACCCTCCCAGGTGTCCTGCACATTCCAGGTTTGACCAGAAACCTAATATCTGTAAGTAAGATGAATGATGTAGGTGTTCAGGTAGCATTTAGTAAAGACAATTGCAATATGGTTCAAGGTGCAATGGTATTATCAAGAGTCATCCGTACTGGAACACTGTTTAAGCTTGATGAAAGCATTGTTATTGATGAGTGCAATAGCTCTATGGTTTTAAGGGAGAATAAAGATTCAAATCCAACTGCTACATCTGCTGCAATGAAGACGATGTTATGGCATCAAATGATGGGACACATTGGAGAGAATGGCCATCGTACTTTAAAAGTAAAAGGTATGGTTGAAGGAATTTATGAGTGTCCTTTAGATTTTTATTTTTGTGAGCATTGTGCGTTTGGAAAGAAAACTAGAGTAAAGTTTCCTACGAATGCTACAAGATTAGAAGGAATTATATATTTGATACATAGGGATGTTTTTGGACCTGTAAAAGTTCCATCATTAGGAAAATCCATGTTCTATGTTAGTTTCATAGATGATTTCTCAAGAAAGACCTGGGTATATTTTATTCAGAATAAATATGAGGTTTTCAATAAATTCAAAGAGTTTAAGGCTCTTATTGAAAATCAGACAGAAATGAAGATAAAGGTTTTGAGAAGTGATAATGGCAGGGAATATTGCTCTAATGCCTTTGAGCAATTCTATAATGAGTATGGAATATAAAGGTAGAAGACAACTCCATATATGCCACAACAAAATGGAGTTATAGAAAGGATGAATAGAACGTTGATGGATACGTGTAGAAGTATGCTCAGTGGTGCCAGTTTGGATAGAAAATTCTGGACAGAAGTAGTGGCAACTACATGTTATTTGGTTAATAGATCACCAACATCTGCACTTGAAGGGAAAACTTCACAGGAAGCATGGACTTGTAAGAAACCCTCTGTTAGACATTTACGTGTATTTGGTTGTATTGCTTATATGTTTATTCTGAAAGAGAAAAGAACCAAGTTAGATAATAAATCTGCTAAGTGTATATTTATTGGATACTCTAATGGCGTAAAAGGATACAAGATTTGGAATCTAGAATCACAGAAGGTTGTTTTTATCCATAATGTAATTTTTAGAGAGCTTAAGGAAATTCCAGAGCAAGAAGTAAATCCAGAGGAAGATCATGTTAAAATTGAGGAAGATGAATCTGTGTCTGAGTTTGATATGACTACAAAAGATAAACCACAAAGAGAGTTACAATGGGAAGATTTAGATTAAGTAGATGAGGAACTAGAAGATGTTGAACCAGAAAATCCTATCTTAAGAAGACCAGATTGGCTGAGAAGGGCACCTAAGAGGTATAGTCCTCCTGCTTTCCATTCTACTTCTATTTTTGTGGTTTTATATGTTACTGATGATGAACCCAATACTGTGAAGGAGGCTTTTGAATCTAATGAAAGAAAATTTTGGAAAAAGGCTATGGAGGAAGAAATGGAGTCCTTATATAAGAATAATACATGGGACATGGTGAAATTACCTCCTAGAAGAAAATAGGTTGGCTATAAATGGGTGTTTAAGAAGAAGTATAATGCATATGGGAAAATAGAAAAGTATAAATCTCGCCTTGTGGCAAAGGGTTTCTCTCAGGTGGAGGGACTCGATTTTGGTGAGATATTTTCTCCTGTTGCTAATTTACATTCTATTAGATTTATTTTAGCTATTGTTGCTACTTTCGATCTGGAAATAGAGTAGATGGATGTTAGGACAATAGTTTTACATGGTGAGCTTGAGAAGGAAATCTACATGACGTAACCAGAAAGCTTTAAGATCAAATGAAAGAAAATTTGGTGTGTAGGCTGAAAAATTCATTATATGGATTGAAGAAATAACCAAGAATGTGGAGCCAAAAATTTGATAGGTATGTATTGAGACTTGGGCTCAAAAGAAGTAAAGCTGACCCCTGTGTTTATTTTAAACATGAAGGTGAATATTATGTTATCATTGTATTATATTTTGATGACATGATGTTAATTAGTAATAGTAATAAATTGGACAGTTATATTAAATCTCAACTCTCATCTCATTTTGATATGAAGGATCTCGTTGCTGCAAAATTTATTTTCACGTGGAAATAAAAAGAGATCGTGTAAATAGGAAATTATTGTTAAATCAAAGAAAGTTTCTTGAGGTGATATTGCAAAGGTTTCAAATACATGAAGTAAACCTATTAGTATTCCTTTTCCTGTTGGTCAAAAGTTTTCTTCTGAACAATGTCATAAAACTCAAGAAGAAATAGAGGAGATGTCTCAGGTACCATATGCTAGTGCAGTTGGTAGTTTGATGTATGCAATGGTTTGTACTAGACCTGATATTGCACATGTAGTGAGAGTAGTGAGTAGGTTCATTTCAAAGCCTGGAAAGGAACATTGGATTGTGGTAAAGAGAATCTTTAGGTACCTACGTGGGACATCTAATTATTTAATGTATTATCAGGGACAACCTGATGAAAGTAAAAAATTAGATCTACATGGTTTTGTGGATTCTGACTAGGGTGGACACTTGGATATGCGTAGGTATACCAGTGGTTATGTGTTCAACTAATTTGGTGGAGTGGTAATTTGGATGAGTAAACATCAAGCAAGTGTTGTGATATCCACCACAAAGGCTGAGTACATGGCAGCTACTCATGCAAGTAAAGAAGCGGTTTGGCTTCGGTGATTGATCTCTACTGTTGGGTTCACTCAAAATGCTGTAAGGATCGATTGTGACAGTCAAAGTACAATTTGTCTAGAAAATAACCCTGAGTATCATTCAAGAATGAAACATATTGATGTTCAATACCATTTTGTAAGAGAAATGGTGGAGGAGAAGAAAATACTACTAAGTAAGGTTGACACAAAGGATAATGTTGCTTAATTTTTAACTAAGGCTGTGAGTGCTGAGAAATTTTCTTGGTGCAGAAAATTGATGGGCTTGAATGCCTTGAGCTGCTGACTATATGGCAGTGTAGCCCCCTTTTGCAAAGTATACAACAAGTGGGAGAATGTTCAAATGTGTTGTATATTTTGTATACTGTATACCTAAGAGTATTGTAGATCTTTTCCACGAGCGTCAGAATCCCTATTTTTCTGAGAGTATAGATATGTTATTTTTAATCTATACGTATATATGGGTGGTGTCATAATCCATGAATTATGGGGAATCGTTATGGGTCTTTATTAGCCCATGGTTTTGGTACCCATTGTATTGTAAAACCGCTTTGATGGTTTCTTACTGTGTTGCTTACAAATAGCTGGAGATGCAGAAGGGTAAAACAAAACTTGGAAGTACATTATTGTATTATAAATGGTTAAGTTAATGCAATAAGAAAGAGAAGTTACTATGTTGGTTTTTTTTTCCAGAAAGGGTTTCCCAGGTTAAATATTGTGTTTTATCATTTGTTATCTTGAATATTCTATTCAATATAGCTTCTTCTTTGTTAGTTTATCAGATTGATACTCTTCACCATGATCCTCTTGAGTGAATCTATCTAAGTCTCTATACAAGTGGGCCAATACACATCGCACCTATGTATACCAAGTCCCATGCTCCTCTATAATGTAAAAAATATCATGCATATTATACAAGATACAAACTCCACCACTCTCCAATGTGATTGATGATGCTAGAATCAGTGCAATCAACTTCTGCAATCACGGAACACTAGATCTAAAATTCACATCTAAATTGATATCCATCTTTGTCTGTACTCGTGTGCTTGTGAAATATCATCTCACTTGCCTCATCTACCTTTGGGCATCCACTATACTCATCACATGTACTCTCTCTCTCCTACAATAGGCAACTGTAATATCTAGTATACATCCTCTAGGGTCATTGTCATCTCCCTAGTAGGAAACCAAAATGTACATATATATGTGCACCATCTCTCACATAAAGCAATCAACATAGGCATATTATGGGGCACTGTACAACTGAAAATCAACAACTGAATTTCAGGCTCACTCGACCTCCTAAGGTTGTGTTGGGATAGTTGATGTGGAATGGATAGATAGCTATGTGGATTATATGTAAGGTGAGATAGGTGAAATGTGGATAAGGAAAGATCAAGGCAATCTAATGTCTTGTACAAGCGCTAAAATAATATGCTCATCTAAGGTATTGAAAGCTTTTCTTACCTATGTGGGTGAAATTAAATGGTCTAAAAGGATGGCAACACGTAAATGGAGATCAATGTCTATTTCATGGAAGATGCTTGTAACGGATTGTGGAAGGTGGGGAAACTGTAATGCGTTTTCCTCGTAGATTTTTTCAGACAAGGTCATGGAAGTGCTAGAGGAAACATATGAATAAGACAAGTGAGTGGATTGTGTGAACTAGTTTCATCCAGCCTGGTTCCAAAAAAAGTCGTAGAACTTGTCGGCTTCTTCGTTCAGGACTGTCAATTGTGAGATGATGATAGGTGGAAGTGGTGAGGACCTAAAAACCAAGATCCTAAGGCTCATGTCAATGTCTATCTCTAGGTAAGATACGTTTGGCTGCAGAAATCGAGGATCATATACTTCGTCTCTTGGTTGTTGAGGACCCTGAATGCTCATGTGAATATGGGAGCTACTAAATAGAAGGAAACAACAATCTCACAAAGAAACCGCAAGGAGGCGGGGTCAATCCTAATCGAACTAGGGATGCGTGAGGAGATGTGTCAATTCCTGCTAATTAAACTATGTTCCTAATTAACAAAATAGAAACAAGTGGATTTAAACTAAAATGATTCAATTACATTCCTCGAATTAATTAAACCTACATGTTGCAAATAACTAATTAACAAAGGATAACAAATCTATTCTAATGTTTTTGTTCTTTCAACTGAATAGTAAAATGCGGAAAATAAAACAATCTAATTAAACTAATATAATGTATTTTGGATTTTATGATTTCTGGAAAACAACAGAGGAAATTGACAGAAGAAATACAAAGAAATACAATTGCTTCTACAATACCATTAACAAATCTAAACAAACAAATAATCGGATGTGACTATTCATCTATGTAACATGGATCTAAACTACTATAATAAATCAAAAGCTTTTCCAATTTATGATTGTGGATTTAAATCTTTTGTTCTACCTGAGAGACATGGGAAGAAATAAGAGCTTCTCAGAAGCACTTCTTCCTTCTAAACTTCCCTTGTAGAAATAAACGGAGATTTAATGAAGATTGCAGATTTAAATGGAATTACAATTGCTTTAAACTAGTGCATGAGCCTTCTTCCAGATAAAATTCCCTTGAAAACCCACAGGGATAGGCAGAGAAGCAATTTATCACCAAAATATTTGCACTGGCAAGGAAAAGCTACAGTAATGAATTAACTATTGAATTAATTTGAATTTAATTGATTTAACCACTCTAATCAAATTGTGCATAAAAAATAAAGAAATCAATAAATCTTACAGAAAACCAAGTACAATCCCCAACTTGGAATTTGTAGAACTGTGACAAAGCCAATGATGGTTTAGTGTGATGTCCCCTCAGCTTATTTTCCAGCTTAGTGCTCAGATGAATCCAAGGAATAGTGTTGGGTAATGAATAAGAAATATTGAAGAAGTGATGGAGCAGTGGTGGCTTACAAGTAGTCTGGTAGTAATGTGGGTAAGAGAATAACAATGAAGAGAACTGGCTTGATTGTGTATTTCCTAGAAATATCACGACAACATACTGATGCAATTCATAACAAAAATATCCAATGAATGCTTCAGGTAGAAGCTTGGCTCTTATAGGAAAAAGGAAGGGAAATTGTCTAAGCCGCTTGTCAGCTAAGAAATTCCACCTCTCTCAAAAAAGGGGAAGTTAACTCTAATTAGTCAACAAGAAGGGAAGGAAAGGTTGATACATATAAAATGAGCCCAAGAACAACCAATTTGATAAAGAAACATGCACTAAAAACATGTTTGAAGAATTTGACACATGTTTAAAATACGCCAAAAGAGGTTCTGGAAAAATTACATGCGACTGCCAGTATGTGCAGAGGGGTGGTTACGCAACTGGCACTTAAGGAAGACCGAAGGTTGCCTAACTGTCGCGCCATTTCCATAACTTAAGCTAAAAATTTAAGGACAAGAGTTGCAGAAAGCTAAAAGAAAGCAGGAAAATCATGGAAATGAACAAGGAAAACTTTCTAGGCTACAAATATACACTGCAAATGGAAAATTGGATCCGAACACCATTGGAAAAAATATAAATAATCATCAGGGATTTTAAATCATTCTGACAATGTAGCACGTGCAAAAATAGGTATGTACAAGCACCTCCCCAAATCTAGAAATGTGTTATAGGCCGACACGGTCCAATATATCCCACTCAGCATCTGACAACCCCAACATAATCAATGTACTCAAATGGAGGCCCACCCGAAACTCTGTCGAGTGTATATCCCTATGCACAACACAAAAAGTAACCAAATTATGCCATTAGTACATTATAGATACTACAAAAATCATTTATCATAGCTTCAAATTGATCAAAATATCAACATATCATAGTACAGTGCTTAAACCTTGTTATGGGACATCAGCACCCAAAAACAGGTCACAAGCAACCAACATAAGGTCATCAGTACCTAGTGCTGGGCGCTGATGTCGAGAAGGATAGAAATGCCCTGGCCACTTCCACCCAGGTCAACAACGCCGAAAAATACATAAATGCAAATTTTGTTAAAATTAATAAAAATAGACATTATTGACAATTTTTTTCCAAAATAATCACACTTACCCACTCATCAGTCATTTGAGAAGCTACGGCTGCCGTTACTCGCTCAAATCTCATCAAACTCGCTAGTCTAACACGTGGCATCCTCACAACTTAGAGATCCAAATCTCAATCAATCTTGGTATAAATGAAATACTTTTCACTTTTCACTATTACTATATATAGTAATTCCAATTTTTCCTAAACTATCATTAATATTTACAATCAATCTTACTGTAGACACTAAATCACACAATTGGGTACATTTTTAGGTCCCATCACATACCACTATTCATATGATTCCTAAGTGAGAAAACTAGCAATTGACATCTAGTTTAGGCCTCTTTCTTGGCATTCTTACTTTGTTTCTTGTCTTGCACACCCCATTACCCAGTCTGAATATCACTTCTTTATCTTTCTTGGCTCCAGACTCCAAAACCCAACCAAGACGTCAATGCCCAGGCTCCTTCAACCTCTTTGTATCTTACTCACCACTTTTGGGGCCTCTTTTATCTTTTGGGCATCGTTTTTGCTTGGTAGTTGGCCTTTTAGATGTTAATTATGAAATTCGAACAATGGAATCATATAAATACAAAGCTATGTGACCATAATAAAGAACAAAGCTCTAAGCATCTATTGTTATCACCTAAGGTTATATCTAAAGGTATTTTAAGAGTATCAAAGCATCCATCTAGATTTATTCAAGGGACAAGGGACAACATTTTCTGCATACACTTCATAGGAGGGGAAGTTCATTTTGACATCCACACATCTATTTACATTGCTACATCTAGCTATTGCTCGTTATTCAAAGCATGTTACACAAGATCCACCTAGGGAACAATTCTACACACATGCACATAGAACTACATGGAGTTTGAGATGTAGTGCAATGTTTGGTCTTAAGTTCACTCTGTCGGGTGACCTTCGTGGTCAACATGACTACCCATTTGCATTTTTTTCTTTCAAAGATTTGACATGTTTTGGGTTTTCACAGGAGATCATTTGTTTTGTAGGCTACATGTAAATTCTGTGGATGTCTAGTGAGATACAAGTGATCAACATCAAAGGCTAGCAACACTTGTGCAACATAACAAAAACCATTTTCTGAGATTCTGTGTAGTCACATGTGCTTACAGAAGGTCTTTGAAGCCTAGGCACCCTTGACCCAGTCCAGGTGCCCTAGTTTTGACATATTCAAAAATTCTCTAATTTTTTAGGCTCGGTTGCGATAGTCTGTCCTCATGTTCCATAAGTTTTCCAACTCGACACACCTCAGGATTTATTGAGAAATCAGCTAAGTCTCTTATTCCATCTCTTGCAATTAGGGTTTCATATTTCTCTAGCTTATTGCTTAGGTCAGATCTGTATTTTATTGTTTATCATTGCGTTGTGACTCTACAACTAGGGTATTACAAATTTCATTATTTGTTAAATCATTTGGTGAACCCGTCCATTCAAACCCTACCTTATAAGTATGTATTCTTCTTCTTAAGTCATGGATCAATCTTCTTATCCTTTTTTCGCCCCAACTAAGGCTTTTGGCATGGTTAATAATGTTGTTGATTTTATGCAAGTTTGTACTCAACATCCTCCTCACTTTATTATGCATAGGGCTGATGAAATTATTAATGTAGTCACCACTCATTGCACTCATTCTCCTACGGCTCAACCCATTTATATCCCACCACATATCACTTCTATGGATCCTCTCACCACTTCTAAAGGCTATGATATCATCGAGAAGTTTAAAAATACACTGGCCAAAAAATATTTCTATGAATTATTGCGTAATGCACTGTTGCGCCCCTAATTTATTGGCCAAGTACATAGAGGCATGTGGGCACTCAAGGCCTATTTGAAGAAGGGTGCGCAAGGAAAAAGTGTACAGGACATAGTTCTAGGAGGGTTTAGTAGAACAAGTGGTGCATGCACGATGCAAGGTAGAGCAAAATTTTTGGGACTTAGCCATATTTAGCGTAATCAAATAGAACATGAGAAAAGTGTGACTCGATTGCGCATGTAAAGTGGATAAGGTGCCATCCTAGTAGCAGGGTGGCCTAGAAAGGAATATACCTTGTGATGGAAGATTCTAGAAAGCCATCATTGCAAAGAGTGGAGAGCTTGAGCCTGAAGAAGCATGCTCCCATGGACGACCACCTTGGACACTTAGCAATGGATATAAAACTCCCACAAAGGATTGAATGTGTTGAGAAAGGCTATAAATAGAATCTACCAGTAGAAGAAAAAGGGGGAGATAGAGGAAAGAGATAGAGAGGTACACATAGAGGAGATTAGAGAGAGAAGATGAGAGGAAAAGCTCTGTAGAAATACATGGAGATATTTATGGGTTGGGCTAGGAGATCTGTAGGAAGAATGATGTATCAAGGGATGGGTACATGTTTTTCTTTTGCATTGTAAGGGACGTAAGTCCAGTCTTGCTACATGGTTCTAATCTGCACTATCATTTTGGTCTGTAATGACCTTGATAGATGTAATGTGATTACTGGACATGTTCAATTATGAATATATGTGGTTCGTGGTTCATACATATCTCTTTTTGTTATGTTCAGTGTGTTTCATATGAATGAGTATAATCATTATGCATCCTCTTTCCCTCATGGTTCAAATCTATCTTTTTTTAATATGCTTCTTGTCTGGATGAATATATTAGTGTAGCATTTACTCGAAGCTCTCAGTTGAATAGGGAGTTTCTTCTGTCTTCTATTATGCATCTATGATACATTCTTGTACAACTCACATAAAAGAGGGGCTCGACACCCATACATGCGTGTGCCTTGATAGGTGAGTGCCCAGACGCCCGTGCTAGTTGATAGGATTAATAATTTCATTATATTATTTTCATAGGTGATTAAAAAAATTTCCTAAACAAAAGCACTTATGGGATTGCCCTTATTTGTTAAGGGGTATAAAAATTGACTACATCTTGGTTCCATTTCTGGGGACCTCCTTTTGAAGTTGTTGTAAGAAATGGCATGCATCTTTGTATCTATACTTATGTGATGATAGGGCATTTAACCTTGGAAAGTATTGAAACATGGTTCAAGAGCATGGAGGACAAATTTTCTCAGAGATTCAACACTGGACTTGAGTTTGATGCATGTAGATGGGTAGAAGAGAACCTCTACCATGAGTTGTATGAAAATTTCTTCTGTTTCTTCCCAGTAGAGCTATATGAATGGATCTCAGCATATGTGTCTAGATCAAGCTGGTACTATAGAGTACACGTATGGACCCAAGATGATTACCAGAGGCTACAAGATGTAGATCTGATGTGGACTCATGTTGTGGATCATTGGTGGAAGGGAGTGTTAGCTAGCTACACTCTGGAATAAGCCATTTCTATGTACTCTTGTCTAGAAGTTACTGAGTTTGAGTTTCTGAGGGAGCCCAGAGGATAATTTCTACATGTTATTCCTTTGGTGATGAAGATATTGATCATTACCTTGAGTTTAGAGGCATTTCCAATGGCCGGATAAACCCTTCTGAGCACTGGGTGAGGAAGCTAGGGTGGAGGAGGATAACAGACATTGTGACTGAGAAAGAAAGGGAGGAGAGGTGACTCAAGTATAGTGAAGTGCGTGAAAGGGAGATTTATAGACAACACAAGGTTACAAGTGTGATGGATCTATGGAGGAAGACATTGCGGGAAGGAGTTGAGGTTCACGCAGAGGACATGGAACCTGAGTAGTCTGTGCTACCCCATCTTGGAAAATCCTGGGAGAGAGACCCCTTCAGCTTCTGATGAGAGTTGTTTCACGTGGAGAAAGAAGAGTTGTTGGTGCGCATCTGAACCCACCTAGTGATTGGACCTTGGCGCTTGGTTTTCTAGATCAAGGGAGAAGTATTTCTAACCAAGTTTGTATTAGTGGAAGTGACCGATCTGTGACCCAATAGATATAATTTTTCATTTAGGACTTCTATGGTTGCACATACCATTCCAGTGTTTGGAGGAATTTTTGGGCAAGGTGCAAATACACAAGGTTTGGGCAATGCATTGGGGAGTGGCGCGGGACACACATCTGGCAGTGGAACAATCTTCATAGACCATTGGTGCACAATTCAGTGGGACCTTGGGGACACTAGGCATGACCACTTCACGCCCATTACTAGCCACAGGAGGGTCATGAGGTGGAACTGGTGGATCGGGAGGCATAAGACCTAGTGGATCTAGTGGATCTAGCAGAGGAAACACTAGAGGAAACCAAGGATCTGGATTATGAGGACAAGGGCCTCAGCCACCTCCTCAAGTAATCTTTGAAATGTCTTTACACTTTCTAGACTACCAGGGCATAGAGGATGTTGCAGAGCATGTTCACAAGTGTGAGTTGCTATGGTGCGTGAAAGGGATCATAACCCCAGAATGGAAGGCCAGTCAATTTGAAAAACGACATTGCAAGGTGCATGCACATAGCTGGTATAAGAAGTATGAACCCCAACAGATAGTGGTAGATTACACCACATTGAAAAAACACCTTCCTAGCAGAATTCCACATCCCTGAGTTTGAGCAGAAGAGCATCAGTGCTCTAAAGGAGATTCAACACAAAAATGACAGAGAGTGTGTAGGAGTATGATGCACGGTTTAAAACTCTCCTGTAAAAACTGTCATATAACATTCACCCTTCACAACATTCTCAATATTTTTTTGGAGGGTTGATCACTCCATTTAGGAGGAAATTGCAACATAAAACATTTACTAACCCACGAAAGGCTGTTGGAGGCTACCTTACATGTTGAAGTAGTTGGGAATTTTTGATACTGGTGTGATCCCTTTTCTAGAGGATCAAATTGCTACCATGACCAAACAGTTGGAGAAGTTTGTCTTTCAAACTCTACACATGAGACTCGTAGTGGTCTTTGGTGCATGGATTATGAAGTAGAGGGGCATGCCAAGGATAGTTGCCCCTAGAAAATAGTACACGCCATAGTGGTAGATTGTGATAATTTTCATGTGGACCATGATGCGAGTAGATGCTCCTTGTTGCAACGTGTAATTTAGAATAATGTGCCTTGCTATTGTAAGATCTACGCCTCTACGACCCATGATACTAAGGATTGTAGGCTTATTAACTAGATCCATGAGGCCATTGATCATGGTGTGCACTAGATCATCCTTGCCAGTGGATCTAAGGAAGATGATTTCCATTATGAAGGATGCACATGCAGATGGAAGGGCGCGTGTGGAAAGAGGTTATTTCTAAGGATTTTGTGGTCGCAGTAACCATATAGGAGGATGAAGTGAGTTCCCATGAGGGACCTGCTATAACTATATGGATCTATAGAACATTACAGATGTGAGTTCCCAGAGTTATTGTAGTGCTCTTGGTGTGGAAAGAAGCATAAGTATGAGGAGTGCATTGAGTTGTTTGAGCACATGAGCCAGCAACACCTGAAAGACAAGGGTGCCATGATGGTGAGTGTAAATAATGATGACACATAGTGGATGCCTAGAGTGACACGTGAGTCAGGGGTAGAACCTATTATGGTGACAACATGAGTAGAGGATGTGCGTGCCAAAGAAGTACCATGGAAAAAGACTCTAGTCTTAAGAGAAGAAGTGGTGCATGGGAAGTATCCAGACCCTTCCCACAAGAAGGAGGTGTATCAAGATACAATGGATGTCATTCAAATTTTATACGGATAAATCCAATGTCTAAAGGAGAATTCCATAGGTAGCAGGAGAAAATAAGGAATGCTGAGGCTCTGCAGAAGGACCTAGATGAGGTCAAGGAAGTATGCTAAAATGTTAAGGCAAGAGAATATTATTCCCTTGCTAGGAGAATGGCTATGAGAAAATATGCCACGCACCAGAGTGGAGCATGGGAAAGGAAGGTGTTGCATGTAAAAACCTCCCTCCCCATATAGCCTTGATTATGACAAATAAATCACATTGAACGTAGTTGTGGATGGTTGGCTTCTAAGAAACATATTAATTGACATGGGAGAAAAATTCAATGTTCTTACGCTGGATGTCTGGCATCAAATGGGAAGGCCCACATTGCAGCCATCTTCAAATGTTCTGTATATGGCAAACAAAACTAAGGAAATTCCCATTTGAGTATTAAAGGATGCAGTAATCACCATTCAAGGGGCCAAGTTTACTGGAGACTTCAAAGTCTTGGCACTCACCGAGGCAGACAATTTTCTAGCATTTCTTAGGTGCCCATGGTGATATAAGAACAATCCTGACCTGAGGTTCAATAAAGGATATTTCAGTTTCAAAAATAAGGAAGAGTGGGTCATCATCCCTCTGATAGATGGGAAGTTGAAACCTTACACTAAACCTTTGAGAGGAGAGGTCCTTGATAGAATTTACATGCACTCCATCAGATACCTAAAGATAATTCACCTTACAGAAGGAGTTATCCAATTTGAGGATTCCCAGTCTGTGAGTGATACCACAAGCATGGCATGTGAAAATTGGGAGCACAGGACCTATGAGTTAATTGGGTGATAGATGAGGGAGTCTATAAAAAAATTGACCAAGGTGCACTCACTCAAGTGTCTAGGAGGAAAGAAGTTACCAAGTTACTCTGGAGGGGCATACCCTGAAATTTTCTTATGGGACATGGAAGCTCAATGGAAAAATGAGGATGAAAGAAGAGGGATGCTCAGTTATAGCCTACTCAAGACTGCATTATGCTAGTGGGATACACATCGGGAGAGCCTATTAGAGTGGTGCGAGGTAAGAATCACGTTCTCTGTAAGGTTTTCCAGAAGCAAATGTGCCCATGGTCATTCAAGACTACCATGGTAAAGAGACCACTTCATTTCATATCCAAGCATGTGAGAAGGCCTAGATAGGAGCACAGAAGCCTTTCCACCATCATTATGGGTACATAAGTTGTATTCCACACTACAAGGTTGTGCATGTGCATGGTATATCCATTCAGAAACTCACCGCTAGACTGGTAATTGGAAAGAATTGATGGTCGATCTCATTCAATTGTTTGAGTATCGGAGTACAAAGCCATCAGTGGATAAGGCATTATAGGTAATCAAGCACCTTAGGATGGGGGATAGTGTTATGGCAGAGGATAGAATACAAGAGTTGCTAGGTGAACCTAGCTTGGAGGTGCGCTTTGAGGAAGAAGAATCAGAAGAGACACAACTTGAGTGCACGTGCATGGAAAAAAAAAAAGGGAAGATGGTGTATGTAATTGATGGGGAGGAAGTGGAAAGCTTGGATGTTAACCATTTTGTAGGGACGCGCGAAGTGATAGATAGTGCTGATGAACGGGTGTGCGCCTACCATGAACCATTAAAAACAAAAAAGGTTAACCTTGGTACAGAAGAGGAACCTAAGGAGGCCATCATTGGGGATTATTGGTCAGAGAAGGAGGTCTCTAAGATCATTGATCTGTTACGTGAGTTATAGGATTTATTCCCTCGCGGGTATCATGAACTCAAAGGAATTCACCATTCCTTGGGGGAAATGAGGATCAAGTTGAAGGAGGTGTGTGCCCAATCTAGAAGATGCCATACTAAATGAATCCTAACATACGCGTGAAGGTCAAGGAAGAAATAGATAAGATGATAGTGTCAGGCATCATTGAAGTTGTTGAAGAGTTAGAGTGGGTAAGTCCAATGGTCATTAATATCAAAAAGGATGGAAGGATAAGGATCTATGTAGACTATAGGGAGTTGAATGTAGTTTGTGTCATCGATCCTTTTCCAACCCCCTTCACTGAAGAAATTTTGGAAGGAGTGGCCGGATGTGAAGTCTATTCCTTTATAGATGGATTTTCAGGGTACCACTAGGTTCAGATTACAAAGGAGGACCAGGAGAAGACAAATTTTTCCACTGAGTGGGGGATTTTTTCCTATACAGTCATGCCCTTTGGGTTGAAGAACGTGCCTACGGTGTTCTCAAGCATTGTGGTACAAGCCTTTCAAGACTTCATCGATAAATTTCTTCAAGTCTATCTGGATGATTGGACAGTGTATGGGCTAGTCAAGGACCATTGTGATAACTTAAGATTAATGTTTGAGAGATGTCGGTAGTTGAGGATATCCCTCAACATTAAGAAATGTGTCTTTGCTACCCCATTTGGAACATTATTGGGGCACATCATATGTAGGGAGGGATTACTAGTAGATCCCGCCAAAGTTGTAGTCATTGTGGGGTTGGGGAAGCCTACTAGCCAAAGCACAGTGCACGGATTTCTTAGGCATACAGGGTACTATAGAAAGTTCATCAAGGGATATGCTAGGATAGTGCGCCATTACAAGAGTTTCTTAAACACAAGAGTGCCTTCCTTTAGGGAGAGGTGCAGCAGAAGGTATTTAATACTTTAAAGGATAAGCTTGTCATTACGCCCATACTACGATTCCCTTCTCGGGATAATCCTTTCCATGTTCATGTTGATGCCTCGGGAACAACCATTAGAGCAGTATTGGCACAACCTGGTGAAGGGATTTTTGATCATCCTTTGTGTTTTTCCAACATAAAGCTAATAACACTAGCAGAGCAAAATTACACAACTACTGAGTGCGAAGCATTATCCATGATCTACGCATTGCATAATTTTAGGCAGTATCTATTGGTAACACCCTTTATATTTTACACAAACCAAATGACATTAAAATACTTAGTCAATAAGCATGTTCTTCAAGGGTGCATATCTCGGTGGGTCCTGCTATTTCAAAAATTCGAGTTCACCGTAGTTGTGAAGCCAGGAAAGAGGAATTCTAGACCAGATCATTTATCTAGGATTAACTCAGGGGAGGACGCATAAAGCATTGAGGAGACTATGTCAGACACACAATTGTTTAGGTTATGGTGGGCACCCTCAGATTTGGAGGACATTGCAGTATTTCTTAAGGCAGGTATGGCAACAGAAGGAATGAAGGCCTTAGAGAGGAAACAATTGGCCATATGCACCATGTCTCACATGTTGATTAGTGGAGATCTATAAAAATTGGGTCGTGATGAGGTTCTGCGCCAATACGTGATAGAACATGAGTGCATTGCAATTATGAAAGAAGCACATGGTGGGATTACAAGAGGACACTATGCAGGAAATGCAACCGCACGGAAGATTCTACTAGCATGGCTTTGGTGGGAAACTATATACCAGGATTGTATTAAATTTTACAAGGCTTGTGACCATTTCCAGCACCTTGGCAAACCTATAAAAAGGGATGAAATGCCCTTACAACCAATAGCCAATGTGGAACCATTTGAAAAATGTGCTATCAATTTTGTAGGGAAAATCTCGCCAGTCATGCGAAGGACTAGTTTGCGGTATATCATCACTTGCACTGATTATTTGACACGGTGGGCATAGGCCACACCTACAAAATATTATACAATGGCTACAACTGCTAGATTTTTAGGGGAAAATATAATCAGCATGTATGGATGCCCATTGAGTTTGACAAGTGATAGAGGTACGCACTTTCTCAACGGAACGGTCAGGATTCTGTTATCATAATTCATGGTGGCCCATCACAGGACTACCCCCTATCACCCTCAAGCAAATGGAACTGCTGAGGCATTTAACAAAATACTTAGTCACACGTTGACTCAAAATCTATGATGTTGGTAGACAAGATTGGGATGATAAAGTATCGGTCATTCTTTGGGCATATGTAATGAAATTACTTGATTAATTATGATTATCACCAGCAATAAAACACCAAATAACATAATATTGCAGATCAATTCTCTCAATATGAAAAAATAATAGCTTAGCCACTTCGAGGGGGAAACCTCCAAAACATACAATAAGACTCAAATACTCCACATAATCATCATCCACTACCTATAACCCCTATTTATACTATTCCTATGATATGTACCCAATGTTGGGAAGCCCTAGATGTTGTTGCATGAATGCTTCATCTTCCCATGATGCATCCTCAATATTCATATTCTTCCACTTGATCAGGTACTCGGTAATGACTCTGGTCCTCAGCCTTTTGGTGCATGTCTGAAGAGTGCCTTTAGGTTCCAATAATGTCATTCCTTCCTTGTCCAGTTTCTTGAAGCACTTACTGGGCGGAAATGTGCTGCCCAATAACTTTCTTTAAGCAAGAAACATGGAAGACTGGATGTATTCTACTTCCTGTAGGGAGCTCTAGCTTATATGCCACACTACCAATTTTATGCAAAACTCAGTAAGGACCATAGTATTTAGGAGCAAGCTTATTATCCTTCTGCTGTTGTTTTAAGGATAACTGCTTATATGGTTGTAAACTTACAAAAAAAAAATCTCCCTCTTCAAAGTGTCACTCACTCCTATGTTGATCAGCCTGTTGCTTCATATGGTTTTGTGCTCATGCCAAATTTTCTCTAAGACTAGAGATTTCCTCATGTTGATGTTGAATGTGATCTTTGAATGCTCTCAAATTTGGTTTGACCTTCAAACTAGATATGAGTGATGGAGGATAGTAGCCATAAAGTGCCAGAAATGGAGAAATTTTGGAGGAGGTATGAAATGAATTATTGTACCACCATTCTGCCAAGTGACAACCATTACACCCAACGTTCTTGTTTATCTAAAGTAAAACATCAAAGATATCCCTCTAAAAATTTATTTACCACCTCAGTTTGCCCATCTAATTAGGGACGATAAGAGGAACTCTGGGCTAGTTAGGTACCTAGACAACAAAACAAATCAATCCAAAATTTACTTGTAAATATTGGATCATGATCACTTACTATAATTTTTGGCGTGCCATGGAGCTTTTGAACTGTATCCATAAAAGAGATGGAAACTGTACTAGTTGTGAAAGGATGAGCCATGGCACAAAAATGAGCATATTTGGTAAGTCTGTCTACCATGACCATGATGACACTTTTCCTTTCTGATTTAAGTAATCCTGTGATGAAATCCATTGATACCTCTTCCCATCTCTCACTAGGAATAGATAGAGGTTCGAGAAAACCAAGTGTCTTAATGGTCTCACCCTTATTTTTTTGGTAAACCAAACATTCTGCCACAAATATTTGAACATATCCTTTCAACCCATCCGAAAATAAATCCTTCTTAACTCTATGATATGTTTTTAGGACCCTAGCATGTCCACCTATTGGAGAAGAATGTAGCTTGGAAAGAACATGGCGTTTAAGTGTAGAGTTCTTACATAGATATAACTGATCTTTGTACCATAATGTATCCCCCTTCCATATAAATTGAGTTGATATGGAAGAATATTCCTGGATATTTTGAATGAGAGTATGTGTGGTTACATCATTCTTCCATTCTTCATGTGCTTCATCTACCCAATTTGCATTTAGTATAGAGATGGCCACATAACAATGCTTCTACAGACTCATCCCTCATAGATAGAGCATCAGCGACCAAATTTTCCTTTCCCTTTCATATAAACAATCTCAAATTCATATCCCAATATCTTAGTGACCCATTTTTTTTGTTCTTGTGAAGATAGACGTTGCTCTAAGAAATATTTCAAACTATCATGATTAGTTTTTACCTTAAAATGTCTACCCATCAAGTATGGTCTCCATTGTTTGATTGCATGTAGTATTGCCATCATTTCCTTCTCATAGGTGGGCTTTAACAAATTATTTACTTTTAGTTTTCGGACTTTCAAAATAAATGGGATGTCCTTCTTGCATTAGTACTACTACGATTCCATTTCCTAAAGCATTGCACTCAACTATGAAATTTTTGGAGAAATCCAGAGTTGCCAATAATGGAGTAGTGCACATAGCCGCCTTTGATTTTTCAAATGCCCTAGATGCTTCCTCATTCCACTGAAAGGATTCCTTCAATAATTTTGTGAGTGGTGCTATTATACTGCCATATTTTTTCACAAATCTGTGATAATACCCTGTGAGACCTAAGAAAACTCATGAATTATTTGAGGATCTTTGGGGTTTCCCATTCCACGATGGCCTGGATCTCGTGGGGGTCCACCTTAACACCTTCATGAGAAACAATATGACCCAAGTATTCCACTTCCTGTACCCCAAAAGAACACTTCGAATGCTTGGCATAAATTTGATGTTTCTCTAAGACTTCTAAGATAGTATTCACGTGATGTAAGTGGTTCTCTCATGATTTGTTGTAGATGAGTATATCATCGAAAAATACTAAGACAAAATTTCTTAGGAATGGTCTAAATATTGAATTCATCAAGCTTTAGAATGTGGATGGAGCATTAGTAAGACCAAATGGCATCACTAGGAATTCATAATGGCCTTGATGAGTTCTAAAAGCTGTCTTATGAATATATTCTTACTTGACTCTAATTTAGTGATACCCAAAACGCAGATCTAGTTTTGTAAAATAAATGGCACCATGCAACTCATCTAATAAATCATAAATGATGGGAATAGGAAACTTATCTTTGATAGTGAACTTGTTAAGCTCTCTATAATCTGGACACATGCACCATCTTCCATCCTTGCGACACACCATAACCACTGGAGCAGAATAGGCACTCTGACTATGATGAATAAAACCATTTCCAACATTTCCTCCACCATCTTCTCAATCTCACTCTTCTGCACATATGGATATCTATAAGGTCTAATGTTGGGGGTTTGGCTTCCTAGAATCAACTGAATGACATGATCATGCTCTCTTTCAGGCAGTAATCCTCTTGGTTCCTTGAAGACAACTGCATGTTGATTAATAACCTTTTGAAGATCAGGATGCAATACCTTCATTTGTGGTTGGACTTCCATAGAGAATAATCGTGCTACAAAACCTTCAAACCCCTTTTTAAGAATCTTCTGCATTTGGTGAGAACTCGTCACTTGAGGATCTTTAGCTTATAGATCTCGAAGTTCAAATTTTTTACCCTCAGAATGAAATCGCAAGAATAATTCCTGGAAATTTATCTCTATGGTGCCCAAAGTAGTGATCCACTGAACACCTAAGACAATATTCACCCTAGCTCCGCCCATGGGAATATAAAACATTGTAGATTCCAATGTGTAATCACCAATCATGATTTTGACTTTATGGCATTTACCTAAACATTGGACTGTGCCACTATCTACAATCATTACTTGAAATTCAGGCGTTGGGTAGATGAAACAATTTAGTCTTGTTGTCAGCTTATGATTGATGAAATTATGTGTGCTCCCTGAATCAATCAATATTGTTACCCACAACTTGAAGAGTTTATGGAGTACTAATACCTAATAAAGAATGACATGAAATAGTGGGCTAAGGATCTCGAGATTCTTCCTCTAGTTTTTCCACTTCCTCTATTGATGTTGCCTCATATTCTTCCTCATCACTAGATCCTTTAATGTAGAACAATTTTTTCTCAGAACATTTATGATTTGGTCCATATTTGCTATCACAATTAAAACATAACCCTTTTTCTATTTTTTCTTCAATTTGTTGAGGTGTCAACTAAATTGGCTGAGGGTAAGAAGGAGACGAGGTGTTACGATCTTTTATGCTAGAAAAGGACTACCTTCTACTGCAAAGAAATTTTTCCTCTGCTCAACGTGTAATGATAATAGAATCAGAAACCTTGAGTGGGTTAAACATGCATACCTCATGCTCAATGTGGTCCTTAAGACTCCCAAGAAATAGGTCATTCAAATACTCTTCTGTAATATCCTCCACGTACAAGGACAAAGTTTCTGGATTGATGGACATACTCCTTAACTGAACTAGTTTGGCATAACTTTACTAATTGGATGGAGTAATTCTCAGAAACACTAGAGTTATAGTGTAATTGAATCTCTTCAGTGAAAATTGTCCAGGTGAAATTCAGGTCATTCTTCTACCTTTGAGCACATAACCAACGATACCAAACAAATTGATCAGGTTTAGGTATAAGGATGCCAGAGTTACCTTTTGTCCTCCTGGTGATCTGATGGAGATCAAAGAAATTTTCCATTTGGGTAATCCAATTGAGTGGATCATTTCCATCAAATTTACGCATTTCAACTTTTGGGATCATGCCCCTCCATTGGTGAGTAGATCAAATTGAATGATTAAAGGATCCTCCTTGATTGGAGTGATTTGGATCTGTGTGACCATTCCTAGTGGAACCCATATGACTGGAATTGGAATTTGTATTTGAAGTAACATGTAATAACTCCTGCTACATTACATGAAAATCCTTTTGAATCTCACTCCTAAGGCTACCTTTCAGTTGATGAAGCTCAACATTAAGGTCATCCTTACTCACCATATTGTTTACCCTTTCCTAAAGTTGGATGACCACCTCAGATACTCCCAAACTAGCAGAATCTAAAGAAATATCTTCCTTATTTGGGGTCATTGATGTTGTTTATTTTCATTTTCCTTGGCCTCTGGTAGATCTACCAGCCATGATGAAGGGTTTGGGCCTAGGGGTAGACTTAATAAGGAAAATTTTTAGGGTTTAGGGTTTCGTAATTTTTTTGGCCAAATATAGGAATTCATAAAAAACAAACCCTAGTTATTTTTTGGAGAGGTTTCGGAAAATATAAGAAATTTGAAAAATTTCCAAAAGTTATGCCCTAGGGAGCCAAATTATGGATAAATATAGAACCGTGATAAATTTTGCAAAACAGTCAACAATTCTTGAAATTTAGAGAGAAGTTTACTTGACTGATTTCGTACACCACCAAAAACATTGCAGAAAAATTCGCTACCAATATTGAGATATAGTTGAACCTTCAAAAATAGGGTTTGACATCGTTCTGGCCGAGATCAAGCTCTGATACCACTTGTAATGAAACTACTTGATTAATTATGATTATCACCAGCAATAGAACCCCAAATAACACAATATTGTATATCAATTCTCTCAATATGAAAGTATAATAGCTTGGCCACTTCAAGGGGGCAACCTCCAAAACATACAATAAGACTCAAATACTCCACATAATGATCATCCACTACCTATAACCCCTATTTATACTATTCTATGATATGGCCATCAGCAAGGCTGACCAACTAATGATAATAGATCATATATGAAAGAGATGCATCATGATAAGAAGTTATGATAGCCGCAAGTCGGTGGCTATATCCATCCCAAGTAAGATATATAATTAAGGGTGTAACATCATACAGGATGACCTACAAGAGGTAAAATAAGGCCACACCATTTTAATTGGTGTTTGGCACAGAGGATGTCCTACCAGTTGAATTCATGTTACCTTCACTGCATATAGCATGCGCATAGAGGATTAGCCAATGAGCAAGCGTTGGAAGAAAGGATTGACAAATTAATGCAGTTGGACGAAAGATAGTCACTCGTGAGGTGGAGCCAGAAGACTGAAAAAGAAAAAAAAAGACATGACATGATCGTCACATCAAGAACAAGAAGTTTGAGGTTGGGAAGATGGTTTTGCTATATGATTCCAAGTTTTTGTGCCATCCAGGAAGCTAAAATTCCATTGGCTGGGCCCTTACATCATCTTGTACATCCTTGATTCAGGGGCATGCCAATTGCAAGCGCTGGCTGGGACAAGATTACAAGGACACTTTAATAGGAGTAGGTTGAAGCCCTACTATAAATAAATCTTCTTGATGTTTGTAAATAAGGCACTGTGGCTAGTTAGACTAGACTTTCCTTTAGTGCATTTTATTTTCTTATGTTTCCCTTTCTCGTTGTTCGTTCCTTTCTATTGTTTTATTTTGTGCCATGTGTGCCGGTAACCACATTACTATTTGGAAGGTTGTGTATGCACAGAGGACTGCACATCTTTTTTAGTGTGGGATGGAGTGATGTGAAGTATATTGGCCTGTAATACAAGTGTGCATTGGCAGTAGAAGTTGTGGTGAATGGTCCAATTAAAGGAATAAAGGCACGTAAGGTTAATAGGCGCGTAGAGAAGAGATGGACATAAATGGTTGGTGTCAAGAAATCCTTGAAGAAACCATGTATAGGAAAAAGGAAGAGCACGGGAACAACATGAGGTAGGCGAGGGAAAAAATAGGGAAAAGGAAAGAAGAAGTTCCTTCGGCGCTATGAACACGTGCATAAGAGTCTTTAGTCGGGTAAGATTTTACACTTCAGAAGGTTGTAAAGGGGTTTTCACACAAGATGTTGTACGTGGGAAAAGGCACTTAAGACCGGCTTAGTGGAAAAATCTGAATTTAAGGTCAAAGTAGGGTGGTAGGTGAGAGATAATTTAATGCTAGGGAAAGGGAAAAACTATAAATAAAAGGTCAAGCACTTCATTATTTACATTGCGATTACAAAGGGAAGAAATCTCTCGCAAACTAGGGCATCCAAAGCAAGATCTTTATGATGAAGGAAACATTTGAGAGATCTGAAGTGCATAGCTAGGGTAAATTCACAAACTAGTAGGAAAGGAGTACATGGGTGTGGAGAAGTTAAGTAAGCACACACCGTCTTGTGGAAGGGTTTTTTCCAGTTAGGGTTTGGTGACTAGGGCATGGAGTTAGAAGGATTTTTCCATGAAGATCGAGCTTGGGGTTGGATAGAGTGGTAAAGTAGAACAAGAGGGAGAAGTTCTAAGTACTAAAACTAGTCAGAAATATGGCACCCAGAAAACCAACCATCTCACCAAAGAAGCAAAAACAAAATGGGAAAGGGAAAATAGACAACAGTCATCGAGAGCACAAATTAAGAATGGTACGCAAAGATGCAGTACCCAGATGGGGTGTTGTTGGGAAAATAATGGGAATTACACCTAAGGAAGATGACAGTGAGCAATTATAACCATCGCACAACTACAACAGAGAAGGAGATGGCCTGGGAATTGGTGTTCCCAACCAACAAGAGAATGCTAGAAGGCATGCCCATTTACAGTGACAAGGTAAAGGTTAAATTGGAGAAGGCAGGGTTGCTACAACTTTATGAACTACCATACTTTGGAAAACCTGAGCACCTCTACCAATGGATAATGTCATACATTCAAGAAGACCACTTTTATTTTGTGGGGCGCAAGATGCGCATAACTCCCCAATCAATTTCTAAGTTCACATGACTTATCTGTGAAGGGGATAACATTAGATGATGACCTAAGTGAAAAAGAGGCCATCAAGGAAACAGTTGATGCATATGACTATAAGAAAGGATCATGATACTTTGACATTGCAGAGATCCCAAACCCCATGATGAGGATGGCGCAGTGCTTGGTAACCAAGCTCAATGATTAAGAGAGATGGATCAAGTGAACAAGGCATGGCTAAAATGTGTGCCAGAAAATATCTGAGGGGACCATATTCAACTTGTTTGCTTTCATCGCTGATGATATCATCAATAGCACACAAGAAGGTGAGAAGATACTATTTAGTAATTTCCTCATCATAATTTTCTTCTTAGAAATCAAAGTGCCTGATGGGCTGGAAAGGTTTGTTTGGGAGTACCCAGAAGAGGATCCCTCACCCGCGAAGCGGTTCAGAAAATATACTTGTGAGACCATGACAGCCACTCACAAGGCACATTTAGAAAAATGGTACAAGTGCATGAGGGACACGTTCGGGGTAGAATGGATAATTCCAGAGAAGTTACCTACACTCGTGTAAGGAGAAGTAGAATTTGTAGTATATCAACACTTCTGCATTGGCAGATTTAGGTTGACAGATGAAACAATGAGCCTATGGTACAAGCTTCCCTTCTCCTTCACCATGCTATACTTTCAAGTGGGGTGAACAGATTCAAAGAGGCCAAGAAACTAAGGTTTGACCTTAGTGAGGTGGATCAAGACCACAGAGAATTGCTCATGAATTTGGTTTACCCCAAGAAGCATGCATACGTGGAGAGATATGTCTCCCATGAGATACAAATGATGAAACCAATGACTTTGCCAATCGCTAGAAGGGCTGCAGCAAGGATATACCTTCGCATCAGGAAAAAATTTGAAAAGGGCACATACTTGGAAAATGATGTATCCATCCCTGAGGACCCCATAGGTAGAAAGAATCCTACACCAAAGAAGAGGGAAAGGGAAGAGGTGCAAAAAGCACTAAGTGTTCAGGATACACAAGTGGTAAGCACGGGGACAAGTGCTAAGCCCAATACTTATACAGAGAAAGAAGTCCCCGGTGAAAGAAAGGACTCTAGAGGAAGAAGTGTAGATAGCACGAGGAACCCATCACCTAGGAGAGGTCACCAGAGGAGGAGGAGAAGGAAGCAGAAATCCCTTACCAGAACGAAGCAGAAGGTGATAGAAGAAAATGATTTGGAGGATACAAAAATCTTGGAGGCCTATATAGGAAAGAGAGATGATGATGATGACGATGAACCAGGAGGTGAGGACCATCCTATCTATGAGGTTCATGACTCGGAGGAGGAAGGAGAGGAAGAAGAAAATGAATACATCTTTTCCAAGAGGGAGAATAACAAGGAAGAAGAAGATACTCAGAAAAGGGGGTAAGTGAGGAAGTCACCAAAGAATAAAGGACCCCAAGCCTCACTAAGGAACAGATAGACGAGGCCACGGAGAAGGAAGTCACCAAGATCATTGAATACCTAGTAGAGTAAGAGATGGAGAGCAGCGCAGACCTAGTGATGAAGGAAGTAGAGGAGGAAAGCATAGAAAAAGAATATGGAAGCATGGGAGGGGATCCTAGTTTGGTTGTGAGCTTTCCTAAGGCCACGCGCATAGGGAGAAAAAGTGCAGAGGCATCACAGGTTCAGAGGATGGGCTATATTGATGACCTGAACAAGGTGTTGTGCACACATTTTCAAAGCACCATACCAATGGAGCAACTCTTGGCTATGGCATCATTTTATGAGGAAGGTGCATACCCTCAGACAAGGAAAATGATTTCTTGGGCATTTGAGTCCCACATCAACGAACCAGAATTGAAGTGAGCCAAGGGGAAATAATGAAGGTACCAGAGTCAAAAGGTGACAACCCCTTGGTAATTTCTCAGTGGCTATCAGATGAACAAATTTGCAATGTGCTGAATAAAGTTTCAGTGGAAGTAGAGGCCAGACTCTTTGGGAGGAATGACAGAGTGAAGTTTCTAGAGGCAGAGTTGGAGAAGAAGGAAGAGGAGCTGGAGAAAAGAACTAAGGAGTTAAAACATGAGGAACTAGTCAGCGCTCAACTAAGGCATGAATTAAAGGAAGAGAAGGCAAGGGTACATGAAAGTCTCCAAGAAGGTGGAGATGATCACAAGCACCATTATCTTGAAGCATCCAGACTTGACACCACCTGCACAGAAATATGAATCAAGCCTGTAATGCCTAGAAGACTTAACTCACGTTCTCACAATGGAAAGACAACCACTGGCCTTGGAGTCTGTAGAGGAGGCATCGATGTGCAAAGAAAAAGAGGACAAGATGAAGGTTGTGGCCATTATGGCCTAGTACAAGAAATTCCTCGTGGATGTAAAGGTCACCGCGCTGATAGCAAAGGCTACCTATGACAACTGCACGATAGAGATAGAGTGGCGAGCATTTGGTCGCCACCCATGAAGTAGAGCTCAAGGAATTCCAAGAAGAATAACAAGGGGAATAGGGGGAATGTGAAAAATTCTAGCCGAGGTTGAGAAGAAATTAGAGGCTATTGAGACCTTGCAGGGGCTCAATTAAGAACTGACTTAAATAATTATATCCCAAGATCACTCGTAGGATGGACGCACTTGAGGATATGGGCAAGCAATTGGAAGAGGTTATGGAAACCAGGAGTTCCAAGGGAGAAGGGCTAAGATTTGAAGAGGTGAGCGCCCTAGTCGGTGACCTTTTTCAATAAACAAAGTGAAGTCGATACCTGGAATATGTTGGAGGCAGAATTGACGAAAGATTTACCTCTCCTCTTGCAAAAATAATCATAGTTCCCCATTCTTTCATTCTTCCCTAAAATTATTCATTCCTTTATTCTTTCTCAAAACTATTCAAGGATAGTCATTCTTTATTCTTTGAGAAAATGTTCCCACAGATGGAGAATAGGCATAGTGTGGGGTGATGTTGGACCCCTAATTTATTTGGCCAAGTACAGAGAGCCATATGGGCGTGTAAGGCCTATTTGAAGAAGGGTGTGCAAGGAGAAATCATGCAAGATAGGGTTCTAGGAGGGTTTAGTAGAACAAGTGGTGCACACGCAAGGCAGAGTAAAGGTTTTGGGACTTAGCCATATTTGGCATAATAGACAGAACACGAGAAAAGTGTGACCTAACTGTGCATGCGGAGTGGATAAGGTGTTAGCCTAGTAATAGGGTGGCCTAGAAAGGAATACACCTTGCGATGGAAGATTCTAGAAGGCCATCATTTTAAAGAGTGGAGAGCTTGATCCTGAAGAAGCATGCTCCCATGGAGGACCACCTTGGACACTTGGCAACATGGATCTACAACTCCCGCGAAGGCTTGAAGAAATTGAGAAAGGCTATAAATACAAGCGCCTTGTAAAGGAAATTGAGGAGATTAGAGAGAGTAGATGAGAGGTGAAGCTATGCAGAAAATCATGGAGAAATTTATGGGTTGGCTAGGAGATCTGTAGGAAGAATGATGTATCAAGGGATGAGTACATTTTTTTCTTTTGCATTGTAAGGGACGTAAGTCTAGTCTTGCTACATGGTTCTAATCTACACTATCATTTTGGTCTGTAATGACCCTGATAGATGTAATGTGATTACTGGACATGTTAAATTATGAATATATTTGGTTTTCATCTCATACATATCTCTTTTTGTTATGTTCAGTGTGTTTCACATGAATGAGTATAATCATTATGCATCCTCTTTACCTCATGGTTCAGATCTATCTTTTGTCAATATGCTTCTTGTCTGAATGAATATATTAGTGTAACATTTACTCAAAGCTTTCAGTTGACCAGGGAGTTTCTTTTGTCTTTTATTACGCATCTATACTACATTTTTGCATAACTCAGATAAAAGAGGGGCTTCGGCACCCGTGCGTGCCTCAGGTGAGCATTCCCAATGCCCTGTTGGGTGATAGGCCAACATGCGCATGGGATTGTCCTTATTTTTTAAGGGGTATAAAAATTGACTACATGCAGTTGAATGTCGTCATACATTAGAGGTCACCCTTCATTTTATCCACATTGAAAGCACTAATTCTTTGGTGGCCTTCACACATCTCATTCAATCTCTTATAAATCTACCATGTGCTATATCATTTAGTGATGAGGACATATCATCATCTACTTTTGATAATCCATGTGCACCTCTATTTATCACTGCTATCATTGACACCATCTGTATCAAGTGTGAACTCATTAACAATAAACCCACTATTAATCTATGTGCTTAGTCCCTTTTAAAGAAAATTGACATTACTAACAATATCATTGTTAAAAATTCCACTTTCGCTCGTGGTTATGATTTCATTACTCACACATGCATAGGCATGATCACATTACCTATACAAGTTGGCCCTAAGATTGTTCCTACTTTATTATTCATTATCGATGCCTCGTTTTAGTTTAATCTCTTGCTAGGTAGACCTTGGATTCACACAATGCATGTTTTCCCGTCTATTGTTCGTCGATGCGTCAAATTATTACATGATAGTTATGAACATACCATTGCTGTCGACCTTGAGCCATTCAAAATTTTCTGCATATACCCCGTTACCACTATGCCTATTCGTCCATCGCAACATATTCCCTGTAACAATATTGGAACATATGATATTGGTCAATCTAGTGCTTCACAAGCTCCCTCCACTGTTGCAAGCATTCCATTTGTTTCCTCTCATACCACTACTATCATTTCACCCACCATGTATGGTCCAATAAACACTATCTCTCCACTCATCGAGGATCCTATCACTCCTGCATCTAGTTCATCTCCTACCAATATCCTTGATATTGTTATCCAGCATGACAATGCCAACACTGATGATTCTGATGACGAGGTTGATACCATCAAGCTTACTGATGACAAATTGTGCAATCTTAATTTTACTCCTATTGAGATAGATGAGTCATACTTCAATGATAATTTTCATGTTATTGGCATTAGTGAATATCAATTCAAGAAACCCCTCCATTTAATAATGTTATGGTACTTTATCAGCGGTTTGTCCATACATTAGATGTCATACCACCTATCTCATATTATCATGGGGATCCTGCATCCACACTTCCTCCTTTCACATGCACTCTTTTCATAAATAACTCTTATTGGCATCACATTCCATTTGATCCTACTTGCTATGACACTGTTTTTATGTATGGCGGATTGGCTCGGCAAGGAATCACACTGGATGATATCCTCCCTCCATCTCATTCTTCTCACCTCTATCATGGATATGTTCACATTATGATTGCCTATGATCTTCATGTCTTCCATCTATCAGTATTTGTTGCACGCACTTCTCGCACTTCTCCACTCACACTTGGGTAGTCTTGGCTTGACTACATTGGGGGCACTTTGGACCCTAATCATATCGACATCACATTTCCCATGCCTTTCAGTCATGTTTCTATTTGAAATGATTCATTTCTTGGCTATGCACAAAATATTACTCATTGGTATGCACATGGTTTTCCACAACCACCTTTCACTGATGAAGAATACGCAATGGGCATGTACAATTTATGCCGCAAAGGCTCCTTATATGATCAACCGTATAATATCTCTTACCAAGTCCCTGACGCATCTCCATTTGATTTTGACCATGAAAAAAATGATCTCTTAGATGATGTTACTTGATTCTTCTCATCATCATACACTTGGGGGCATCATGCTTATTCTCCCCCTTTCTAGCATTATCAGGTGTCTCAAATTTTAACTATTTCACTTCATGCTTCGGATTTAGTATTTCACAAACATCTTGCTACACTTGTATAGTCGTTACCCTATGATGCACTCTTGTGCTATGGTTCACACTTGAATGTTGAGGGCATACTACATTCATGAACCTCACATCATACACACGACACATTTCACACTTGACACATTCACATCACATATTTATAGCATCAAATTCATCACAACACACTATCCTCTGACACACTCTAGTTCCACGGTTCATACTCAAGTGTTGAGGGTCTAAATATAAAATGAATCTCACCACACTCACTCACTCTCTACGTTCTACGGTTTTTTGATCATATCTTTTTAGCGCAAAATTCAAACAATTTCCCAATGACACATTCTTGATATATGGTTCATTCTTAACTACTAAGGGGACATGTATAAATGAACCTCATCGGATATACATCCGTTTACATCCACTTAGGGGGCATGCTACTCCTATCACACTCACTTTGCATTCCATTCCATTCAAACTCATAACATGTTGCATATCTTGGTTGTAATTATTCTTGTTTGTTTATACTCACATGTTACACTTTGCTTACTATGTTAGCTGGATATCTAGTATGTCATTATCTTTATCATATACACATGCACATTCACTTGTTCTCTTGTTGTGAATGAAAAATTTCTACATATCCTTACACGCAACATGTATGTTTGGCATTGTACCTCTTACCAGTCCCACCAGGGCTCCTGGGGCCATTTACTTTCGTACACTCTACAAGTGCTATTGTTTTGTTTTATACTACTTCCTATTATTACTAGCACACTGCTTTATATATCAAACCATACACGATTTGACATACTCTTTACATTTCTAACATGCTAACGGGTGTTTCATGTACAACATTTGCCTTGCAAGAACTATTTACTACCATGGTTGTTTGACATTTTGCTTGGTACTGTTTGTCATTATATGCCATTTTTTGTGGGCTTTGCCCTATGTTTTGCTTCTTGTATGATTTTGGTCACTTCAGCCCTGATCGTCTTGTGAAATTGTGAGCATGTCCCATGTTTGAAACCCATTTTTTGCGGTCTACATTGTCTTCTTGCTAGCTATTTTAGACTTTGTATTTTATATGCATATTTGTGTTATTTTCATTAACACGTGTTTCCAACCACTTTTTTTGCACGTGCCTTGGTTTTTACCAAGCACATTCCCTCCCCCTTTAGGGCATCAGTTTTAGATCAACGTGTAGTCCTCTCCTTTTGGCTGTAACCTCCTAAGGACATCGCATGCACCCTAAATGAGGGGGGAACATACATTGGGTGAATCAGACACCCCATTCAACAGTACACAGTCATAGTTCAGACCCACATAGTATAGGAACAACACAATCTTCAATCATAAAAATGGCCCAGAATCTGACTTGGGTCCTCAGCACAACACGGATGCTAGTGTCCAGATACATACATGAGCACCTGGGTGCCCCTGACCCTTCTTGGGCGCTTATGACCAGGGTGCAGTTACAATTTTTTTTCTTAGAACAACATGGTTCACAACAATCTATAGAGGATTTTTCTTGGTACAAGCACAATCCTCTAACAATCAGAATTCATTCTACCTTCATTTTCTACTTGTATCGAACTTGATCAAATTGGGACAAAGTGGGATCACACCATCTGTAGTTGTGTATAATTTCAGGATGCAGTCGGGGATGGAGAATGACACTAGACCTTTCTCCCCAAAACTTCTTCTATTGTGGTATGAGATCACCCAAAAAACTCACACTTGGCATGAGATTGCCTAAAAAAATAGTTCTTGGCATGAGAATGCCCAAAAAACTCATTCTTCTACAACTTTTTTAGGATCCATTCAATCCTTTTCACTCGTCATGGATCGGGTGCACATGTTCCTTTCTCTATTTTTACGTATTTTCAAATACTTTTTACATGCTTGGATTGATTTTTTCATACATGTGACTTTGAATAGTCTTATTGCTCTTCTTTTATAGGTTTATCCTTAATACACAACAAGAATCAACCCTTCATCACGTGACATCAACAACATGTATAACATGACATAACACATATGCTTTCACCCCTAGGGTCACTTCCTCTTCTTTAGCTTCCACACTTCATTTTATCACTCCACACTTTTTCTTGTCTCCTCAACATGATTTCTCCATCGATCTACATGGTTATCAAGTACACATCTCTTATCTACTTTACATTATTGAGTATTCACTCAACATAAAATGGGGGAAAATGTAGACACTAAATCATGCACTTTGGTACATTTCTAGGTCCTAATCACATACCATTATTTATATGATTTCTAAGTGAGAAAACTAGTAATTGACATCTAGCTTTGGCCTCTTTCTTTTTTTTTGCTTTCTTTGTGGTCTTGCACATCCCATTTCCTATTCTAAATTTCACTGCTTTATCTTTCTTGGCTCTAGACACCAACGCCTAGGTGCCCTCGTCCCCTATAGGCGCCTCTGACCTCTTTGTATGTACTCGCCCATTTTGGGCCTCCTTTATCTTTTGGGCCTCTTGTTTTCTTGATGGTCATCCTTTTAGATGTTAACTATGAAATTCAAATAAGGGAATCATATAAATACAAAACTATGTGACCATAATAAATTACCAAGCTCTAAGCATCTATTACTATCACCTAAGGTTGCATCCAAAGGCATTTCAAGAGCATCAAAGCATCCATCTAGCTTCATTCAAGGGACAAGGACTACATTTTCTGCATAAACTTCATAGGAGGGGAAGTTTATTTTTACATCCACACATGTATTTACATTGCTATATCTAACTATTGCTCGTTATTTAGTGCATCTTACACAAGAGCCACCTAGGGAAAAATTATACACACACACACAAAACTACATGGAGTTTGAGATGTAGTGCAACACTCGATCGTAAGTTCACTCTGTCAGGTGACCATTAGGGTCAATCCGACTCCCCCTTTGCATCTTTTTCTTTTTAAGATTTGATGTGTTTTGGGGTTTTATAATCTTGAGATCATTTTTTTTCAGGTTATAGGAAAATTTACAGACATCCAACGACATATAGGCAATCAACAACGAAGGCTAGTGACACTCGTGTGACACAACAAAAATCATTTTCTAAGGTTTTGCACAGTCACAAGCGCCTATAGAAGGTCTCTTGCACCTAGGATCCCCTGACCCATTCCAGGCGCCCTAGTCCCAACATATCTAATAATTCTGCAATTTTCTAGGTTCCGTTTCCATAGTCTATCCTCCTGTTCGATCAATTTTCTAGCTCGACACACCTAAGGATTTATTATGAAATCAGCTGAGTATCTTATTCCCTTTCTTGCACTTAGTGTTTCATATTTATATAGATTATTGCTTAGGTCAAAGTTGTATTTTATTGTTCATCATTACATTGTGAATCTACAATTAGGGTTTTACAAATTTCAATATTTGTTAAATCACTTACAACTAATACACGTTACACAGTTTCACACATATTTTTAGCCTCGTAACTATGTTTGTCTCGTCGTTTGCACCATACGGATCATAATTTCCTATAGCACCATACTATACACATTTTAACATCTCATACTCATATATGACACATGTACTATTCAATATTTATTCATATTGCGACTATAATATCTATTACTATTTTACATTACAACATCTTATACGTCTTACTTTTGGTTCAATGCTTATTTCTCCGCCCTTCACCCTTTCGCCGAAATGGGAGCGTACAATCAGGATCATCCTATAATCCCTCTCAGGTTACAATAAAGTCAATCGAAACTTCTAGAAAATTACTATCACATTTTTCTCTGATCTCATTCAAGCAAAGGCATAATCATTATATACTATAATCAATACTCTTTACTATTTCAAATATATTCCCACAAGTGACCTAAGCTGGGGGAAAAACACAAAAACCTCTATGTGAGTAATTTACCAAGTAAACAATCTCAAAGAAATATTCTACTATTCAAATCAAATTAATCAATTAGTACAACATAACATACTTTCCTATCTCTCCCAAATGACCTAACTTGGGAGCTACATTACTTTACTATCTCTCCCAGATGACCTAACTTGGGAGTCAATTTACATTTCTATTGCTTCCAGATGACCTAACTTGGAAGCCATATAACACTATACAAACTGGAACACTCGTTACTATAGGAGTGGGGAAAATGAGATTTCATTACCTTTCCTATACTGCTCTTATATGGGTTCTACAATCATGTACAATACAAAAATAATTTTGGTCTCTATTTTTCTGTAGCAGTTGGACCTTTTGAGGATGTGGTCATGGATGGTGAGTAAAACTAAAAATATCTCCCCAACACTCCTCCTTTGGCGGCAGGACACCCAAATCCTCCCATTTACAAATAAAATCAGGCTGGGAATCGATCACTCCCTACCTCTTCAATCTCCTTTGACAAAAATTCAAAATTCTCTATATTCTCCAAATAATTTCAATTATATGTCCAAGTGCTCCTTACGATGGTTTGCTATCTCCACTTACATCACATGGGTCAAACATTGATCCATGGTTTGTCAAGCTACAAGTTTCAACATTTTATGCACACTTTGCAACATGGCTTCTCCAGACTCTATACAGGTATGTTCCTTACTTCCTTTACACTACTTGAATTTCAGTCAAATATCATAAAGGGGGGAATATGTAGACACAAAATCACGCACATAGTACTATTTTACTCTGCCATCAAGTATGTTATTATATGCATGGATCTTATATAAGAAAAGTATTCACTGGTGACACAATCCTTCGTCTATCCACTTGCTTTGATTATTTTTATTGTCTTTCTCTCTCACATTTGTTATTTCTATACCCAACTCTGATCAAGTAATAAGGACCCCTATTTGTCAGTATTTTCACATCAGTTGTCATTTATCCTAGGACACTAGTGCTCATTCTAGACACTAGCGCCCATGCGTTCCTATCCTATTTGTTGTTTTCACTTTTTTTGACATTTGTGGTCACCCTTTCTATTTTTCTTATCCTTATCCTAAGCTCATAGTTGGCCTTTTGGGTCACTAGTGTCGAAATTTAAATAAGAGATCCATATATATACAAAACATACACTCTATTATTATGGATGGTAATTCTAAGTGGCAATCTCATCTACATACTATCACTACCATTACAAGGGACTACATTTTTAGGCTACATACATTGCATAGGAAGGGAAAGTGCTCAATTCTATATCACACATTTTTTTATCTAGCCATAGCTCGCTATCTTGGCGTCATTGGCGCAAGGGCAACCTAAGGACACTATTACACACAAAAAAATAACTACATGAAGTTTGGAATGTAGTGCAATACTCAGTCATAAATTCACTCATAGGGTGACCGTTAGAGTCATTCTGACTTCACATATTGCATTTTCATTCCAATTTGATGTGTTTGTGAGCTTTCATAGGTAACTAGGGTTTGTGTTACAAGTTATAGGTACCCTCAGTGATCCAAGTGCAAATATTAGGTGACCAACAAGAATTGATAGCAAAACCCTAGTGACAAAGAAGAAAGTAGATTTCGACCTTCTACGTAGTCACCAGCGCCTAAGAACAATCACTAGTTTCCAAGCGCCCTTGTCCAACACCAGGTGTCTGTGTTTGGCATTATCCTCAGAATCCAAGTTTTACAAAGAGTAGTTGCGACATAGTTCCAACCTTGTTCAAAACTTTACACCATCCAGATCGGTTCCATATTGTGCATGATTCGGCTATGTCATCTCTCTCTCTCTCTCTCATTTGTTTATAGTGTTACATTGTTTGAGTGCTTAGCCTTTGTATATCTGTTGTATTTTATCATATTAGTTACTCTGCAATTAGATTTAATTGTATTTTTATTAAATCATATGCCTTTGATCATTGTGATTCTTGTATCTATGAATTTCAACATAATTATGCATAATTGTCATCATAAAGAGCTACATGTCTGTCATGTCTTACAAACTTCTATAAAATTTAGTAAAGTATCATGTAGTGTCATAATGTATCATTCAACACAAGTGAATAAACGTATAATGACATGAAAAATGTTTCCTAAATGTTGCAAACTAACACCCTTGACTACAACTGAGGAGTAAGTTAAGATTCATGAAGGGAAGTTCCCCTGTCTCAATCACCTATGTTTTCCTAAGTGGATGGAATAACAAAAGAGTTGACCTCATTTAAAAAAAGTTTCAATAACTTATAGTTGAGAAGAGTTGCCTAATACAAGATATTAAAGTTAGGTTAAGATTGCTAGCTCGCAACAAGAAGTCGATATTTATTCTTCCTGAAGGATTTTGAGTAGCTAGCACGAAGTGCCTTTTTAAGAGTGTGCATAAGGTTACAAACAAGTTTGTAGGATGTATTCTTGTCTTGTTGAGGACACACATTGTAATGCATGTGTAGTCGAATCTATAATAGGAGTAATATAAATTTGCTTACAAGAATTCTAATTCCTATTAGAATCAATAAAGAGAAATTTTACGATACCCATTGTTGTGTAAGATGTTTTGTACATGTGTGAATCTAAGAATGAGGTGGTTCTTAACTTGAATCCCTAACTATGACTACATAATGCACCAAATAGTGATAGTGACCTTGCCCAAAAAATTGACAATGATAAAACAAAATCTCAAGAGCATGATCTACCTTCCTAGGAGAGCAAGTGGAAATATTATTAGATAATAATCATTCAAAAATTTATTTGATAATTGCGCTTGTGTGGTATGGATCTTCAATACATATATCCATTTTCAATGGTGTGACACATGTAGCTTGCAAAACATATTTATGCTCATAGTTCTAGATTGACAACAACATCTGAAAGCAAAAAAAAAAGTTTTGGGCCCCATGTGCCTAGGGTTAGCTAGGTTTTTAAGTGTTATCTAATTATCAAGCCCCTAGACTATGAACACTATATAAAATAATCATTTATATACTTGGAATAGTTCCAACTACACATAATCATTTTGAGCGTATCCCCATGTTTTAGGAGAAATAATTAAAAGTATCATTTTCTAACTTTAGTAAAAATTTTAAACCTTTTTTCCATTTATAAATTGACATTTGGCAAAATATCTTTATAGAGGATGGGATTTTTTTTTTTAATCACTAAGTACCCAGAAAAACTGTTATTGGTAGCCTCCTGAACCGTAAAAGTTGTTCTTCATTCTTTTTCCTTATTGTTAAAAAAAAAATCTGAAATTAGCTATTTGTGTAAAAAAAATCCATGAGACCCTGGGAAATGATAATCCAATCTCGTACAAGCCAATACGTTCACAGCAGTGAAGATTATTACAAAATATATTTGTGAAGACAAATTCAACATTTTCGCCATTTTGATATCGATATGCTGACTTATAGATCACTGTGTATGCGGCTTTCTTTGACAAAATGCCTGCCATGGACTTTTCTTATTGCTTAGAATCCTTCTTTCAAACGTGCTAAGTAGATCAACTCTCCAAAATTCTCTGTGGGATCTCAATATATATTAAATTGATCCAAAAAAGTTCAATTGCAGCTACTACGGATCCCCTCTTTTTATTTTTTCGAACCACTGTTGATTTATATTTAAATTCCCTTTATAATTAGCAATAAAATGATTGTTAACTGTAATGTAGTTTTCCGGCAAAATGTCATTCTGTTATGTTTGGACTATTTTTTTTACTCGAGAGTTCTGTATTTCTTTTAGTAATACCATTAAAATTGGTTTTACCTTTTTTACTTTGTATGGAGGAATATGGAGTGGAATAGAGGTTAAAACTAATACGGTGGGTGGTGGCATATTGTGTGATAATGTAAGAGAGGAGAAACTATTTGTAGTTAATGTTTAAATGAAAGCACCTGAAATGTGAGTGAGGAGAACAAGAAAAATTTGTAGAAAATGCAAATTGACAAAAATAATAGTTTTATGCAAAAAATCAAATTAGATGGGGAATAAGCGCAAGAAATGCTCGTGATATGGACACCAACCAAAGCATATTTACAACGGGGATGTAAAAGAGTACAAAAAGTGACAGATAAGGGAGAGTCTCTATAGTATGTTGCCTCCGCTCGTACTAGGTAAAGGGGTAAGGGGAATCATTGTGAAACTCTAGTTTCCTATAAACACGTGGCATATATGCAAATATTTTAGTGGTGAGGACCAATTGCACAATCATTAAGGCAATGTATTGCCGACAACCTTCTTCCCAACAAAATTAAAAGTAAATCATGTCACCGGTTAAAATCCGCTCAAAGCATTACATGATGGAAGGTCAAACCCTTCGTTTTGATGATGTGAATCCCCTACAGTCGTTTGAAGACGAAGAACTTTATGTTTTCGTCACTACTACAAACAAGGGACAACAATGGTTTGTGCCTAAGAGGGTAATGCTCAAGCTAGTGACCTTGAAATCCCTATTCTCCCCAACCTTAGATGCTTTGTAAAGTCTCAATCACCATTGGTTATAGAAAGGAAGCTTGTGTATGTTTTGTATGTCATGCTTTTTCCCTTGCCTAATGCGTCCTCTAGCTCATCCTCATTGTCCATTTTAATCTCTTTGTTAAGAGGAACATATCATAAAAAACTAATAAGTGTTATCGCTGGAGATGTGGATGTGTAGGCCCTTGATTTAGTGCTCTTACAAAGAGGCTAAAACATGTTTTTACTTTTCGTCGAGGGCCTATCTAACCCATATATAGAGTCTAGAGGGGTAGTGGTGGGCGGGTGCCTATCTAGAATTATGAACTATGGAGGGGGATGGGGGTTGGAGCAGCAGGGGGCCCATATTATAATACATAACAATTTGATTTCACTAATCTCTAAAAGTTGCAAATGCAATACAAAGTAGGAATTTTCAAGTTGGTGACTATTAAGATATAATTAATGTTCAATAAGCCTTGCGTTAAATATATTATCTAGTTATAGTAGGAAAAAGTGAGCCAGTCCATATGTGAAATGCTGAGGAAAAGGGATCGGCTATAATAGATTCCCCAACTCAAAAATTCTCTTCCCTCAATCCTCGTCTTAATCATGACTCTTACCCCATCCAACATTTTACCTTCAACCCTTCAATCTTCAACACCTGCCTATCGAAAGCTCCAATGCACCGAGTGGGTGTCATTATTAATTGTGAAGAATACTTAGACTGGTTGTTTCCACCATGGTACATTAGAGTGGAACATGTTTTCTTAGCATGAAATTTTTTGTTGAGTAAGTTTATAACATCATAACATATAATTTTCTTAATAGAACAACACCCAAACTAAGGAATTTTTTTTCTTGAAATGTGTTTGAATGTGCATGTCAACATTAACAATAATACATCATACTGGGTCAATTCATCACAATATTTTTTTTCAACGAGGGAGGATGTTAAACTTGTAAAACATGACATCGACTCTATTTTTGAATGTTGATAACAAAGTGGTTCATCAGATATCCACGTAGCACCAAATAGGAAACAATTTCCATGGGTTAGAATAATGAAATGTCAAAGATAAAAACAACTAAATGTGAAAAATGTATTAATGTTGGGAAATTTCATTTTCATAGTATCCATTCTTCTCCAAAAGAAGAAAGACAAATAAAGTGCCATTTCCATGGTTTACAAAGGTATAGATATTTCCAACACAGTTAAAATTGCGACACATTTTAATATACTATCTTTGATAGATCTGTCTAGTTTTTCTTTTTTCTTTTTAATTATTTGGAGGTGATAAATTTGGAAAGATAGTTTGACATATATCTAGAAGATTTGATTAAAACATTTTGCATATTGTGGAGAAATGAAGGAGATAATCTTTTGGGGACATAGGGTGGATATGATGAAGTATTTAGTAACTTGAGTCATCTTAATCAAAAACAATATTGGGTTTAAGAATAACGTTGTATCGTCTATTTTAATCCACATGGAGGGGTTGATCATTAAAATATTTTACATATTGAGGAAAAACCAAGGAGAGAATGTTTTGGGGGCGGTTGGCAGATATGATGAAAGAAGTATTAGGTAACACAAGTCAAGTTATTCAAAAAATAGGGTGGCCCTTCCACAACTAAAAGAAACGGAAAATTTGTTAAATAAGATAAAGACATGAATGGAAAGTTGGGAAGAAAAATGCGGGAATTAAATTCCTGTAATGTCTCGCACCTATTGCACGACTCATATTGTTCCTACCTAAATAATATCTTCTATTTATTCTACATTTTGTCATCTTGAGCTTGCTCGCGTTATTTACATGAGTTCAATTCGTTATCGAGTGTGATTGCTAGTTACAATGAATCAGTAGACTTTCCTTTTTCCGTCATGCTACATTGGACCCGAACATGTTTTCTTGGCATGATATTCTTACCTGTGTAAGCTTAGGACATCATAAATCATCATTTTCTTAATTTAAAAATAATAGCCAAAGAAAGGAAATATAATTTTTTATTTACTTGAAATGTTTTTGGGTGTGTAGGTAAACGTCAACAATAATACAGTATAGAAAGTTAATAATGAAGTGGTTCATGAGGTATCCATGTAGCACCAAATAGGAAACAATTTCCACACATTAGAAATATGAAATGGAAAAAATAAGAAATCTAATTGTGAGAATTGTATTGATGTTGGGCATCTCCTTTTTCATGGTGGTCATTCTTCTCCAAAAGAGGAAATAAAGATATAGTGATCTTTCCATGGTTTACTGAGGGTTGGTTATTTCCAAGTAGGTAAAACTTCCTATCAACTACAACCAATTGGGAGGCCAACGTGATAGCATGGAGAAGAATTAAAAATGCAACAAACATTTAAAAATTATTATGTCGTCGATAAAGTGGAAACAAAGTTAAAAACCTTGCATCAATATATGTAATTTGGAATATGGTTTTGCATAATTATTAACAAAATAATCATATATACAGAGTGTAGACCGTCTAGGTTTTTTTTATAAAAAATATCCCAAGGTTTCTTGGCACATCAACGTCTAGGTTCTGCGTAAATATTTTAAGTAGTGAGGGTGCCACATAGTTTAAGCTCTTTTGTATGTTCATGGACCACAACTCTTCTAAAAGTTGTGTGAGAATTTTTTTTGCAAATCTCGAGTAGCATAAAACACGTGCTTGAACCGATGAAAATATTTACAAATTAATGTAGCCAACTTTAAACACACACTCAATATACTGCAAATATTTTAAACTCAAAGAAAATAAATCTTCTTCTTCGTTATTCAATCATGAATTACAATTATTATGTAATAAGAAAACAACTCTCAACTCGAGTTGCCAAGCAAACTCTAACTAACTTTGACTAAATCTACTCTAAGTGGCGAAATTTACTATTTTTAACAGTTTACTAGAAGCTGTTATTCTTAGTAAGTTTGTATGCTTATTCGTATGGGCACGAAAATTTCCACGCATCTTCTACATGCCTAAATTAGAGGAATTGCCAACTTTCTAACCTACTATGCATACAAGAGACTAAAATTAACTAATGCCCTAAAATAGGAAAAAACATAATTGAAACTTAAATCCTAATGTTCGGTCCCTATAGAGAAGTTCGTGAATGACATTGAAAGATGGAGGAACTAGCCGGCTCCGTTTCTCGAGAGGTTTTCAAATTTTCAAATGAGTCTGTTTTGGGTGGAAATCCCAAGGAGGATTTGCAGGTTCAACATGTGTTTCCTGGTTCTTCCAGGCTGGCTTCAGGTGCGAATCAGGTCCCGCTTGGGAGGGGTTTTGGGTCCTTTTGGGTTGAAAGTCTAAAAATCAAACCCCACATTTCTTAGGATCTCAGAGCCCTAATTCATCAGGCTGGAGCGGGCCTTGTGGTTCAGTCCCTTTCTGAAATCTTAGGGGCCTCGGCCTTGAAAAACTTGGTGGCTGGTATGGTTCATCCATTACATGCTCCGTCGTCTCTCGTTCCCCCTTCTCCCTCTGTTGAGGGCTTTATTGGTTCGTTGTCTTCTTTTCCTGTGGTGCCTGGAGTTTCTTCTCAGGATCTAATTAAGGTAGGGGGATTGGTTTTCAAATCTCTAACGATCTTGTCAAGATTAATCTTTCTCATAACTGGAAAAAGAATTTTGTGGAAGTTAGGCTTCGTAGAGCAGTTTGCTGTAAGTTTGTCGGTTCTAGATTCTCCAGGTTTAAAATTTGAAATTGGATTTCCCGCTTTTGGAGTTGGAGATCCCGGCCCAAAATCTTCTTTTTGGCCAAAGGTTTCTTCCAAGTCTTGTTTCCTTCTGCAGAGGAGGTCGATCAGGTCTGTAAAGAAGGACCCTGGTTCTTAAATTCTTCCAGTCTTTATGTTTGCCCCTGGTCAGAAGATTTTAGCCCTTCAACGGAGATCGTAAATAGGGCCCCCTATGGATTTATCTTCCTCATCTTCTCATTGAGTTTCAAACTCCTGTTATGCTTAAAGAGATTGCTGATGCTCTGGGCTCCTTTGTCCCGATCTCAAATCCTACTCTGTCATCTTGGAAAAACTCATCGGCCTGGGTTTGTGTTGACATGGATCTCTCCTCCCCCCTCCCGAGCTTTATCTTGCTGCCCTCTCTTAAAGGTCCCTGGAAACAACAAGTTTCTTTTGAAGGTTTAAATATCAATTATTTTTATTGTGGTAAAATGGGTCATTTAAGTAAGCTTTGCTCGGAGAAATCTAAAAAGAGCTCTGTTCTTGGGATGCCGGGGGGCGAGATCCCTCTTTCTTCTGAGGAAGTTGTGCCTCCCCCGGTTTCTCTTTCCCTTGGTACTTTGCTTAAGGAATCAGAAGTTGTACATAGGGACTCTGGTATTTTGATTTCTTTGATCAAAGATAGTATGGATAATGGGCAGGCCGCCTCTTTGGATTCCCTCAGTAACTAGCTCACCATTAAGGATAGCACTCCAGACAGCTCGTTGGCTCTTCAGCAAGGGTTGTTGGAGGATGGGGAAATTGGTTAGGAGTGTCTTCTTTCTCCTCGGGTTGATTCCACTTTAGCTTTGTCTATGGCGGGGTTGGGATCTACTGATTATAACTCTTCTCTTAAAAAAGGCAAGAATTTGAAGCATGATAAAGCTCTTATGGAAATCGATGCAGGCAAGCAAAGTATTTTGAAATTTGAAACCTCTGAAGTTGGGAAGGTGAAACTCCTTCCCACCCGTCCATGAAGCTCCTCTCTTGGAATGTCAGAGGTATTAATACCTCTGACAAACAACGCCTTTTGAAGAGATATTTATTCTCTTCAGAGGCTAGTTTGGTTCTCCTTCAGGAAACAAAATTATCTTCAGATGAGGCGGCTGGTATTTGGGGCAGTGGTGTCAAGGGTTGGCAGGGTTTCTTCGCAAGTTCGTTGGGGGCTTCAGTGGTTTAGGTCTTCTTTGGAAAGAAAGAGATGTGAAGGTAGATCTTGTTGCACAGAACTTTCATTGGTAATTAGTTAGTGTCTCTTTTTGTCGTTCTCATCTATCTTTCTTCTTGTTCAATGTTTACGCTCCTTCCAGTATTCAAGGTAACAAACTTCTCTGGCTTTCTCTCCAAAAGGCTATCTTGGATCTTGGGGATAACCTGTTCCTTCTAGGATGTGATTTTAATGCTATTACCCCTAGTAGGGATAAGAAAGGAGGTAATTTTCGTATCATGCAATCCAGGGTGGATTTCTGCTCCTTCATTCAAGATAGTGCCTTGATCGATCTTGAGCCTAAATCTGGTTGGTTCACCTGGAGCAATAGGAGAAAGGGCCTTAGTAATATTGCAGAGAGACTTGATAGGTTTCTGGTGTGCCCCTCATGGGGTCTTAAGAATTTCATCCTTGAAAGTTTGATACTGCCTTGGTCTGGTTCGGATCACTTCCCTGTTTCTCTTTCCGTGCTTGGAGACGAAGCTCCTCGTAAATCCCTGTTCAAATTTGAGCTAATGTGGTTCCGTGACCCTTCCCTTGGTAGTTTAATTAAGAAATGGTGGCACTCTTATCCTTCACGGGGCTCTAGGATGGCGGCTTTGTTCTACAAACTGAAGCTTGTGAAGATGGATCTTCAGGTTTGGAATATGAAGGTCTTCAAAAATATCTTTGTTGAGAAATCTAGAGTCGAAAAAGCTTTTTCGGATCTTAATCAACATATTCTCTCCCATGGAATGGGTCAGGAGGAATACAGATTTGAAAAATTTCTTCTCAGTGAATTGGGAGAGCTTCTTCTCAGGGAGGAAATTTTTTGGAAACAAAAATCTCGAGAATCATGGCTTAAGGATGGAGATAGAAACTCTTTTTTTTCCATGCCTCTGTTAAGGCTAAAAGATCTTCCTCTTTCATTTCTGAGATTAAAAATGAGAATGGTGAGCTTTTGGTCTCTCAGAAAGATATTGTCAATGAAGGAGTTCTGTTCTTTTCCTCCCTTTTGAATGGAGATATCGCGTCCTTTGCCTCCACCCAGAATTCCCTTTTGGAGATCATTCCTAGCATAATCTCTGACGAGCAAAATGCTGCCCTCCTTAAACCTTTCTCCCTTGAGGAAATTAAGAAGATCGTTTTCTCCATGGAAAAAAATAGAGCCCTTGGTCCGGATGGTTTTCCTATTGATTTGTATCAGAAGTTTTGGAATATAGTGGGGCTTGATGTTTGGGCTGTTGCGGAGGATTCTAGAAGATCAAGGTTGGTTTTTAAACCCCTTAATAATACCTTCCTTTGTCTCTTCCCTAAATCTACCCAACCTAGCTCTTTTGGGGACTTTCGTCCGGTCTCTCTGTGTAACTCTTCTTATAAAATAATTTCCAAAGTCATTGCCTCCCATCTTAAAGGTTCTCTTGATCCTTTGATCTCTCAAGAGCAAACTGGTTTTATGGCGGGCCATTCCATTTTTGATGGAATTATTTTAGCTCAAGAGCTAGTGCACTCCCTCTCCATCAGTAAAGCCCCCAGTATGGTGTTGAAGCTTAACATTAGTAAAGCCTATGACAAATTGAATTGGAGATTTCTGATGCAATGTCTGAAGAAATTTGCTTTTTCTCACACGTGGTGTAAATGGATTTTTAGCTGCATTTTGGTTCCCTCTTTTTCAGTGTTAATTAACGGGAATGCAAAAGGTTTTTTTTAAAAGCAACAGGGGAATTAGATAAGGGGATCCTTTGTCCTCTTTTCTTTACATTTTGACTACCGAATTTTTGGGTCGCTCTCTTAAATAGAAGATGAATTTAGGCATTCTCTGGGGTTTGAAAGTTTCTAATGGTTTTCCCCTGTCTCCCATTAACAATTTGCTGATGATATTTTTCTCTTCGGTAAAGCCAGTGTTCAGGAAACCAGGGTTTTTAATTCCTCTCTTAAATATTTCTCTCTCATGGCTAGACAGGATGTAAGTCTTCTCAAATCTTGTATCTTCTTTTTTAATGTTTCATAGGTTCTGGAGCTTCGCATTCTTAATATCTTCCACTTCAAAAAGGGCTCCTTGCCAGTGAAATATCTGGGTATCCCGTTGTTCAAAGGGTCTAGAAAGGCCTCACTCTGGAGGGATCTTCTTTCTTCTATTGCTTTGAAATTACAATCTTGGGAAGGAAATTAGTTTTCTCTCACTAGGAGAATGATCCTAGTCAATTGTGTTCTTAGTGCCTCCCCTCTTTTCATGGCTTCTGTCCTTAAGATTCCAAAAAGTTTTCTAGGGAATCTTACCTCTCTGATGAGGAATTTCCTCTTGAATGGGGTCTTCGATAATCGAAAAATCCCCTTGGTTAGTTGGGCTTATCTTTCTAAACTGCGTGACCTAGGAGGAGATGGTATCCTTAATCTAGAATTGCAAAATGTGGCATTGGGGGCCAAGCTTGTTTGGAACCTTATTTCCAATCCCTCCTACTTCCTCAGCCAAATGTTGGAGAATAAGTATTTTGGAGCCCCTCTCCCTGCTTCCCTTCTGCCTATCGAGAACCCCCTAAAGGTTCTCATACGTGGAATTTCATTCTGCTTTGCAGGTCTTTGATTCGGTATCATGTTGGTTGGAAAATTGGAAATGGGAATCGGGCCCTTTTTTGGGATGATCCTTGGAATAAATTTGAATTCCTTAGGCTCCCCCCAATGCTTAAAGAGATTAAGGATCGCTTGTCTGTTGCTTGGGGTACGTCAGTTTCTTACTATTTCGTTCCTGTTGCCAATCATCCCTCTCTGGCTGAATGGAAATCTGTGGAGCTCTATAATCTCCCTACTTTGGGGAAAGAGGCGTATCTGTCTGAAATTTCCAAGAGACAAATCCTTATCACCAATGCTCCGGATGAGATTGTTTGGATGACATCCTCCTCTGGTTCCTATGCGGTTCATCTTGGTTACAAGCTTCTACATTCTGAGTCTGTTGCCAATGATCGGATCTGGAAAGGTTGTTGGCTCCCTCACTGTCCCCCTAAAGTGGGTCTTTTTTCTTGGTTGGCCTTTCAAGGAAAACTTCTAACTCAGGAAAGAAGGAAAAAAAATGGTTTCATTGGTCCTACCATCTTCTTCTTGTGTTTTAATGCTTGTAAAGATAGGGATCACCTTCTTCTGAGTTTCCCCTTTGTAGGTAGATGTTGGAACTGGATTTGTGCTAAATTAATCTTACCCTGGGTTCAACCGACCTCTTTGCCGAAGGTGATTTTGGCTTGGCCTTGCTCTCTTCATGAGGGTGCTCTGTCTTCCATTTGGCTTTGCAGCCTCATTCTTCTACTCTAGCACCTTTGGTGGGAAAGGAATAAGCAGATATTTAAAGGAGAGTATAGTTTGGTTGAATATTTTACAACCAAGTTAGGATTTTCTATCTCGGAAGCGGGTGGCATCTTCTTGGTCCAGAGCTCATCCTTTCTCCTCTGTCGATAGTATGCTAAATAAAAACTTGCGTAAAATTTTCAAGCCATACGATGGGGCAATGAAGCCCCCCTTCTCCTCTGTAGAAGCCTAGAAAGCCACTTGGTGTATCCCTCCCCCTCTTAACTAGTCAAAGCTCAACTTTGACGGAGCTTCATGTGGGAATCCGGGGGCTTCTGGTGCTGGGTGTATTCTCAATAAATTGCTTGGGTCAAGTTTTGGGGGCTGCATCCTACAATCTCCCCTGGGGGACCTGTAACGAAGCTGAATTGTCTGCTTTAAGTAACGGCCTCAATCTAGCTTTCAAGTTGGGGATTGATAATCTTATGATTGAAGGAGATTCTCAAATTATTATTAATGCAATCATTAAAAGAAAGGCCCTCTCGTGGAAATTGGATATTGGCATTCAAAAGATCCTATGGCAATTATCCAAATTTTCCTCTTGGAATATTTGTCACACATTCCATGAAGGAAATCGATGTGCTGACTGGCTGGCTAATCATGGTGTGGAGCAAACAACAAGTGGAATTATCTCACTTAATGGGCAATCCTGGAATGCCTTGGATATGATGGTTTCTTTAGATCTCCCCTCTCACTTCTCAGATCCTCGTTAACTCTCACACGCTCTAGAGTTGTTATTTATTTCCCGTTGATGGTAGCCCTCTTCCTCATCTTTTTGTTTGCAAATATGGCTGCCCCTCGTGCTCCTTGGATCGCTCTCAGCTGTGAGATGCATGAAATGTCCTTCCGTAATGGTATCACCGATGGTAGGCTGCGGAAAATCTTTAAAATTTCCTGTGATGAGAATCTGGTTGCCATCAAAGCGGTATTGGGGGAAGATTTTATGGTCGCAGAGGGTTGGCCCCGGGTCAACAGTGGTGTGGCGTCAGTCTTTGTCGAAAATCTCTAGGTCCTCCGTCCTGTAAAAACTCAAGTTATTAAGCTAGCTGTGTTCTGGCTTAAGCCCGCGTTCTGTGGAAATCTTGTCAAGGAGGTCTCTAATTTCAATTTTCTGTCTTGGGTTGCTTGTTTCGGCAAGGGGGAATCACAACATCTTCATTTGGGATCATTTATTGAGTTGGAGAATCGTTATCATGAACTGCTTGCATTCGCGAAGAGTATGGCTTGCTTTGCCAGGGATAAAATCTCTGCCCAGGCCCAGTTTGTTCTCCCCAATTTCAAAGCTTTGTATCAGCCTCTGGCCCCTATTCCTCCTTGGTGGGAGCGTATGCGTGAATCGGCTGCTGGAGCTTTCGACTATTTGCTTCGGGAGTGGATGCGCTCCAACCTGATCTCAATTGACTCTGACTCGGATATGGACCCAGATGCTCAAGGGAAACCGAAGGAGCTGAATGTTCTTCTGAACTCGGTTGGTTAAAATGCTCTGTTCCTGTCTATCGAGCTGTGAAGGCGGTTTTTGTTTACCGTTTTTTGTATAGCCGGGGTTTTGCTTTTGCCCCTCTCTCGCGTTAGTTGTTTTGTCTCTAGCTTCTGTTTTCTTTTCTGTATCAAGGTACGGGTCCCTTCAACCCACTTGGATAATCTAAAAAAAATAAAATTTGGCCCCTATATGAAGGATTTTAGGCCCAAAAATGTGCCAAAAATAGCTCCAATCGGCAAGGCAGGTTAATTGGTGCGTTCGTTTCTTTGAAACAAGTGGTTTAAAAAAACGGACTCAAATGGACACCTGGATCAAGAGTTATGACCATTTCAAGTTTTTGTTAAAAATAGTGCATCACAAATTCTAAAGAGCTCTAGGTAAATGGTGTAGAAAATCTTGAAAATTTGTGCATAGACTCTTGAATTTTCCGCGAGACGGTGATAAAAACACACAATTTAATGGTTGTTATGTAGCGAGCACTTCGAAGAGGCTCGAGATGCTCAAACAGAGGTTTTATTCTTAGTTGCTCCTCCTCCTCGATGACAATAACGAAAGAAGGCAACACAAAAACGTTCTCGATCTATATATGGGATCCAGATCATATAGAGAAGCCCCAACTGAAGGAGTACACCATTAACACCAAGAAGTGAGGGCTAATGGTGTTGGACGCTCTAATTAAAATAATGAATGGGATGGACCCTTCCCTGATCTCCAGACGATCCTGCAAAGAAGGAATTTGAAGCTCGTGCACTATGAACATCAACGTCTCGAACGACATCGCCTACCTCACCAAGATTAAATTTGCCTGTGTGTTCTCCACCAGCTGGCCGATATATCTGATCTATCAATATACACAGTGGTACGGTGGTCATATTATTTGGGAGATGCTCATAGAAGGAGGAGAAGACGTCGACGACATTACATTTTTGTGTGCAGCCCACAAGATCTGCACCCTACATTTTTGCGTGCAACTTGACACAATCAGAGGGGCGACAAACTTCTTGCTGCGAAAATGCTTTTCAGTGTAATAATAAAAAATCAATGAATCAAATTTATGTATTGTCTCTTATGTGTACAACTAGGCCTACAGTGCCATGATACAAACCAGACTCTAAAGTAACAGGGTATAAATGAATCACAAGAAACTGATGGAAAATAAATAAGCTACTGCGCCCTAACCAGATCGAATAACAAGCTTCTGTCATGGTCATCTTCTTTAAACCCTCAAACCTTTACCTTTCATTTATTCATACCGATATTCGCACTAGTGTTGGAAACAAGCTTGTCAACCACAAGGTCACAACACATGCAGACATACATTGTTTTCCATTTTCCGAACTTTACCTTCACTAAAACATTCACTTTGAGATGCAGAGGAATATTTCCCTGTCGTTGTTATGCATTCAACGAATTAACCATTTCGCTGGCGATCTGGATGTTAGAGCCGGTGAGAGTGACATTTAAATTTGTATTATTTTATGCCCCTCCTAAAAAGGAAGAAGTTTGCCTCTACAGAGCTTCGTGCTGATGGACAAAACCGCAAGATAATTATCGCCTAAATAATATATGCTGATGGACAAAACTGCAAGAGGAGCATTGGGCGACAAATTTTTGTGTCCATATTCGTGTGCGGCCTTCTCGACGCCCTCTCTCGCAATATAAATTCATTGCGCGTTTGCCATGACTGTTGTTGCTTCAGTTTATAAAATAAACATAAGGGACTGAGACTCAATCCTGGGAGGAGAGATAAAATGCAAATGAGAACTAACAGATATGCCATAGTTCACTCGCATAGAGCATACAACTTACAGTTACATCATTAGATTGATGACCAAAGTTAGATCCGTGGTGGACGTCAAAGTATTGTAAACGGTGGTCTGTCGATCAACCTGTCACCTGTTAGAGCTCCCCTCGTCTTTCCCATTGTAAGAAACACCACCTTTTGGCGTAAAAATCATTTCATTTCATGTCTGGTTGCAAATTTCTTCACTGCTAAAAATAAAAAACATGCTCACAACGGATTTAGGTAGCACCCTAGACTTTACGACGTACTAAAAATCACATGCATGCTTTTCGTGAAAACACCTTCATGGATCCCATGGGACTAAATTTTTTATTCTTTTGAATAAAGTATTTATTTTATTTATTTCACAAAATCATAACAACTTTTATGTTACTAGACACAAAAGTCACCCAATGAATTTATACATGTACGAACGATGACGCCAAAGTTAACGTCACTAACTAAAGTGAACTGAATTTTTTTTTCATTGCTTTCTTATGACAGACAAAGATACAAAAAAAGGAAGGAAAAGGAAACAAAAATTGCTTGGAATAACGAACAAAATCAAAACCCTCGTTCATAGAACAAGGGGCTAGTAATGTCTTACAGGATGTGATGTCCCTATTGTGCAAGCACAAAGGAGGGCCGATGCACGTCCATAACGCCGGGTTGCATCATAACAAAGTGCGCCTCGTTTGGACGCGTGGTAGAAAATTATTAAATCAGGTAGAAGAACTCTTCGTGGACATGTCCTTGTGTCATCACAACTAATGACACAGTGCATTGGTTTTATGTCGCTTACTGCAAAATAAATTCACATGTCACGTGCACGAGTGCGACAAATTAACATGTAAATATTATGGAAGGAAGTTTCAATGTCGTCACACATTTTTGTCACAAACATCACATGAATCAGTGTGGATGACCATGATTCAATTGAGGTCATTGATATGACCTGCCAAATGGAGGGTAGAGATCGGGCCGCATCGTTAGAGGTGTCAGATGGCCTCCGAGTTTCTTCCTGAGAGTATACGCCTTCAAGGTAAATATACTCAATACATATGTTGATTTATTGAATATTACAATGGGAATTGAATAGTTATTTTTTAAATGGTAAATTTGGAATCCTCCTCGCTGGTGTCGACATAAAATCACACACTTTGAGTCATTATTTAGTCCCGGTCTCATAATACTATTCATATGGTTTTTAAGTGAAAAGAGTAATAATCAACCCATGTCTTTGTCTATTTTTACATTGTTTGTTATCATATTTTAAATCTTACGCCTACACTTTCCCAATCTACATTGTCATTCTGAATTTTTCCTATTTCTGATTGGGGTGCCCACCTAGGACTGGGATGCCCTTATCCTCTTTGCACTTTACTTTCACCTTTTGGGAACTTTCTAGCCGTTTGAGTTTTTTTTTAATCTTTTTGGTGGTCGGTCTTTTCGGGGTTAATTACAAAATTAGAACAAGAGAACCAAATAAATATAAAGTTATGTGACCATAATGAGGGACTAAGTATTAAACAACTAATATCTCCACCTAAGGTTGTATCCATCAAAGGCATCTATAGCTACATTTGCATCCATCTAGATCCATCACAAGGCACACAATGTTGGTTCATCTGTATCACACTTCATAGGAGGGGAGTTTATTGTTTCCGTGCACACATTTACTACATTCTACATCTAGTTATTTGATCGCTACTTCAAAAAGTGCGACTGACACAAGAGCAACCTAGGGCACAAAATTACACACACACACACACTTAGAACTACATTGGGTTTGAGATTTAGTGTAGTGCTTAGTGATAAGTCCATCAATTTGGCAGCTAAGGATAAGTCCATATGTGATTTCTCAGGCTTCTGTGTGGTTGTTTCCTCCTCCTGTTCACCTGGTCTACACTGTTACATAGTCCCACGACATCGGCGAATCAACTAAGGATTTTCTTAACCTTTCTTGCACATTAGGGCTTCATATTTTCTAGCTTAGTTTGCATGGGTGTATTTCAATATTTTATTACTTCATTTATTCAGTTATTTTAGTGCTCCTATATAACATTAGATTACACTGTAATATATCTTATTTTAGTTAATCATTTTGGTGACCCTGACTTTGATCTTCACGCTTAAGATCCTCATTTTTCCTATATCATGCTTCCCAAAATTCTTCAAATTTCTGTGTTTGATTTTCTTAAGATGCATCCTAATTGCCAAGTAGTTCTTCAAAAATCCCTAGACACCATGTATCTTCCTAAAGATACCCTATCGTATGAAATAAGCCCTATTTTTTTATCATTTATTTGATGACCCTAGTCTTCATGATCCTCCATCTAATCAACCCATGTTGGATTCTGTAATGAAATTACTTGTATAATTCAGATTAGGAGCAACAATAGAACACCAAATAACACAATATTTCAAAATAATGATCTCAATATGCAATTAGAATAGCTTCGCCACTTCGAGGGGGCAACCTCCAAACCATATGATAAGACTCAAATGCTCAAATGATAATGAAATACTACATATTATCCCCTATATATACTATTCACATGCTATGGCCATCACCAAGGCCGACCTATTAAGCATTAGAAAGTATAAATGATATAATAAAATGATATGGTAAGCCACAAGTCGGCTACTCATATCCTAATACAAGCAATAGGTTAAGGGCGTAGCATGCCCTTCTCCTTCAAACCAATCTCCTTCAAACCAATGTTGTCCTCAACGTTGAATAATCCTGGATGTTGCTGCAGAAAACCTTCATCCACCCGGGTGGTGTCTTCTATGCTCAGATTCTTCCACTTGATCAGATATTCCTTAATGTCTCTAGTTCTCAGCCTCTTCGTACGTGTTTGCAAAATCTTCTCTGGCTCCAAAATGATTCTTCCTTCCTCGTCAACTTCCGGTAACTCTGTCTGGGCTTCAAATTTCTGTCAAATAACCTTCTTTAGGCATGAAACATGGAATACTGGGTGTATGTGTGAAGATGGAGGCAACTCTAGTTTATAAGCAACACTACTAATTTTCTGTAGAACCTGATAAGGGCCATAATATTTAGGATCAAGTTTGTTTTCCTTTTTCGGTTGCTTTAGGGACATCTATTTGTAAGGCTGGAGATGTACAAAAACCCAGCCACCAATTTCAAAATTTCTTTCACTACGGTGTTGATTTGCTTGTTGTTTCATCATGTTTTGTGCTAATGCTAAATTCTCCTTCAAACTAGCCAAAACCTGTTGTTGATGTTGAATGTGTTCCTCAACATCTATGACCTTAGTTTGCACCCTCAAGGAGGAAGTGATAGAAGGTGGATGGTAACCATATAATGCTAGAAAATGGGGACATTTGAGAAGAGGTATGAAAAGATGTGTTATACCACCATTCTGCCAGTGGTAGCCATTTAATCCACCTTTCCTGCTTATTTGATACAAAACAACGTAAATACCCCTTTAAGCATTTGTTGACCACTTTTGTTTGCCCATCAGTTTGAGGATGATAAGATGAACTGTGAGCTAGTTGAGTACCCAAACATGAAAATAATTCCGTCCAAAAATTACTTGTGAAAATAGGATCACGATCACTTACAATTATCTTTGGGGTTCCATGTAGGCTTTGAATTGTCTCCAAAAAAATAGCTACGACTGTACTGGCTGAAAATGGATGTGATAGGGCACAAAAATGGCCATATTTTGTGAGCCTATCCATAATCATGAAAATAACATTCTTACCCTCTGAACAAGGAAATTCAGTGATGAAATCCATGGAGACCTCCTCCCATCTCTGGCTAGGAATTGGTAAGGGTTGCAACAAACCTGGTGTCTTAATTGTTTCCCCTTTGTTTTGTTGGCACACTAAACACTCTGATACAAATTTTTTTACATCCCCCTTGAGTCTTTCCAAAAAGAATTCTCTTTTTATTCTATGATATGTCTTCAAAAACCCAAAGTGTCCTCCAACAGGTGAGGCATGTAGCTCTGCGAGAATCTTATGCTTCAACTCAGAATCTTTACTCAAGTATAACCTATCCTTGTACCATAGGGCATTACCTTTCCACTCAAATTTGTTAGAAGTCATAGATCCTTGTTTGATATTCTGTATTAGAGATTGTGTATCCTTATCTTGATTCCATTCCAATATTGCTTCATCCACCCAATCGGCCGTCAACATGGACATTCCACATAGTAAGGCATCTACGGATGTATCCCTTCTGGACAACGCATCAGCCACTACATTTTCTTTACCCTTCTGTATATGATTTCAAAATCATAACCCAAAATTTTTGTTACCCACTTTTGTTGTTCCTTAGATGATAACCTTTGCTCCAAAAAGTATTTGAGACTATCATGATCAGTTTTTACCTTGAAGTGTCTATCCATGAGATAGGGCCTCCATTGCTTGACCACAGGAAAAATAGCCATCATTTCTTTCTCATAGACAGGTTTGAGTAGATCTTTTCCTTTGAATTGGCGACTCTCAAATGCAATTGGTCTTTCTTCCTACATTAGAACTGCTCCCAATCCTGATCCTGAAGCGTCACATTCAACAATGAAGGTTTTTGAGAAGTTGGGAGTAACCAAAACTGGGGTGTTGCACATGGCTTCCTTCAGCTGCTCAAAGGATTTAGTGGCTACATCTGTCCAATGGAGGGCATCCTTATTTAACAATGCAGTGAGTGGGGTTGTTATTCTACCATAACCCCGCACAAATCTTCTGTAGTACCCTGTTAGTCCTAGGAACCCATGAAGATTTTTGAGATTTTTGGGCCTTGGCCATTCCACCATAGCTTTGATCTTCTAAGGATCAACTTTGACGCCTTCATGGGATACAATATGACCCAAATACTCTACCTCTTGTACACCAAAAGAACATTTGGATGGCTTTGTATACGTAGTATGTTTCTCCAAAACTTCCAACACGTTATTTACATGTTGTAAGTGTTCTTCCCATGTCTTATTGTAAATCAATATGTCATCAAAGAAAACTAATACAAATTTCCTTAAAAACAACCTAGAAATAGTGTTCATCAAGCTTTGAAAGGTTGAGGGCGCATTTGTAAGACGAAAAGGCATTACCAAAAACTCATAATGGCCCTCATGAGTCCTGAAAGCCGTTTTATGAACATCTTCCTCTTTTATCCTAATTTGATGGTACCCCGAACGAAGATCTAATTTTGTGAAATAAACAACACCATGCAATTCATCAAGTAAATCATCAATTACTGGAATAGGAAACTTATCTTTGATGGTGTACTTATTGAGTTCTCGGTAATCTAGACACATCCTCCATGTTTCATCCTTCTTACATACCATGACCACTGGTGAAGAATATGCACTCTGGCTATGCCTAATGATACCTGCCTTCAACATTTCCTCCACCATTTTCTCAATCTCACTTTTCTGGGAATATGGGTATCTGTATGGTCTGATGTTAGGTGTTTGGCTCCTTGGAATCAATTGAATGGTGTGATCATGATCCCTAACTAGTGGTAGTCCCTTTGGAATTACATCAAAAACAGATGAGTGAGCATCCACAATCTTCTGAAGATCGGGTGGCATTAAAGATTCTGTATTTTATACTTCTATGGAAAATAGCTTTGCTATAAAGCCATCCACTCCTTTTCTGAGAACCTTTTGCATCTACTGAGAGCTAATAATCTGTGGAGACTTAGCTACCATCCTATTCAATTGTATTGTCCTTCCATCTGAATGAAATCACATGACCAATTCTTGGAAATTCATCTCTATAGTACCTAAGGTTGTGAGCCATTGGACCCCCAAAACAATATCTGCCCCTCCCATAGAAATAGCAAACATAGGTGAGTATAACATGTAGTCTCCCATGGAAAGCTTGATACTATGGCACTTTCCTATGCACTTGACTGTCCCACCATCTACAATCATAACTTGCATTTCTGGAGTTGGGTAAATAAAACATTTGAGGTGGGTAGCTAACTTACTATTTATGAAGTTATGAGTACTCCCCGAGTCAATCAACACCGTCACCTTCTCTTTTTTGAGATAGCCAATAACCTTGAGTTTTTTAGGAGTTCTAATACCTGACAATGCATGGCAAGAAATTGTAGGTTGGTGATCCTCTACTTCATCTTCTACTGGTTCCTCAACCTCTCCTATAATTTCAGCTTCCTCATCATCCTCATTACCTCCGTCAATATAGAACAACTTATTCTCAGCACATTTATGTCCCGGTCCATATTTGCTATCACAGTTAAAACATAATCCTTTTGCTCTCTTTTCTTCCATTTGTTGAGGAGTCAGTCTAATTGGCCGAGCAAATGAAGGGGAAGAGATACTACAGTCTCTAGTGTTAATGAAAGGTGGCCTCCTACTACAAAGAACTTTTTCCTCTACACAACGTACCATGATAATAGAATCAGAAAGCTTGATTAGATTAAACATACATACCTCATGCTCGATGTGGTCCTTAAGACCCCAAAGAAACAGGTCATTCAGATTCTCTTCTGGAATATTCTCCACTCTTAAGGATAGGTTTTGGAATTGATGCACATAATCTTTGACTGATCCTGTTTTCCGTAACTTTGCTATTTGACTAAAGTAGTTCTCTGAAACACTGGAACTATAGTGCAATTGCAACTCCTCGGTAAAAAATGTCCGAGTGACACCTAGACCATTCTTCAACCTCTGAGCACATAACCAATGATACCAAAAAAATTGGTCGGGTTCAAGATATAGGGATGTTAATGTCACCTTTTGTCCTGATGGTGTTTGATGTAACTCAAAGAAGTTCTCCATTTGATTTATCCAATTTAGGGGATCCTTACCATCAAATTTGCACATATCCACTTTCGACATCATGTTCTGTGGTTGTGAATAAGTTTGATTCTGATGGGACTGGAAAAGTGATCCAATATGGTTAGTTTGTCCATGATTTTGAACTGAAGGTCCTCCTTCGTTGATATGGGCTAGATTTGGGCCATACTGGTTAGCCTTTACATTTTGCATGATATCATCCAACCGATGATTGATTTGGGCTATGTCTCCTTTAGAGGCCATCTCAGATTGTACATTTCGCAACTCATACTCAAGTTGGCTCACCTTATGATCAACTGAGGTAAACCCTAGTGCTGAGGAATATCTATTTACCCCTTCTGACTCCATCTCTTCAATTAGTACCCCATCTTTATCTGGGGTTTTACCCGGAGTAACCGGATTCTTTTTTGCTCTTGTGGAAAGCCCCGCCATGATGTCAAACCTTAGGGTTTAGGGTTTTGATACAATTTCGGCCGAATAGGAAAAAACACAGATAAGATATTAATACTATTTTTTTTAGAGCTTTCCGAAAATGTAAAGAAATTGAAAATTTTCAACAATTTGCACCCTAGGGAGCGATTTTATGAAAAACCCTAAATTTGTAATAAATTTTGCAAAATAAATAAAAAATCTAAAATTTTCAGGGAATTGTACTTGAAATTCTTCGCAACTCTGGTAAAAATATCTTCGACCAATTCGCTCTGGTTCGCAAAATGTGGTGGAAACAAAAAAATTAGGGTTTTTGCCCTAATTTCGGCCCAGATCACAGCTCTGATACCACTTGTAATGAAATTACTTGTATAATTCAGATTTGGAGCAACAATAGAACACCAAATAACACAATATTTTAGAATAATGATCTCAATATGCAATTAGAATAGCTTCGCCACTTCGAGGGGGCAAGCTCCAAACCATATAATAAGACTCAAATGCTCAAATGATAATGAAATACTACCTATAATCCCCTATATATACTATTCATATGCTATGGCCATCACCAAGGCCGACCTATTAAGCATTAGAAAGTATAAATGATATAATAAAATGCTATGGTAGGCCACAAGTCGGCTACTCATATCCTAATACAAGTAATAGTTTAAGGGCGTAGCAGATTCATATCAAGCTTTGCATTCTTTATTTTAATACAAATTTAAGGCTATGGAATCCATGATTACATCTCTTAAATATGAAATCCAACATCTTAAGGATGTTTCACAGGCTTTTTTCCTGTCCCTCTCCATCTCATCCTCATGTTATGTCCACTACATGTGCTCATATCAGTGAACCTCAAGTCACACCATTACTAGAACCTCTCATATTTGATCGCAATACTAAGCAACATGACCTTCTGTTGGCTAGATTTTATGCACGGTTAGATACACAAACCTAGGAAATCTTAGGATAAATCTCCTTCATTTAATGGTGAAGCTCCCGTGTGATTTATTTATTTATTATAATTATTTTTTGGGGGTATTACTTTAATTACAAAGTTCATGAACCATAGCTTAGCAATTCTACAACAAGTAAGTAGCTGTTATTGGGAAATTTATGTGGAAAAGAAGATGTATAGCAACAGTGAGAAAAAGAGAGGATGTACTTCGCAATAAGTAGATCGCAGAGCTTATTGCAGCCATACAAAATAAATAAATACTTAATAAATGAAATAGTTTTAGCAGATGGATAAGAAATTAATTCAGATTCAAATTTTAAGTAACACAAAGTTTACCATAAAATTCCTCATAGAATGCACATCGAAACTTCTCAGGCACAAAGTTCTCCAGAAATATGCCTTATTTTTATTCAATTCTAGCAAGTTATACAAATAACATTCAAGAGTCTCAACAGAAAGTCTAAGATATTTAAACTCTTACACAAAATTATAATAACTGGTTGCTAAAAAGTTCCATCCTTTTGTCCGTAGGACTTCCTTTCTATTTGTAGCCCCCACAAGGAAAATATAAAATAGAAGAATATTCAATACATCTCCATAAGCGCTTAACTACAAAATTGTCGGGAGTTGAGAATTTTCCTCCTTGAAATTATCATTACATGACACACATGAAATTGGAATGTTCGATCATTTAAAACAGGAATAACTACCTTAAAGTAAAATCAACTACTGTAAAGTAATTGAATTTTTCAAAAAACTTGAATTAATGAATTTTAACCAAATTACTTAAATTTTACAATTAAGCTCAATTACTTTATTACGTCATTAGGAAAGAAGAAGAATAAGAAGAAGAAGAAGAAGAAGAAATTCCAGTTGAAGAACTTCATTCATGCTTTTCCCTTTTTGTCGAAGAAGAAATCTGCCCATACTGCGGTAGCACTGTTGCCTAGAACTATTCACTTCATGTTGACAGCTTTCTTTTCTTTTTTTTCTTCCCATCTACTCCCACAAAAAACTGATTTTTTAGATTCCATGATGTAGAAGATGCCAATAGCTTTCCGGAAAGTCCAAGATCTCAAAAAATGGAGCAAATGATTTTTAACTAGATTACTTAAAATTTACAATTAAGCTTGATTACTTTATTACATCATCAGGAAAGAAGAATAAGAAGAAGACTAAGAAGAAGAAGAAGAAGAAGAAGAAGAAGAAGAAGAAGTTCCAGTTGAATAACTTCATTCATGTTTGCCTTTTTACCGAAGAATAAATCTGCCCATACTGTGGTAACATTGTTGCCTGGTACTGTTCACTTCATGTTGATTTTTTTTTATTTTTTCCCTTACCATATACTTCAACCAAAAACTGATTTTATATATTCCATGATGTAGAGGACGTCAAGAGCTTTCCAGAATGTCCAATATCTCAAAAAACGAAGCACCGGAGCAAAAGTTATGGTGAATCACGTTTTTGATGTTTTTGTCATTTTTCTCTCACTTAATTCCACAAAAAACTAATTTTCATGATTCCATGGCTTAGAGGACATGAGGCTTTCTATAAAGTCCAATATCTCAAAAAACGGAGCAGCGAAGCAAAAGTTATGGGCAAAATAATTTGTTAAAATTCTCTTCTTTGCGTGAATGCGACCCCCATTCCTTATTACTTTTAAAAGTAAAGTAATTTCTCTTTGTATTGCAGGATTACTTAGTTACTTTATGAAGTAAAGTAACTCCATTTTTCCCCATTACTTTCTTCTTTTTTCTTCTTTGCGGCTTTTTGCAACTACTTTACTGAGTTACTTTATGAAGTAAAGCAACTCCATTTATTTGCATTAATCTTTTCTTTTTTTCTTCTTTACAACTTTTTGCAACTGCTTTACTTAGTTACTTTATGAAATAAAGTAACTCCATTTTTCTGCATTACTTTCTTCTTTGTAGCTTTTTGCAATTGCTTTACTTAGTTACTTTATGAAGTAATGCAACTTCTCTTCTTTGTAGGATTTAGGAACAACTTAACTTCATTATTTTTTAAAAATAAGTAAAGCAATCCAAGAACGCCGATGAATTTAACTTTTAGTTATGCGGCATTTGGAAATGACTTTACTTGCTTTACCTTTTGAGAGGTAAAGTAGTTTGGTTTTAGCGCAGAACTAAGAAGCAAAATTAATTCAGTTTAGAGTAGATTTAAGAAGTAGAAGTCATTCGGTTTTACGCACAACTAAGAAGAGGAAGCACTTCGATTTAACACAGAACTAAGAAGGAGAAGCACTTTGGTTTAACGTAGAATTAAGAAGAAGAAAAACTTTGGTTTATCACAGAACTAATAAGGAGAAGAACTTCAGTTTAGCACAGAACTAAGAAGTTGAAGCACTTCAGTTTAACGCAGAACTAAGAAGTAGAAGCACTTCGGTTTAGCACAAAACTAAGAAGCAGAAGCACTTCAGTTTAGCGCAGAACTAAGAAACAGAAGTACTTTGGTTTAACACATAACTAAGAAGTATAATTCAGTTATGTGGGGTTCTTGAACTACTTCACTCATCAAATTTTAATAAGCAAAAGTACTTCCAATCAGCGTAAAGAAGACATTTTTGTGAATCGGGCTTTAGAGGGTGAGTTATTGTAACTTAGAAGTAAAGTAATTTGATGAACACGATAAACTAAGAGAGCAAGTACTTAAATTTTTAGGGATTTTTAGACATTTTAAGCTAATGGGCATTTCTCCAATTGCTTTCAAGTAACCTCTTGCAACCTTCTGGGAAAATTAGCAAAAATTTAGAAGGGATATCCCAAGATTTCTAAGTGAAATATTTAGGGACACCACCTTCTTATTGAGCTCCTTAGTCATCAATTTATTACTTTACCGCCTACTCATTACTATCCTCCTTATTAGATAGAAAAATATCAAGGTCATCCATATTACAATTATCACCGAATCAATGGTCACAACGACAATGACTATTATGCTTTACAATAAAGAATCAATTATCTTGCATGTCAGGGATTTATCTCATTCACTACACAAAATTATGTTACATGCCCACCTACGAATACTATACCCAAATGGGCTCCTAAGTTTGTTCCTCCTACATCTAACGAGCATCATGATACCACTTCTCATGTGCTTTCTTCAGTTGGTCAAGTACCACCTGTTCAACTCACTCAAATTACACAATCACCTCCCAAGGTTTGTCTTCCATCGCTTCCTTATCCATAATCATCTACAGTTCTATCAAGTCAAGCTAAGCAACCTACTCTTAAGGATGAGCTCACTCCTTCTCCATTCAAGGTATCACTAGGTCATGCTCAACAACAACCTCCTATAGTTAAACTTGTAATTCTGCCATCTGCTATAAACAATATATATGTCAGTGACTGAGACCCAGACGAAGTTTATGATGATGATGAACCATTTTATGGTCGCACACCTTTACCACCTCTGTGTCCCATCACTTTTGTTAAGGAAACTACTCCTTACATTGATGCACTTACTGTCTTTTAACTAGACCTTGATTGCTTACACACTTGGGGGGGCATGACATTGCTTGACATCTTACTCTCTCGTCGCTTCTTCCACATACTTACACAAACATCTTATCATATGCATCTACATCGTCACTACCCTATGACACACTTTTTTACTTTGGTTCACACTTGACTGTTGAGGGCATTCTCTACACATAAACCCAACACACTGCATAGTAGTCACTGCACATTAGGCACCACATATCATCACAACGTCCTACATAATCTACGTATTACACACCTCATTACATGTTATCGACAATGCACGTATTCATATATTCTACATTTTGCATCTTACATCTTATCCTACATACATCATCCCATAGCTATCATATATTTCATGTTTTTACACCTCATACATGTCATCTTACATTGCATGTTTTTACACCTCATACATGTCATCTTACATTGCATCTTACACTATGCTACACATCTTAGGTCATCTACGCATCTCACATTACATACCATACACTTTACTACACACATGACACATTTTACATATTCTCCTCTATGTGCTACACTCACTAGCATATGATGCACTCTAATTTTATGGTCCATACTGGAGTGTTGAGGGTACACATCTCAAATGGACCTCATCACCCTTACACGTTCATCCTTCAATTCTTTCCTCATGTGACATTCCAAGAATAGTGATAAAATCCATAGGCTACATCATCACTTCCGCTTGCATCCTTTAGTGGTATACGCTTTACACTACATCACCACTCCTTTTACTCATCTTGTAGTGATAAACGCCATAAGCTACATCATCACTTACTCTAGCATCATCATTACTTATTTAGATAATCATTTAGCGATATATGCTTTAGGATAAATCATCACTCCTTCGATCATCTCATCATGTTATACGCTTAGGCTACATCATCACACAAAACTCATCCCTATGTCACATGTCATCACTACACATTCACCACAACACGCTATACACAACACATAGTTCGACCATTTCTTGATGATACACTCTCATTTACAGTTCATTCTTGACTACTGAGACGACATAAACAAATGAACCTCATTGCATACACTTCCATTCACTCAGGGGGCACACGACTCCTATCATTCACACTGTATTTCATTCCATCCATCCACAACGCTTTGTATATCTTGGTCACATTTACTTTTGCTTACATTTGCTTGTACATTTTTATCTTATTACACATGCTAGATAGATTTATTGTATGTCATTATCTTTATCATACACACACATGTTCACTTTCTTTTCTAGTTGTGATCACAGATACAAAGCTTCTAGACGCAACATGGATGTTTGGCAAACTACTAGTCCCACAATGGCTCCTGGGGGCATCCACTTTCATACACTATAGGTGTCATTGTTTCATTTTAAACTTAGCACTTTACATTATCACTTATACACGCTTTTGACATACTACTTTATTTTTCTAACATGCTAACAAGTGCACTTCATGTGCAACATTCGTTATGCAGGGATACTTGGCTCCATCCATGTTTGTTACTATCTGCCATTTTTTGCTATTGTTTGCTATTGTTTGCAGGCTTTGCCCTTTGTTTGGTATGTACACTTGTCTTTTGTTTATGACCATGATGGCCTTGCATGTCTTACAACATTGTGAGTGGTGTCCCATGTTTGCAACCCACTTTGTGCAGCCTACATTGTCTTTTTGGGTGTTTACATTGTCTTCTTATGTTCTAGCTTACACATTGTTTGTTTGGATTACACGTGTTTTTTACATACATGTTCATATTAACACTTGTTTTCTAGCTACTTGTTTGTGTGCCTTGGTCTTTACCAAAAAAATTCCCTTCCCTCTGCAGGGAAGAGTTTTAGTTTACGTGGTCGGTCCTCTTTTGGGGCTGCATTCTCCTATCCGCAACATCGCATGCGCCCCCAAAGAGGGGGGCATCAGTTGGGTTTACACACTACAAAAAAAGTACCAATACAATTCAATTTTCAGTTTTTGCCCATGAAACAGTGGGTTATACAACGAGCTAGTTCAGATCAGTTTACAAACCCCATACATAATGATTTTACAGGGTAGAATGTCCTTAACATTCAAGGGAGCAGTTACATGGTTGGAGGATACAACAGACTTTCCTCCCTACACTACTTCTTCTAGCGGCATTGAGATCGCCCAAAAAACCAGGCAATATAAAGATCTCTTTATATTCTTAGGGAAACAGTTACAGGTTGGAGAATAATAATTTTTTCTCGCTACACTTCTTTGGTTGCATTGGTGTGATATCGCCCAAAAAACTCACACTTTATCGACAGTTACATGATATCCTTTCTACACCCTTTTGTCTCATCACAGATCATGTGCACATGTTCATTTTGCATTGTCATTTTTGTACTATTTTTACATGTTTCTTTACATAAATACATGCATTTCTACACATACATGCTTATTTGACGACTTGATCATCTTCTCTTTTACATGTCTGTCTGTATGGGAGACAAGTAATAAAAAAACAACACACACATGGTGGGTATCTCACACACACGATACTTACCATGCAGGTACATTGTACACATCGGCATCTTCACATGCGCTCTCCCCCTAGGTTCACTCTCATCACTTTTTACACTTTTGCATCTTTAGTCTCCATGCTCCTCCATCTTTTTATCACTCCACGCTTTGTCTAGTCCTTCGGCACACATTTTATATCACTCTACGTGGATTATCATGTATGCATCTCCATCTACTTTATGTTACCGAGATTTCCACTCACCAACATAAAGTGGGGGTAAATGTAGACACAAAATCACGCACTTTGAGTCATTATTTAGTCCCGGTCTCATACTACTATTCATATGGTTCTTAAGTGAAAAGAGTAATAATTAACCCATGTCTTTGGCCATTTTTACATTGTTATTATCGTATTTTCACCTCTTACACCTACACTTGCCCAGCCATTTCCTAACATCCTATGTTATTTTACGGATGGGGCACCTATATTCTAGACTGGGGCGCCCATGGGCTCCCTGGTCCCCTTGGGGGCGCCCTGATCCTCTTTGCACTTTACTCTCACCTTTTGAGAACTTTCTAGTCGTTTGAGCTTTCTATCTTTTTGGTGGTCGGCCTTTTCAGGGTTAATTACGAAATTAGAACAAGAAATCAATATAAATATAAATTTACGTGACCATAATGAGGGACCAAGTACTAAGCATTTACTATCTCTACCTGAGGTTGTATTCATCAAAGGAATCTATAGCTACATTTGCATCCATCTAGCTCCACCATAAGGCACACAAGGTTGGTTCATCTGTATCACACTTCATAGGAGGGGAGTCTATTGTTTCCATGCACACATTTACTACATTATACATCTAGCTATTTGCTCGCTGCTTCACAAAGTGTGACTAACACGAGAACAACCTAGGGAAAAAATTGCACACACACACTTAGAACTACATTGGTTCTGAGATGTAGTGCAATGCTCAGTCAATAAGTCCATCAATTTGGTAGCTGAGGATAGTTTGACCGCTTTATATGCATCTTTTTTTAGGGTTTTGATGATTTTTTGGGGTTTTGTAGGTGATTCTTCTAGCCCCTATTCACAACGAAATCTGGCGTAGTTCAGCGACATTAGTGTGACAGGAAGCGAACATAAGAGAACATTCAATGACACCTCAGAGAAGGTTTTCTAGCCATTTCACCCAAACTAGGGCAACCCAGCTGTAGGTGCCCAAGTCCCTTCCAAGTGCCCCAGTCTAGTCATGCCATAGCTCAGATCTGTGCTTTTTGACACTTTTGTGCAATCATTCCTCCTCTTATTCACCTAGTCTACATTGTGACATAGTCCCGCAACATCAGCGGATCAACTAAGGATTTTCTTAACCCTTCTTGCATATTCAGGTTTCATATTTTCTAGCTTAGTTTGCTTGGGTGTATTTCTACATTAGTTTAGTCTTATTTTAGTTAATTACCTGGCTTTATATCCTATTTAGTTTATATTATGATACTATCTTCACAGAGATGGATTTGTGATTTTATTGTCAAATACCGATGCTTGACATCTATGTTTTTGTAAAGATTGGAAAATAAATGTTCCAATACTGAGGGTCCCTAACTAAGAAAAATGAGAATGCATGACTATAATATGCATATATGGTATGTTGAAGCAACATTGAACAAATACTAGAGTCATAGTGAGAAGCACTTTGCAATAAGTTTTAATTCTCAGAGTGTCAAAAGATTGTCATTTATGCATGAAATGAAACATATATCTTTGCACAATTGAGTTGCAAATTACACTTAAAAACAAACAAAAAAGCTCTGGATATTATGCTTGTCATGAAGTTAGTTATCTATCTTGTATATTTAGATGAGTAAGTGATTCTTTTTCTAGTGATTCAAAATGTAGCATGTACTGGACAAAAGTGTCTCATTGCGCAATGTCGAAAATGTTGTGGCTTAAACTTGTGTCCAAACTAATACCCTTCACCTATAGAGTGGGGGAGTAAGTTAGGATTCATGAAGGTAGAGTGCTTTTAGAATGAAATCGGGGTATTTTCCTAAGTGCACGCCATGTATCTAACATACAAGGGGGTATCAATCCTTTGAAACCTAGTTTTAATAAGCTCATTACAAAACTTCAACAAGTATAATCTAATCATACATGTAGATTAAAGTTAGGGAATATTTTTCTTAGCTGACAACAAGAAAATTGCCATAATCATAGTTATTTACCATGTAGGATTATGAGTATATTGTACTAACTTTGCACTCATAAAGAATGCATTTATTTGAAATATTTCTCTAAAAACGATTAACAAAAATATATTCTTAGGTCTTGTTAAGCCACACAACATGCAAAAAACATATAACAATTGAGCACAATAATAGGACTTGAATATCAACGTTGTTTCTAAGCATTGTCAATTCTTTTTGGAATCAATAACAGACAAATAGCTTTAGTGGTTTACCATTGTTATGTAAGATGTTGTCGCCGAATACTAGTGAATCTAATACTAGGGTGGTTCATATAAAATAAAACTCAAAACATTAAATTCTAGATAATACTACCAAATAATTATCTTAAACGATCAAGAAAACTCTTGCCTACATAACTATGATAAATATTCTAAATACAATGCACTTAATAGACATGATCTACATTCCTAGGAGATCAAGTGGATAATGTAACACAATGGTAACAAATTCAAATACTGATTTAACAATTGCAATCAAATGGTATCAATCTACAGATTGCATATCTCCATTTATGTGTATTGTCACTTCATGCAACTTGCAAGACATGATTTATGGTCATTTCCAAATTTTAAGAGTTGACAACAACTTTAGAAAACACATTACAATAAGACTTAAATTAGGCACTAGCCAAAAAGCCAAAAAAAATCTAAGTTTTAAGTACAATTTATTTCCATTTAAAAATTAGACTATGAACATATACTATACAATTACAATTGAAAAAATATACTTGAAATTGATTGGTCAACTACGCATAACACCTAGCCAAAAGTGTTCCAAGCAAAAATGCTAGCTTCAATAATGATAAGATGTTGTAATGATTGTTTGACAACTCTATATGACAATATTAACATTTAATGTACTCAATTGATAATCTTTGTGATTCCTTAGCGGATACATTAACTTTAGTGACATGACAATAATAAGAAGAAAAACAATGTTGCTACAGTAATGTCGTTTAGTTGTAGAAAAAGTGAACTGATTATGTTGTACCACATAAAAGATGGTTGTATTTGGTGAAACACTGACAATGGGGCCACTAACAGGATTCAATAGCGTAGACTCGTATGCACCTTAACAACCCATTTGATCTTTGTCTCTAATTAATAACCACATCACATATCGATAGCACTTAAATATGCATGAGGTAAATGACATGGGAGATGAAGGGTTTGAAAGACAACATAGCCATATCAGAAAACAACAAAATGCCTAATATGAGTCACAGACAACTTAAGAACCATACAAAAGACTATGTAGAATTGAAATGATAATTAACTATTTTATTCATTTGAATATATAGTTGACCATTTCACATAGTTGCATACGTACAACGGTAGTCCTATAAAATGAAGAAATATTGACTTTTGATATGCACAACCTAAGTCTTCAAAATCCTTCAGTACATCTATTATTTGGATGTTTTTAGGATAAAGGTCCAATTTATTCGAAGTCTTATATGGTCTGGTAATTGTATTAAGTAGATGAAATTTCAAAGAAGATTCTTCTATAACTATAACCTCAAACTTTTAGGACATCCATTGAAAAATTGTACTCGGTCTCATTTGCGTGACTTAACACCATAATCGATAGAATAAATGATTAACCTCATAGTCTCCATGTTGACTGTAGATGTCACAATGGGTTTTTTCATGTATGTTCTTAACTCTCATAATATTGAATAATGACATGATAAATCCAAGCTTTATGAAGAGTACCAACATATAATTTCTTATTTGATAGTTTTACCGGCCATAAATATTGTGACGTAATAGCATTTCTTGATAACTCCTCGAAGACAACTCATAAACCTTTTTGGAAATTATTCCATGTATTAAATCAATCAAATTGAGGACAATTTAACTTTTTACAACAATTTTATTATGGGAAGCGGTCCCTTAGGAGTATTTTTACTAAAAGTGATTTAGCGTAGGTATATTTGTTTATGAAACTAGCAATCGCACGCGAGCAGTGCGATATGAATGCCAGAAGGGAATGTACGGCATGTGAATGATTTGGAAATGAGAACAAAGTACTTATGGTGCAAAGAAAATAAAGGCAATAAATAAATGATCTATTTAGTTAAATATTAAATAAGACATGTGGAAGTAATGAAGAATACAAATGACACCCGTAGGCAGTTGAAGAGGAGGGAAGACTTAGAAACTAGAAAAGAAAAGAGGAATGGTAGTATAGAAGGGTGTGGAAGGGAAATGCAAAGGGGTTTATGAGTGGGAAAATGTTTAGAGTATGTAGGCGTGATTCCTCGTTATTGGGAGATTGCAATGTCACGTGAAATGTACAATGGAAATGTGAAAGGGGATGTTTAGATGAAAGCAAATTGTAGCGATAAAGACAATGGGAGAGGAAGAGGGGCGTAGAGTAAGGTCTTTGACGATGAAGAATTGTAAGGGAAGGGAAAGCGGAATGAGGGAGACAATGTGGAACTATACCTTCTGAAGAGCCACTTGAGGTGATTTTAAGAAATAATTGAGGCACAAAATGTGTGATGTGAACACCAAAAGGGATCTAGAGAAGAAGTGAAACTGAATTAAGAGAAACAGTGGGAGGGGGAAAGGGTTACAGGAAAAGGCGTTCGAGGTTGGAGAAGTGTATGCGAAAGGAAAGAGGACTCAAGGAGGTGACATTAGAATATATTTTCTAAGAACTACAAGACATGCTTGTCATTTCAAATAAGGGGGAGGGAGGGTCATGCTTTAAAAGATGTAAACAAAATAGTTGATGGAGATATGTCAAAAATTGGGCCGTAATGACCAATTGTTGCAGAACTCAGTAGGATCCGTTTTCAATTGTGAGGTCAATTAATTATAGGAAGTAGAAGCACGAACATGTGTTGGAAATTGACACCTTCCATGGAAGAATTGGTCATGTAAGGATGCAACATGGGATAATGCAGTGTTCCTAAAGAGGTACCCAAGTCTAGTAAACATTTAAATAAAGCATTGGTTGAAAGCGAAGGGTAAGACTACTATCTTAATTTATAACGTGCGGCTTACATAGTATATTTCCTTTCCATCAAACATTTAATATATGGTTACATATTATTAGTACAGTCTTTCTATGCAGTAGCCATAGCCTAAGTAGTGTGTGTATATGAGGTAATGGATAATACATGATTATTATATTGTGTATTCTTTTTTTATAAGGGAATGGATGTCTCCCCTTCGATTATTTTACCACGACAATATTTTGAAGGATTTGATCATTTCCAAGTATTTGAACAATGTTATTGTGAAGATAGAGGTTGAAATACACAGAGAGGAGCCATTTTATTTTCTTTATTTGTTAAAATGGAGGTTTAAATGTATATATAGGTCAAGGATTTTACGTTTTACTTACTTATTCAGAAATTATTGCAAGCCTGTGTTTATTTTTGGTTAAATTTATTCATGGAAACCCCTTGTGCATAGGATTTGAAATCTTGACATTCGGTATTTGAAATTAGTCATTTAATTATAAATTGATCAATTCTCTATCTTTTTATGTTAGCAAGTCCACGCCGTGAATTACATTAGATTTTGTTGTTTTGGAGTGAATATTTTTAAGCGGTTGGTCACCCTATTCGTTGCACTGATTGGTGTCATATTTGCATCCAAACTCAGATATAAGAAACTGAAGTTGTTGTCGTGTCCCCTAGTGGTGCCCATTTTCAGCAAATGGCTCCAAGCTGGGACAATTTGAATTGCCGCAATCTCTACGACCTTGCTAAGAAATATGGCAAAATATGTCTGTTGAAGATGGGGTCGAGGAATATGGTGGTGGTGTCGTCGCCAAATTTGGCCAAGCATGTGTTGCACATAAAGGGGGTGTAGATTGCGTCTTGTACCCACAAAGTGGTGTTCGACATCTTCACCAAAAAAGGGCAAGACATGGTGTTCACCGTGTACATGGAGTATTGGAGGAAGATATGGAATATCATGAGGGTGTCGTTTTTTTACCTTTGATATTATCAATTCCACTTGAATGAATTTGTGGATGTGACGATACGCCTTGCATGACAAGTGTCAGAACCTAGCGGTTTCCCTGCCCTTTATATTATTTGGAGTACTACACCTTCGGTATAATTACATATAATTTCATGCGACGGAGATGAATGCAAGGGAAATCATGTTCTGTTGCATTCCCATGTTTTTATAAAACATTCTGCATATTTTGAATCCAACTTCTCCAACCGTTTGTCCTCTGCGACATTAAATAAGGATATCAAAACAAAAGCTCTATCCAATAGTGTTGCGAGTGAGGATTTCATTAAATGTATTCACCTCATCTATTCTTCTTATGCTAGAACTCGGCACCTATTCTCGAGCACAGAGGAGGCTTTACAAATTCTACCTATTGCTTCACATGAAATACTATTCAAGGAAGGATTAAAGGCATGCATGGCATATCTGTCAACAATTCCATGGAATCCTAGTCAAACTATCAAAACTGAAGCTCTTCTATCGCATCTATACCCGATGATTTAGTTGTCAGGCCTATAGGGGACAAATCCGGCTCTTTTGACCAAGATATAAAATGCAAAGTTGTTAAGCATCTGACGCAAAAAAAGAAAGGGATGACCCCATATATATGAGCACCGTGGATAATATACAAAACAAGACCGACCGATACGTGATTTCAAGAATGAGGAGAGACAATGATACATCTTTGTGCACTGGCAGGAATTATGGGGGTGCAAGGAAATGCAGGAAAGCAAAAAGGGGATGCCTGGAAGTGCCAAAAATTCTTAAAACATTGACGGTATGTGCTTTCCTTCCATTCTTCCTCTGACACAAGAATTCTGTCAGATTCATCTGAGTGGCATTTTTTTGTATGCGTGGAGTTCAGTTTTGGCGTCCGACATGGGTTGAGGCTGAGGGGTCTTCATGGTGTCTGTGTTGGTTGAGGGGTCTCCACCCAAAACAATTGATCATGTGGTTAAGGTTTCTTTGTAATTTGGACCGTTGAATGGTGATTGTCGTTGACACAAGGATCATGCAGTGTTGGATTTTGACGTTCAATGTTACATGTCACAATAATATTATTTGACGGTCTAAAAAATTATATGGATGTCATTTGACATTCAAAATATAATATGCACGTCAAATTTAATTTTATAATAACTATTCCAAAATACAAAAAAATGAGTAAAATTTTACATCCACAAGATTGAAAAAAGAAACTTAAATGAATTGCTATGATGAAATTGAAATAAATAATATAAAATTAAATGCATAATATTTCTAGATATTTAGCAGAATATAAACATCATGTGAAATAAAACATCACTACAAATTTTATTTAAATAAAATGAGTTTATCAAAAAGCTAAAACTTACATTGATCAACCATTGCTTTCACAAAATATTTTGTGAGCTTATTTGTTTTTCCCCTCTCTAAATGTCATACACTTTCTCCCAGTCTATCGTAGAAGGATTAGGTCCATTTAGTGATACTCGCACCCTGAGTGGAGTGTATCAATAAATTGATGCAACTCTTTTTTACAAGCCTCAATGTCAAATGATGGAATGTCCATCCCTTCATTACAAACATTCTGTTGTAGATATTGGAAAAGTTTGTCAAGCCAACGCATTGAATTATTTTCTCTAACCAAAACATTATGCGAATAATGTGAGGGACTAAACAACTTCATTGCATTAAAAATAGAAAGACCAGGAAACCTTGCATTTAGACAATCTATTAGTCTTTAAACATAATCTTTTGTAATTTGTATGTAACTTTGTAATGTGCCATCAATACGAGGACTGAATCAGTTGCTTGTGCGTATTAAGAGCATCACCACATACATTAGAAATAAATGTTGTAAAGCAATTCATGCTTGTGAAATACTCCCTCTTTAGCAATGATTTCTAGATAACCAAACCAAGACGCCTCCAAAAATTTTTTGATAAATAGCAAGCACCATTTGGAAATGAATTATTATTTAGAAACATTCTCCTCAAAGTATTAATAGTTACATCAATAGTAGCTCCAAGAGAAGTGACATCATTGTGCTCCACTTGAAATTATTTGTTTAACTTTTTAAGTTCGCACGTAACATTAGCAAGCATGTGCAAACAATTTTAAACAAGAAATATTCTTGCCTTATCATACCATGATTCTTTCTTCTCACTTTTCCATAAATTCAATATAGCAAGCACCAATTCCACTATCCTTTCAATGACTTGTCCCCTAGATAACCATTTGACTCCATGAATCTGAAGGCACTAGAGAGTTTCTAGTTTCATAATTTCTTGCAATGCAATGAGCTCATTAGTTCTTTTTGTTGAATTTTGAACCCATGAGTACACTTTGTTTGCCACTTTCTCAATGAACACTAACTTTGGTATCATTTTATAAGCATCTGATGCAGCTAATGCCTCACAATGAGCAACACAATGAACAACTATTAAATTTGGCACATATTTTTTTAACAAGGTCACAAATCCATTTTCATTTCCCACCATAGAAGAAGCACCATCCGTAGAAACAACTATCAATTTTTTGTTCGAAATCTTCCGTTCATTTCTTAAACCTTGTAGGTGCATCATAAATTGTTCTTCCTTTTCCATCACCAACACTAATAAGTTTCATGAATTGAGAGACTGACAACCCCAACCCTTCTGAATCCAGAAATGTTGCATAAACAACAAGATGTTTATCTAGACTATGATTAGTGCTTTCATCTAACATAAAAGACATATAAGGAAACTCATTCATATTCAAGATATGTATCTCTTCAAGATATTTAGATATCGAAAAAATAAATTGATTGGCTACCTTTCGGTTTGTATATGTTGCATAGTCTTTGTTCTTGGGCATACATAATGTATCTAATGACATGACAAGTGAACAAAGAGATTCATAAGAAGACAAATATAAATCATGTTTTGCAACCTAATATGCCAACTTCATGTTAGAGTAGGTATTTACCTTAGCTCATGTTCACCTCTGTACATTATTTACCTTTATTGTATTTATCCTCACCCACTTATGTGTGTGGATATTTCTTTTTTATTTATTTAGATATTAGGAGATATTATCTAGTTGTTAGGTATAGTTCTTTCCTTGATCTATGGGATTGACTAGTTCTTTCCTAGATCTATGGTATTGACTAGATCCTTGATGTCTAGTTCTCTCATAAATCTATGGACTTGACTAGTTCTTTGATGACTAGTTCTTTCCATGATTTATGGCTTGATCTATGACCTTGACTGGTTCTTAGATTGTCATTCCTTGCCTATATAAGAAAGGCCCATTCTCATTACAGTATTTCATTGAGTTCCATAATAATATATGATATTGCTGATCATTTGTTTGCAAAGGTTTTGTGTAAAGTTATTCTGGCGAATTGCTTTCATCTTATTGATTGTGGTGTTTGATTAGCATCTGTGTTCTTGGCTTAGTATGATCTGGTTATCGTTATTTTTATATTCTTAGGCATACATGATGTATCTAATGACATGACAAGTGAACAAAGAGAGTCATAAGTAGACAAAGATAAATCATGTTTTGCAACCTAATATGCCAACTTCATGGTTGTGATAATTATATGCTTGTTAGAATCATCAATTTGTGTTATATGTTCTGGAATAGATATCACCTTATTCTACTTATTACATACCCATTTTTCCTGTGATAGTTTGTGAATATTAGATTTCTCATGGGTTACAATTACATCCCTTTGCATGCTAGTACAACCATTTCCAATTCCCCATGGACTTGGTGCTCCATATGTTTCACACCATTCACACTTCATAGAATTTTTATCCTCATGCATAGTTTTTTAACCATGTATACTTATTTTCCCACTCTACTTTGTAAAATCTCTTCAATTTATGTTTTACCTTTTTTCCAATAGTATTATTTGTTTCAATCTCACCTCCCATAATTTCTATATCTTCATTAAGATCTTCATTCAAATCAATATTAGGTCAAAATTTAGAAATACCTTCATGTTGAAGATCTTTGGATGGAATTGACCATTTAAACATTTGGTTGATTGTCCTTTGTTTCTTCTTTCTTTCTGACATTTTCCAAAACCTGTAAAAATCAAATTAAATGTTAATTTCTTTACAATAATGCATGACAAATTTTGTATCTAAAAATGAAAATCATTCTAATGTAAATCATGATAAAAATGAATAAACAAAAAAAAGTGAGAAGGGCCCATGCGGAAAAGTAATATATAATTTCAAAATCTATTTTCCAAAAAAAAAAAATACAATATTTGAATTTTGATACACTTTACCTAGCTTATCAAGATCTGAATAAATCATAGTAATATGTCTTATTTTCCCGATTTGCAGCAGGCAATGGAATGATTTTAGGTATAAAATAATAGCTGCCCTATCCTAACCTAGTATAACCACTACCCTATACCAGCACCAACTATGTTAGTCGTTGCAGCTTTCCCTATACCAATACCAACTAACAAATCCAATGTTCATTTATGCTCTAATATACCCTCCATATATGACAGGTCCGAATGTATTTATGATTTATTTCTCACTCTTAAAAGGCCATGCCAAATCCATCATCAATCTTCTAGTTCCAGCGAATTTGCAAAACAATAAAAAAATTAATTCCTTTGTGACTATGTTTTCCTATGGAATCGTCATTCACCGATAGATGCTTAAAAATTTAAATCCTTGCTTTGCATTAGTGAAAGTGGTAAGTTTCTAATTTTAATTTATGAAAACTCAAACAAATAATAAGATACTAATTCTATTAGTTTGTAGTTTCTATTTCATACTCATTAACAAGATAGTAAGATATATATATATATATATATATATATGGTTAAATTTGTAATATACATGTCATTTTGAAGTTTAAATTATAATTTTACCTAGTAATCATGACGGCCATATTTTAAAAGTGACTGTATTTTGACGTCTAAAATGACTAAAAACCGTTAAACGCCTTGCAAAATCCAAGCCTACACGGATGTCAGAACAGGCTGGGTGCGGAAAATATACAATTTAATTAAAAGCACGTCTTCAACGTAATCAGAGGTGCAGCCACCACTCTTTATATAGTAAACAAATAAATCAAACAACATAAAACATATTACAAGGCTTAGAATTTTATTTTTGTTTTTTGATTTTTGAAATTTGTTGTTGTTTCTTCCCCCTTTTTCCATTGAATAATGCATCCCTTATCTACTCCAAAATGGAAGATGCCACAACATTGACATTACATCCTTGTCTGTAAACCGCAAACACCTACATATTCTAATGATGCTTCCATTTCCTCCTCGTTTTTAGCAGCTGGAGGATTAAAAATCAGTGTCTTAAATTGTAAGTTTTTTTTAAGATGCTTCGCATCTCTGGACTGCAACACGTTTTGGGTGAATTGAGGAACATACTCACCATTTCCGTGAGAAAGCAATGTATGATGGAAATGGGTACGAGTAGAGCGTGATTGGGATTATTTTGAGAGAACATATTGGTAAAAGTGCGGCCCCCTCCACAGGGCCGCTGCTTAAGTCCCCTCCGTTATTAATTTTTTGAGTGGGTATTCCAGTATAAAAACAATTGGGTTATTAGAAAATAAGTAGATCCCATGAAACATGAAATTCACACTATTAATAATAAATCTGCAAATATAGACGGTTAAAAAATTGCAAGCAACAGTTCCCAAGGTTTAAAAGAGATTTGCCACAAAAGGAGGCTAGTTCATTCCAACAATTCTTCCAATTCTTCTCACAGCCTAAATTTTATCTTAATCTGTGTCCTAAACTTGTAATGTTACATATATATCTACATTAGAATCTGCATCTTCATAATAAAGAATGATAAAGTGAACATAATTATGGGAGATCATGCATCTCAAAACAAATTTCAAAATTAGCCACAAACTATACATTCAAACCAAAAAGAATTGGAAAAGTAGAATGTGTTAACTAGTATCCTTTTCATCAATTCTAAGCCCATGCCTCTCGAAGCAGTTGATATCGCCTACTACCTCCTATCTTGATGGTGGGATGCTTTGCATTTCCACCAGGTTTTCCATTACTGTGCATTTTGTCCATTTGCGGTGAGATTTCAGACACTGTTTCTACTAACAGGGAAAGTGGTGTCTCTGTTTCATCTAGAAATATAGAAATAGCTGAGGCCTGCAATATTTTCGACCAGATGTGCGAACCATATACTGTGATGCAGAGTGTAGTGGTGACAATGTATGCAAAAGTGTGACCATGTACTTAGCCGAGGCCTGTAGTATTTTCGACCAGATGTGCGAACAAAAAAACTTAAAAAAAATTAAAACCCACCATTAAACAAAACCACACAACAACAAGAAGCACAAGGACGACCTTAACCACTAAAAGTAAATCACCCATAAAACTTATTCTCAGACATCAGTTGGAACTTGCAGAAAATGGACAAACAGACAAACCTTTCTTGTAAATACAGAAATGTTATTTATTGAATCCGGAGGAAACGATGGAGGCTATATGGAGGTTGAGACCATGTTGGAGGCCTGTGATTAGAGCTTTGTATTCTGCCACATAGTTTGTTAGGTCGATTAGAGAATTTTTTTCGGCCGCATTCTTTGTTCGGTCAGTGTAGGCAAGCCATGTGAATCTCCTCGAACATGAAACCCTACCCTGCACTCTGCAAGCCGTAAACCCTGCATGCACGGTATTCCATCTGGTGCCCACCAGACCTCCCTCGTTCCAATCATCTGACCAATCAACGCAATACCAAAACAAAACCAACACGACACGTAAACGACCTGCAAGACTTGTCAATTCCCTATGCATATGTATTTATCCTTTTAAATCAACGGCTACGCATTAATCGTATTCAACGTCGTTGTCCTTCGCGCATTCTCAATCGTCGATCTTCCTGGCATGTGTCAGACTCCTCTAGTCTCGACCCACCTGTAGTCACGCCTTTCAGCATAATTATTTTTTGATGAAAAAGATCTTATATTATATTAAATACAACATGCTACAAGATTCTCTCAACAAAAAAACGGGTGGTATGAGAGCACGCCCCAAAGTCACACAAAGAAAACAACAACTACAAGGGGGTCCAAGGAAGACCAAAAACAAAGGAACTCACGTCCAAAGGAGAAAGAAAAGTAGGAGTATCAAAGCACCCCTTCTTTTCCTTAGAGCGTGAGACATCAATCCATGGCACCTGCTGAGGCGCCAGGACAAGCGGAAAATCAAGAGTGTAATTATTTTGAAAGTATATCCTAATATTTGAGAAAATATATTTGAATATATTATCTTTTACGATAATGCCATGCTTATCTCGAATGTGTTCTTATAGATCCAGGACCAGGCCCGTAAGGTGGAGCTGGAGGTGCGGCACCTACAGACCCTTCTGGATCATTGGGCTAGTGCTCCTTGCACTGTGGCACAGGAACCTCCTACCTCCCCTTCTGAGAGTGTTCGTCCAAGAGGGCGTCGTGGCCGTGGCCGGTCGGTAGACCAAGCGCATCATCATCGTTCTCACAGGGGACAACCCAAGCAACGACGTAGCCCTGTTAATTGCAGTGGTTGGGGGTCCCCTCATCGTTCTGTGTAGCACAATGGCTGGGGTTCCCACCACCACTCCCTGCTTCCTGTGCAGAGAGATGGGTGGGACTCTGGCAAAGTTCCCAGGGTGGCTCTTGCTATTTCTCCTGCTAGACAGAATGAAGAAAACGATGAAGAAGTTGCTTCAGGGAGACCGCCCCTTCCGAATGGCAAAGATCTTCCTGGTAGTAACTTGGAGGACAAGGGGCCACCACCACCCCCTGCCCCTATGTTTGCTGCAGCGGCCTAGTTTGTATATGCGTTTTGTTTTTTTGCCATTGTTGCTATTTTTTTGGTTTCCCCTTGGGCTTGATACTTTATTCTCCTAGTCGTCAAGGCTAGTTTGATCGTAGGGTGTGCCCTTTACCACCTATATTTTTTTGTGGATAGGCTGTAATATTTTATATTAAATAATATAGATTTTTTCATCAAAAAAAATAAATTATCTTTTAATTTACAATAATTTTTTAAAACAATTTTTTTCAATTATAAAATGACATTTGGCAAAATATGTTCCTCACATAATGGGGAGGGTGTGGAAATCTTATTTATCACCTACTCAAACTTCTAAAAACTCAGTTGGTCCTCATTGTTAAGGCAAATTCTGAAGATCGCTTTTTCTGTTAAAAAAAATCTATGGGACCCTGGGTAATTATATAGATTCCAAAACGTTCAGAACAGTGGAGATTCTTACACTATATTAGTAAAGACAAATTCAACATTTTTGCCATTTTGACATCAATATGCTGACCTATAAATCACCGTGTATACGGCGGGCTTTGACAAAATGCTTGCCATGGACTTTTCTTATTGTTTAGAATTCTTCTTTCAAACGTGTTGAGTAGATCAATTCTCCAAAATTCTGTGTGGGATCTCAATATATATAAAATTGATCCAAAAAAGTTCAATTGCAGCTAGGATCCCCTCTCCGTACCATACTTTCCCAAAAAATGCCACTGTGAGTTCTGCGGATGCCCTCTCCATACCATACTTTCCCAAAAAATTTCAATTGCAGCAACGACAGATCTCCATACCATACTTTCCCAAAAAATGCCACTGTAAGTTCTGCGGATCCCCTCTCCATACCATACTTCGCCAACGCCAAAAAAATTCCACTGTAAGTTCTGCGGATCCCCTCTTTTTCTTTTTTCGAACCACTGTTATTTATATTTAAATTTCATTTATAATTGACAATAAAATGATTGCTAACTGTAATGTAGTTTTCCGGCAAAATATCATTCTGTTATGTTTGAATTTTTTATTTTGTAGTTTTTTTTTTTAGTCGAGGGTTCCCGTATTTCTTTGAGTAATACCATGAAAATTGGTTTATCCTTTTTAACCCTAACTTACGTAATTTTAAGGAATCAATTGTAAGGCTCAACGTAATACCTCAAAATTTACACTGGAAATCAGGGAATCTTAATCTCTGTGTTGGTATTGTTTTGAAAACATGGCTGCCTAGGTCTTGAACCAAGGACCTCGCCACTTTTTATTTTCGCTGGAATGTGAATTGACCTTCGAACGGCTCCTATTCCTCAAACCACACATTGGTCTCTAGTCACCTTGCCTGGCTTTGATGCCATGTTAAAAAAATTGTTTAGCAATGAATCCAGGACCCACTAAAGCTCACATTGCCCCGGATCTGATAACATGTTGTAATACATGGAGCAGCTAGCACTAACCTGTGACCTTTCACTGGTCACCTTGCCTGGATTTGATGCCATGTAAAAAAATTTATTTAGCAATGAACTAAGGACTGACTATTGGTCACATTGCTGCAGATCTGATACCATGTTGAAATACATGGAGCAGCTAACACTAAGCTGTGACCTTCCACTGGCATGCTGGGATGCTCTACCGCTAGTTTATTGACCCCTCATTATATGTGAGGATATATTGATCATGGCACAATAGGTTTTTTTTATTTCTATCATGACTACAGTGCGAATTGAATGGTTAATGCTTTTCTATGGTGAATTTCCCTTGCTGGGGAGCATAATTGGGGTACACAGCACCCAAAGTATTTCTATCATTAGTACAATGTGAGTTGAATGGTTAATGTTTTTTTATGGTGAATTTCCCTTGCTGGGGAGCATAATTGGGGTACAGAGCACCCAAAGTTGGGTGCAGTGTTTTACCCAATTTTGATGCTGAAGATCTCTGTCTCCTAGGGATTTAGAGTTTTCTGCTATGAGAGCTATGACTATATACTCAAAACATATGTTGATTTATTGAATATTACAATGGGAATTGAATAGTTAACTTTTAAATGTTAAAATCGGAATCCCCCTCGCTGGCTTGCATTGGGTTACACAGCACCCAGAGCTGGATGTGGGATTTTATCCAATTTTGATGCTTGATATCTATGTTTCATAGGGATTTGGAGTTGAGGTTCTGCTATGGAAGCCCTGATGATATACCCAATATATATGCTGATATATTGAATAGAAAAATGGAAATTGATTAGTTAAAATTGTTAATGGTAAATTTCCCTTGCTGGGTGGCATTGAGGTACACAGCACCCGGAGTTGGATGTGGCATTTTATCCAATTTCAATGCTTAAGATGTATGTCTCATAGGGATTTGAACTCAAGTCTCTCCTATGGAAATCAGCACGGTTTATCTCATATGCTTGTCCTGTTGGACAGTGCGAATTGCATAGGTTTTTTTCCTTTTTTGGTGAATTGTGTAACTTGACTGCCATCACAGAGAATGTACCATGGTCACTGTTTGGCTTAGAAGCTATGTCTCAGAGTTTTCTATTCTGTCAAAGTTTTCGTGGGAACTGCACCCAACTTTTACATAGGCAGTGTGTCCAACTGGGATTGAAGCAGATGCCACTGGACATAATGAGATAAGAAATTGGATGCTTATTATAGTATACTGAGAAATTTGCAAGGAATTAAATATTCAAATATACAAAAGGCATAAATATTTGAATTGGTGAGAGTATCGCAAAGAGGGTAGTGGATACACAGTGCACACACATGGATTAAGGGACATAGATTGTGTCCATAGAATGCAACTATTCAATAGGCCATGACCCTTGGAAATGACCGTTTGTACATTGTAAGTAAAAATGCTTAGGAATACAACATTCTTAGCGGGGATTGAACACAGGACTTCTGGATATAAATGGATTTGGATGTTTATGCAGCTGTAAAGGATTCTATTTTAATTTTTTTTCTTCTTTTGGTGATCTGGACATCTATAATTTTGTGAATATCCAAGTGGCTTGTGTTTGATTTCCCTGTAAAAATGGAAGATTAGACTTGAACTTGCGGCTTTTGACTAGGAATGGTTCTATCTGGCCACTAAAATTGAATTTCTATACCTCAAGGCATTCTCTATGCCATGATAGCCCGACTCAGATGCCACAACACTGATGGGGTAAGTAAACTTGGAATGTTGAATTATAAAATGGACGAAGGTCTTAAGTAAATGCATATATGTTTTTCCATTCCAAAAGAATTTTACTCCAAAGGCACCCTAATTATCACTAGCTATAAACCCTTTTCCACTGTTGAAATTTTCTCACAAATTTGTTTTCCCTGGATGCCTTGCTTGCTTGTGCATTGACTTTCCTGAGTGAAATGACAAAAAAAAAAGAGTTTTGACTGAGTTAGAAGCCTTTATGATGTTTTGACGTTAGCCAAGTCATCGACTGGGACTTGGATTTGGACTTGACCCATTTGGGTCACCTAGGACTCTTGTTCACCATTTTTTAAAAGACTCAAAGAGCTTTCCATGCTCAATAACATGTTGGTCATCTGGGCTATGAACAGACAACTTATCTATGTTAAACATCTGATAAAATACAGGCACTTTGATTATGAAGCCATCTGCAACTATGCATCAATGTCTGGCACACATGATTATTTGAATAGAGATACAGGCAGAGTGTTTGTGTTATTGTCAGGAGTACTATTATACTTGTTTAGCCCAGAAACTTGTTTTGAAATATAGAATATTGCTCAACCTTTGAAATAATCTGTAGAGTAGTTCTATGAAATTTGGTTCTTTCTACGCAACACTATTTGTCCTTGCAGGCTATCTATTCATCTCTGCTTTACAACATGGTTAGAAAGAAGGATGACACAATACGCACGTGCCTGCACTATTATCTTCCTATTCTCGTGATTAGTATTATGAAAGATGTTGCAAAATAAATTTGAAGAGTGGGTAGCATCAAACCAGAATAAAAAGGGGTGGAAGTTGGGGTTAGGGTAAGGCAAAAATGCTACACCATTCATGGAAATGCTTCTACATTCTGCTCATATGAACCACATTTGTACCCTTGTTTGACGTAATCTGATCGTATTTCTTGCGACCCATCTTTGTCCAACACAGTTTATGTTTCTTACAAAGAATGAGAAGCAAATGAGGCATAGAGACTGAAAAACTACAAGAAAGTACAATGCAAAATTAAGTAATACAAAAAAGACACAAAAGTGCATAAATGCATGCTTTAAAAAATAATAAAAGTTTATGTAAGAAATTTAATACTTGCCTAGAGCCAAAATTTAAAATTAGGAATGTTTTGGATTTTTTGATCACAAACATGAAATTCAAATCTACACACAATGTTAAATTTGAATAAGCACTCAAGCTTTCTATAGATCCTCGAAAAGACAATGGTTTAACTTTAAACCCTTGAATGACGTGTGTTTTGAGCATGTATTTTGTGGCATTTGATAATATCTTTTGGATTCTATGTGAACCTTGAAACTGAGATTTTCTTTGGATGTTGGAATATGTGCACCTTGCCCTATTTGTTAAGGATTTTTCAACCACCAATGATGCCAGGATCTTATTTTGATCCTTGTTTATTACCTCCTAGCCAACTATTTCTACAATTTGAATTTGTCAAAAAAGAGCTTAGATTCAAGAGATTCTCATAGGACCACCATGCATTATGTAAAAGCACAAATCAATTGATGGTGTACATATATAAGTAAAGTTTATTGCTGAAACTTCCAGGATTGTTGTTACATACACTAGTTCTAGGCAAGGATATTTACTCAATAGTAATTTTTTTGCAGCTTTTCGAGATAGGAAATAGGATGTTAAAAAAGATACACATTTCTTATAAAGAGTTACAAACATTACGTAGCTGGAGAAACCCGAATACATACGCTAGGCTTGGCAAAGAGGGGAAAAGCAAGCAAAAGTGCATGCTCAGAGGTTTAACGAACTAAGCCTAAAATAACCATCTGGTTTACCATCTTGCGTAAACTAAAGGAAAACAATTGAGTAGAGAAAAGAAAAAGAACAATAACTAGTGTTCTACTAAAAGCGAAACCTACTGTAGTCACAACCTTCATATCACATAAGCAAAGTTAGAGTTGAGCAATGTAAAGAAGAACGCGATAGAATCAATCAAGAATGAATGTTTAGAAACAAACCTAATGCTCAACAAGAGTTTTCAAAATTATCATAGCAAGTAAATTTGTAGGATGATTCATAAACTAACCTAGCTAATAGATATGCATGTGTTAGAAGATGTGAATGGAGAAGAAATGAAAGAGAAACAAGAATGCACACATTGTAGATTTTGTTTGTCATTTTATTATGAGAGAGATAGTTACAAAATGGTCAAAGAGGTTAGAACTGACCATTAGTTAATACATAACTATTAGTGGCTTGATTAGAAAAGTTAAGCTTTATATTCTAATACCCCCTCTTAAGACTTACTATACTAAAAGCAAAACAATACACTGATTGAAAAGCAGTACTAAAAGCAAACATACTAACACACTGAAATAAATATAAAACTATAAACATTAGAACCATATAGATCCGTATATCCTTCAGAAGCTTTTTCTTTGAAAACAATTGTTGGACTAGGTAAAACTCCATCAAGTTTCCTCGCAACCTTCGTAAAGGTGTAGCTCCCAAGCTGAATTCCTGAGTTCCCGGATCCCACCTCTCAAAACTCCTGAGTTATGAACCTTCTAAATTATTGGACAACCATTCATGTTGAGCTACACCCGCAGTGCTCCATCATGTTGTCTCGTGACCCTCGAAAGGGCATAATTCCCAAGATCCAAAAACTCCTAAATTAATTGGGCAACCATCCATGTTGAGCTTCATCTACATTAGATCCCTTCATGTCTTCAAAATGTGAGCTTCTTAAAATATGTATTTGTCATCTACGAATTCTGCACCGCTTTCAACATCAAATGGATCTTCAACAATGGCTAGAACCAGCCTTCCTTCTGTGCCAAGTATTATTTTATTGCAATGCCAATATTCGGCAATAGTCAAAAATTCAAAATCTTATGTCTCCAGACATTGTAGTTTTCACCCGTCAACTTCTCTGCCTCCGGTAGAATGAGGTTTTGAATGTTTGCCATTTTTCACACCGATATGACTTTTTGATCCACAAATTAATGCAGTAAAAAATGAAAATTACGGTTTACAGTCTATATTTTGAATTTCTGACTTTTGACACGGAAATAAATGCAATAGAAATTACAGTTCTGAATGCTAGTTTACACCTGATAGTCAATGCAAAGAATTCGTAAAGTCTGAATTTTTACAGCAAAAGAAAAATATACCAGGAAAAATTTGTGCTCTAGCATCTTGATTCTTCAAACCCACTGGAAAATTCATGCCATGTTTTTATGACAGTGAAACCCTCAAAAGATTCACGTCCAGACAGACACAGCAGATGAGAACTCAACACACTAGGGATTATATTCTCCTGTCTCATATTTAGTAAACATTGTATGCAGATATGTCTGAATAATTCTGGGATTTAAGCATTGTTTATATTCCAGCATGACTGTTGTTTTGGAGAGGTTTATTATTTGTTACAGATAAAACTTTCATGAGCTTGTATCAATAATGTACACAATGTAGAAAGTGGATTCCTAAATTCACAATTGAAAAGACAATAGGGATCGTAAAATAAAAAATATCTCTCTTTACAAGAAGAAATTACTTTTATTTTTGATTCAGCACAGATGGTTTACAATAATCTTGTTTTACATCATTGAGAGGTGCTGGAGTGTTTTCTTTGGTCAAGATAAAATCTACCACCATTAGCCATAGGTCCATACCTGACCATCATTTGGTTATTGTTGGAGTAATAGGATGTGGAATTTAACTTTGTGATCTGGATTGAGGTGCATCCTGATGGACAACACACTAACGATGGTGATTAATGTGTTATGACAATCAATTCACAATGAAAGAGCTCAAACACAATCTAATTTTATTGCAACTCAAAATGTAGACAAATTGGCAAACTCCATAAGAGAGATGCATGCCTGGAAATCTATCTTTTTTATTCAAAACTGGCTTCTTTATAGCTATACAATGGATAATATGAAAAACTACTAAAAATATAATATGAAGGGTTCCCGGGGGAACCAAAAGGTCATCCTACATGGAGACCATCCGTATCCACTTTCGGGATGGAATCGAAAAGACAGAAGTCGAAATTTTTCGAAATCTATCAATTTATTACTATTATTTTATTTACTGCTACTTGTTGAGGCCATATCTCCTAGCTTATTGACCCGTTTGACAAACCACAAGAACCATTGGAAAGGTGACGTAACGAACTTGAAAAATATCACTACAATGATAGCATTTCGGCTATTGTAGTCTGAAGCCCAGAAATGCTCTGAAGACCCCCCAAAAATGCCAAATACTAAAAGTTGCTGAAAACTGCTAAAAATAGATTTTCAGGACTTTTCAAAAATAGAATTTTGGAAATCTTGTTCTAGATCACTTTGTTTTTCTATCATTATTATCAAAGACCAGCTTTGTCTGTGGACTTAAAATGTTTATATAATCATTCCGTGGTTGCTTCCCTATTTCTGGATGCTGGAAATTGTTCTTGCTTTTCCTTTGTCAATATGCATGCTTGGATAAAATTAATGTTACTTGTTCTTGTTATTTAAGAGCTTCTATTGATTTTCTCTTTATGTTTTTGGCAGATTTCAATTTAAGGACAGTTAGAACAATACTCTTACTGGTTACTTAAAGGATGGTTGGGGATATATTTGCATCTTTGAACTGTTTTGGTGGAATTTTCAGAAGGGACAAACAATCTGAAAAAAATGTTGGAAAAAGTGGAGAAGGTATGGACTGTGTTGCATTGCCATTTGCATGTTCTTATTCATCTCAAGTGAAGTCATGTTATGACATGTTCTTATTCATCTTGAGTGAAGAAATATTGTAGCGTTCCGTTGTTCTATTTGTCTAGATACTAGTTTTATAATGCAAACAGTCTTAACACAAATTGGCTTCCTTTGAGTACATACTAATATGTGACACTTTCTATGTTTTTGGGTTCGAGAAGATTTATCCATCATTCGAGGTGTTAAAGTTTACCCATATAAGGATATCAAACTGGCAACAAGGGATTTTCATCCAGACAACAAGATAGGTGCTGGTGGATTTGGAACAGTGTACAAGGTATATAGTTATATTATATAGAGACTTAGAAAGTCATTTGGGAACGAACGTGTTCAAGGCTTGGAATGTACCTAATTTTGTGCGAATTGATGTTTGCATTGTAATAGATAGATAACTTGTCAATTTTTTATTTTCAATTTGTTGTGTTGTAGGAGTAAATGTAAATTGGTTTGTGAATAAGGTCTCTCCAAATCGAAGAATGCTCAAATGATTTTAGTAGTTGGACTTGTTTATGTATTATGTTTTTGCCAAGGTTACATGGGTGCATGGGTGTAGGAGTATGAAGCACCTGGGGTGAAACACCAAAACTTGGGTACGCGGGTGTGGTCCGCCAAAAGTTGTTTACGCCGGTAAACATTAAAATATTAAACTCGAAAGTTGAATCTTGATCTTTAAGATCATAATGCAATATGGTAAAGTTTAAATCATATATATTGTGACTTTTTAATATTGAATCAATAAATACAAGCCAATTATAAAAATAAACATATCACGAACTGTTATTATGCCGAAGGAGTCTTTACGGTGGAGAAGGCTGTCTTGGGTTTTTCGTCTATATGGCGGCTGAAATCTTGATATGTACTAACTTTCAAAAAGAAAAAGAAAAAACCCACTTTCCTCCGACCATTCCATTGCAGCTTTACGTGGCAAATGCCAGTTTACATTCAAATTAAAATTACAAAATCATGTAGCTGCCATATGAAATCAAGCTTCGATAAAAGAATAGTAGAAGAGTCACGAATCAGGTCAATTCAATCTCTGTTTGTTGGCTGAGATTCTTTGTTGTCTGGAAGTTGAGGCCTTCAACCTTTTGTTTTTGGACCTCTGCTTAAAAATGTTCTATTGTGAGCATTATGAATAGAAGAATAATGGTTGAGAATAAGAGGCAAGTCAAATGAATAAACCGAGCTTGATATTGGATAAAGTTAGGGTTGTCATTTTATTTTTTCATGCTTTTTTTAAAACTTTTTTTTTCTTGTTTTTGATCATATTTTTAAATGGGACATGTGCTCTAATTGGGGTACAGCACCTGGTGTGCTGGGCTGCAACCGGTATGTCTAGGGTGCAGAAAGGGGTGCTTTTCACACCCACACTTGCGTACCTGGTACGAATGTTTTGGGTGTGAGATAAGTTTGTCCAGGTATGCCCCCTAGACAACCTTCGTTTTTGATAATTATAGGTCAGAAATTATCTGAAAGGCTTTGGTTTGCAATCATAAATGTGCTTTTAGCTCTTTGTGATAGTAGCACATTTTTGTTTTATTGTGAATTGGTGGAATCGATGGCCCAGTGACCGGGTGCAACTTTTCTGGTGTGGCTTTTGGCAAGATGAACTCCTATAACCACTAGGTGGCATGCAAATGCCCCACTCCACACGCCACGGGTAAACAAGGAATTGAACCCATGACCCAAAGGTCACCAATACAAAGGCTTACTGTGGCACAACCCTGGGGGCTAGTAGCACAGTATTATGTAAGTTGTACATCTGTTTCAAGTTTCCTGTACCAACAGGCATCTTTGCTTTTAAATTTCTGTAAGAAATATGGCCTTGTAGAACATAGTTAAGACATAAAAGATATCATGCATCTATCATAAGAAGTTTGATATTGAACATGTCATATTCGCTAGGTTATATGTAATCTGCTTAAAATCCCCACCTTTAAATCTTCCTTTGGAATTTCAATGAGTAATGCCAGTCGCTTGGATTGTGAAAGACAGGAATTCTACACCATGTAAAATAATATTGTATGTAGGAAGACAAGAAACTATTTATCATATTGAAAAGACCAACTCCGACATTCCAAATTATTACTTTTCATTTTATACTCGCATAAAACCAAAAGCTTGATGTGGTAATTGATTAATTACCTGCAGATGCAGCATGAAGCTAATGCTGATTTCTAACCTATTTAATGACACTACCAAGGAGCATGCATGTGTTAGCATATGAATAAATTCTGCTTTGGGGAAATGTGTTACATTGCAGAGATGGTGAAATAATTCTTGCAGGAGTAAGCATACTGCATTATTGATTTGATTTTTTCCTCTGACACCTTACTTGTATTTCAGGGAGCTTTGAAGGATGGCACAGAGGTTGCAGTAAAGCAGCTTTCTGCTGAATCAAAGCAAGGAGTACGCGAATTTTTAACAGAGATAGCTACAATCTCTGCCATCAAACATGAAAATCTTGTTATGCTCCACGGGTGTTGCGTGGAAGGATATCATCGAATCTTGGTCTATGGATACGTGGAGAATAATAGTATTTCACATGTCTTATTTGGTATAACGATGCTCTTGTAGAAATATTGTTCATTATTTCCTTATTTTGAGCAGACGATACACCAATGAGTATTTTAAAATAGATCGACTTTAAAAGAGGGTATGCAGGGTTTGGCTCTGTTTCTCTGCATGTATTTGCGGGAGGTAGAGAAATTAAAACTAATGTAGTTTTGAAGTTCAAAAGAACAAAGACAATCTTATTTACTAATGCTAGGAAGCTTTTTGTGAAAATGACATTGGTTGCAATATACCAGGTTCCAATGATGCCACAATAAACCTGGATTGGAAAGCAAGGTCCAAAATCTGCATTGGAACTGCCCGTGGTTTTGCATACCTTCACGAGGAAGTTAAGCCTCATATTGTGCACCGAGATATTAAAGCTAGCAACATACTCCTTGACGGGGATCTCAATCCTAAGATTGCAGATTTTGGTCTAGCTAAACTTTTCCCTGATAATATTACGCATATCAGTACACGAGTTGCTGGAACAATGTAAGTCATGTTTAGGACTTCCAATTGCATGTAGAGCCTGAAAAATAATATCTTGGATATATGTGTGGGTGTCTTTCTTAGTCAATTATTACAACTACTGTACTGCAATAAAGATGCCTGAAAATAGTCAATCCAATGAATGCGTGTAGTAGAACTCAAAAGGAATTTTAAAATCTATTGTTCTGATTTGATTCTACTTTAATTTCAGCATAAATATTAGATGCTAAAGCACCTATAGAACAAATGCTATAAAGAAAGGAGCCTAATTTTTTAATATACCAATGCAAAATGCATGAAAGAAAACTAATTCTATCAATATTATAGAACAAGTGTAGAGACTAACGGATAATTTTGTATTTTGTCTCTTGGCTAGTGGTTATCTGGCTCCAGAATATGCCATGCGTGGCCAGTTAACGAAAAAGGCAGATGTCTATAGCTTTGGGGTACTTGTACTTGAAATTATCAGTGGCAGAGGCAATACAAACACAAGCTTACCTGTTGAAGAGCAAATCCTTTTGGAAATGGTAAGGGACAAGAGGTCTTTCATTGTGTGATTCCTTGCTTTTTCTGAATTTCAGCATCTGGGTTTTACTTACTAAATTATCTCTCATATGTGTGAGCATTTCAAAAATATTAGATATCATGTTCTGATGCCTGGAGAAGTGGAAAAAAAAAATTGGTGCACGCTTCATATTAGAAAGGAATGTGCTACCCATTCTTAAACAGGATTTAAACCTTTATCACTAAGGATTAATATTGCAGGTATTAAATTATGATTGGTCAGTTGAAGATGTTAGTCCTAGGTACCAGGATTGGACTATATTTGATCGTAAGCACTCTGACATTTGATATGCATGGTCAATGGCTAAATTTGATACTGTGCTTCAAAAGGCATGGATGACTCTAGGAACAAGTACATTGTATGAATCAACTACAAGTCTACAAGTACATTAAGTATCAACTACATTAAGTACATTATCTTTCTGAAATTGATTAAAAAATATAAGAGAAATACTGTTACCTACTCTGGATTTTCGGAAAGATATGCTAATTTTTTTAATCAAGGATCTACCCATATTGATACATACCTTCATACATTTTTTAAAATCAGTTGATTTTCATGCTAAAAATGTGGCATGGCCTTAAAAACATTTCATGAAAGGACTAGGGTGTTGGATCACAATTGCCGGTAGACCAAAACCCATAGGTGTTAGTCTCTGCTACAATCGTTAGAGTTAGGATCTACGAGAGGCGGTTAGTCCATGTCACGAAACTCACGGGGAGCGCTGAACACACATGCCAACAATCTCCCCGTCAGCGTTACTTGAGTGAGTTTCGAACTCGAGAGCTATCGCTCTGATACCATTTGTTGGACCACGATTGCTGGGAGACCAAAACCCATAGGTGTTAGTCTCCGCTACAATCGTCAGAGTTAGGATCTACGAGAGGCGGTTAGTCCATGTCACGAAACTCACGGGGAGCGTTGGACACACATGCCAACATAGGGAATTGTAGATTTTTCTTTGAAGTCATGGTCTTGCATTTTGTTTTGACCAAGGTTCTTCACATATTGATACATATCTTCATATGTTAGTAAGAAACAGTTGATTGTCATGCCAAACATGTGTCATGACCATAAAAGCATTTCATGAAAGTGCTAGGGAATTGTACAATTTTCTGTTAGGTCATGGTCTTGGAGTATGAATTGTTTCTACAAGTTTCCCTTCCGCGAAAATATGAGTAACAATCTCAACCACCTTGTTAGAGAAAACATTTTTGGACCATCGAAGGGCCCTTGGTCTATTGGTGATGTTGTTAGGCTTTCAATGAGCCCGCCAAGGACCGAGTCTTGCTGAGTGCAAGGCCTGGAGATACCCGACACGAAGAGTCAAAACCGCTGAGGCCAAGATTGTGTCTTGGGTGACTTTGACGGCGTGGATGCCTCCTCTTACTCGTAGCTGCTTAGGCTGAAGGTGATCACTAGTTTAGTTGTACGTTTACTTGTAATTGTAAATCCGCTATATACTTCCTCCAAAGTATGAACAGAGATGCCAACAATCTCTGTAATCTAGTGCCCAATGAGTGCGCACTACTCATAAAAAAAACATTTTTGGAACTCTTTTGGTCTCGATTCCTTAAATTTTTTATTATTATGTATACAAACATACTTGCAATACATTTTTACACGTAAGAGGCAATTGTTAGTGGCAGTGACAACACGAGCTTATTTTTTGAAGAGCAAATCCTTTTGGAAATGATAAGGGACAAGGAGTCTTTCGTTGTGTGATTCCTTGCTGCTTGTGAATTTCAGCATCTGACTTTTCTTTTCTCAATTAATTTTCTCATATGTATGAGCATTTCAAAGGTATGAGATATTATGTTCTGATGCCTGGAAAAGTGGAAAAAAATATTACTGCATGTTTCATATTAAAAAGGAATGTGCTACCTGTTCTTAAAGAGGATTTAACCCTTTGTCAATAAGGAGTCAGGACTAATGTTGCAAGTTATAAAATATGATTGTGCAGTTGAAGATTCTAGTCCTAGATCACAGGAGTGGATTATATTTGATCATAAGCACTCTGTCCTTTGATATGCATGGGCAATGACTAAGTTTTAAACTGTGCTTCAAAAGGCATGGATGGCTCTAGGCACACAACTTAAGCATGTATCTGGCAATGTATGAATTAACTACCAGTACATTAAGTATCAATCTGCCTTTAAACAACCCTATCAGAAAAAATGATCAAAGAATATACTAGAAATTCTGTTACCTACCCTAGATTTTCGGAAAGATATACTAATCTTTATAATCAAGGATATACCCATATTGATATATACCTTCATATGTTAGTTAACAATTGTTGATTGTCATGTGAAAACTGTGGCATAAAAACATTTCATGAAAGGACTATGGAATTGTAGAATTTTCTTAATTTTCGCAGTCTTGGATCTTTTTTTTTAGTCAAGGGTCTTGCCTGTTAGGAATATTATGTCAGTGTTCATATGTTACTGTGTTTGTACGTAGTGTGATGAGTTATAATAACAACTCATATAGTTATTGTGTTGTTAGTTGGTTAAGAATGTGTGAGAGAGATTCTAGAATACGTTACATTCTATTGTTAGAATGTGATTATGGGTGAGTTGTAACTCATGATATTATTAGAAATGAGTGGTTGAAAGAGATTAGTGTGACTCCTATCTTATAGGAGATCAACTCACCATATATGTATCTTCTCTCTTTGTGAATAAGATAATCTCAAGTTTATTGTGAGTACTATTGTTTGCACTCTGACCAAAAGCTACATTTGGTACCATAGCAATTGATCATGTTACTCATAGTTTTATTATTGTATCAAGAAAATCTATGCTCCTTCATTTCTCATGATTTGAGAATTATTTTCATACCGGAGAATATCCAAACGAGACTCCTGTGTGAACCTTACCATACCACGGTCCACTCTGAATTGATTCTTGTTGTGAAGTGAGAAAAGGGAAAGCAAAGGCGTCTAAGGAATTTTAGAACACCACAATTTAGGGGAGAATAGCTTGTGGCTACCCGTGCAGTCTTAGTATCTTATTATATGAAATCATGTTTTGGGTGGCGTATAGTTCCAAAAAACCTTCATTCACTGGCTGGGAGCATTGTTCATTCTATTATCTCCAATGACCCTGCGCTACACAGAGTTGTTGATTTTGAAACTTGAAGTGCATTATTTATGTTGTTTGATTGAGCTTACATTTTATCTTCAACTCCTCGTACACGGTCTGATCATCATACTGTCTTCAGCTTATCTTTGGGTGATTAAGATCTGTGTGCAGACCTATGCATGAATCACGGCTATAGTGGAATAGACATAAGGGATTTGTTGATGTTAGAAGGGCCATTAGTCCGCAATTGTGTTATCTCTTGCACTCATCTTGTGTCCTTCAAGACCTGTGTTTGGATCTCCATCAGTCAGCTGTATTCATTTGACCCGTCATTGCCAGTCTGATAATACTTAAGAAACCTGCAATCAACATTCAACTTTGACAGATTTGACCAAACACAATTTCGTGTCATGGTGCATGGCATTTGAGTGAGTTGTGTTATCTCGACTCCGAGTCCAACGTTGACAGCTATAACATCCACACCGTTTGCATCAATTCGACTGTTCTATTTTTTGGCCGGGTGATCCATCAATGTCATAAAGCAAATAAAGTGTAATAGTTTCATGAAAGTCGGTCATAGTATATAGTTTAAGCTTGAAGTTAACTTGTGATTAAGCTATATTGTTTGTCCTCTAAGTGTCTATTTGTTAGTTTTTTTAATGTGCTGTGTCATAACCTTATATAGTATGTAAGTTGTTAGCTTAGAATGTTTTGACACTAGTCATTAGTGTGGGTAATTTGAAAAGCTTAAGTTTCTTTTTGGAATCATATGGTCTAAAGAGTTTAATTGATTTATTTGTCAAAAATGATCACTTTGTGAATATTGTTCTATTTCATAGTCGATAAAGATTAAAGTTGTGGTTAGTTTATTTCAATATCTTTAAGTCTTAAGATTGTTTATATTTTAATGTTGTGTAACATGTGTATGTAGCTCTTTAAGTTGAAAGTCCATGTTTTGTGTATGTCATGTCTAGAGTCTCTTAGAGTCTTGCCCAAATAAAGTAATTGTGGGTTGTTTATTAAAGTTAAAAGTTGGTCAACATTGTAAGTCATCCATATTTTGTTGTGTCTTTGTCATGATGTGAGGGTCAAAAGTATTTTAAAAAGGTTTTACAAACACATTTTCTGTGGTACCTGATGTCCTAAAAGTCAACATTCAATTGATGAGAGGGGGTTTCATACACGATCTTCAAGATCATTTCTACTAAGTAGCCAAGAATACTTGAGGAAGGAGGCAACGAAGGTTGGAGGACATTCAACATCCTCTTGTTAGTCACTAGCAATGGTGCCGCAAAACTGCATCAGTGACAAAACAATGATGCCAAAATGAGTAAATCCCGAGGACGATTTTTTAGATGGCACCAAAGATCGTCTCATATTGTTTATGATCAGAGTGCCAACGATCTACAATGGTGACTACATACGAAGACAATGAGGATTGAGCCCTCATTGTTGCTATTTTTAGTATTTTCATGTTTTGTGTGGTGTGTAGAATAAACCCTTGCCGTGACATTTCATAAAGTAATTCTATTTTGAAGAATCTTGCTTTTTGGGGGTAGGAAAAGATTTCGAGGTAAACTCAATGCGGATTGTTGTCTAGATAGTTATGAGCTTTAGGAATCCAGAGGAGTTGAAATTCGAGAGCCTAGGGAATGGAAACAGCCCATGGAATTAGGCTCGCAGCTACGCCTTTAGAATAAAGAAGAAAAAACAAGTTATGAGTTGAAGACACCGTCCAGAATGGACGTAACAAAGATTACTTATTCATGAGGGTGGTTACAACATTCAGTTTTCAGTTTACATTCGGTTAGAGGCAGTTCCAACTGCATAACCGATGGCTATCAATATAAATATTCAACACTCCCTCATAATGACTAACCCAAAAACAACATTAATTTTGTCATGAAACTTTACAAATAATAAAGGACCAAGGGGTTTAGTCATTATATCGGCAGACTGCTCCTTAGAAGGACAAAAATGAAGAGAGACATCACCCGAATCAACCAACTGTCGGATATAGTGATGATGGATTTCAATATGCTTAGTGTGAGCATGATATACATGGTTCTTTACCATTTTTAAGACACCTTGATTATCACAAAAAAAGTGAAAGAGGTGTAATAGTAGCTTGAGGAAGATGAAAATCAATCAGAATCTGATGAAGCCATACTGCTTCGCAACTAGCACTAACAATTGCCTTGTATTTTGCTTCAGTGGAAGAGATGGCTACAGTGGGTTGAAGCTTACTCTGCCAAGAAACAACCCCTGAACCAAAAGAGAAGATATATCCAGTGGTGGATCTCCGAGTATCCACTGATCCTCCCCAATCAGAGTTTGTATAGCCAATCAATTTGAAATCTGCAACTCTTTGATACAGAATGCCAAAGTCAAGAGTTTCTTTGACATATCTTAGAACTCGTTTTGTTGCTCCCCAGTGAATGAGTTTTGGTTTAGACAAGAACTGAGAAAGATAGCTGACAACAAAACATAGATCTGGTCTTGTGGTTGTTAGATATATCAAGCTACCCACCAACTATCTGTAGAGAGATTCATCGTCCGGTGATGAATCATCATGAGCTGAAAGTTTTAGCCCGACCTCCATAGGTGTAGAAGAAGAGTTACACTCAGACATCTGAAATTTTTGTAAGAGATTCATGGCATACTTAACTTGAGAAATGAAAACCAAGTGATCATGTTGCCAAAATTCTACACCAAGACAATAGTGAAGGAGGCCTAAATCAGTCATGTCAAAAGCAACACATAAATATGATTTTACCTTGTGAATCGTAGTAGTTCCACTGCATGTGATGGCAAGGTCATCAACATAAACAATAAGAAGCACAATGTCATCACCATCGCTTTTGCCATAGAGATTTGGATCAAAATGACTTCTTTTGAATCTCGAATCTTGAAGATGCTGATCTATCTTAATATACCAGGCTTGAGGAGCCTGCTTAAGTCCATACAAGGACTTAATCAACTTGCACACCAAATGTTCACGACCACATGCCTGAAAGCCCTCAGGTTGTGTCATATATACCTCTTCCTCCAAATCCCCATTCAGGAAAGCACTCTTGACATCCATTTGAAATACTTTCCAATCAAACTAAGCAACAAAGGAAAGAAGTGAAAAGTGACCATCTTTGTTGTAGGAGCAAAAGTCTCCTCATAGTCTATTCCCTCATGTTGCAAAAAACCTTTCGCAACAAGACGAGCCTTGTACTTATCCAAAGTACCATCTACCTTGCACTTGATTTTGTATACCCATTTGCAGCCGATGGGGTGTTTCCCTGGAGCCATTGACATCAACTTCAAGGTATCATTTTTGATCAAGACATCATACTCTAGTTGCATGGCATGTTCACACTTTGGTATGCCTTTTGCCTCAGAGTATTTGTGTGGTTCATGAATATTAAGAAGATCAGAAGAAAGAGCAAATTGAGCATGCTCTTAATAATCAATCTTCTTACCAGTTCTGCGAGGCCGACCATCTAAGAGAGGAGACAATTCTCCATCTTGCACATCCTGAATAGTGGAGTAAAACCACTTAGGCCGTCACTGAACTGAAAATGTGGGATCCAATTGTGATGCTTCTAGAGAAGAAACCAACTCAGATTGGTGTCTTTGATACACGAGTATTCCTGTGAGATGGCATAGGTTATATTAGAGTCCATGGAGGAGTATGAGAAGATCTACACTCCTCATTCGGCAAGGGAAAGGAAACATTTTCTGTTACCACTTGTTGATTGTTGCCCCCTTGCTGATTGTTGTCCCCTTGATTGCTGCCAAAGAAAGACTTTGTTTCTTTTACATCAACATCCCTACTAATAATTATCTTATTAGTAGAAGTATCAATCAATCTATAGGCTTTAGATTGATCACTATAACCAGCAAAGAAATCTAAAACTTTTAGAGTCTAACTTCTCTTTTATCATGAACAAAACAATATGCAGCTGAACCAAAAATGCGAAAAGTTGATACCTCGGGTTTGATTTTGGACCAAGCTTCTTCAGGAGTGATGTCCTGCAAAGCTTTGCATGGACTCCGATTAAGAATATATACAGCCGTGTTTACAACTTCTCCCCAGTATCTATATGGCACTCCTCTGCTATGCATCATGCACAGTGCCATCTCCATGATTGTTCTATTCTGTCTCTCTACCACCCCATTTTGTTGTGGGGTATATGGGTCTGTTAACTGATGATGAATTCATTCTTTGTTGCAGTAATCCTTGAACTGCTTAGAAGTGAACTCACCCCCATTATCAGATCTCAAAGTTTTGATCCACTGGCTAGTCTGGTTCTCCACCAATGCCTTGAACTTCGTGAAAGAGGCAAAACAATCAGACTTCTTTTTCAAGAAGTAAACCCACATTTTTCTGGAATAATCATCCACCAGTAACAGAAAATAACGTGCACCAAGAACAGTGGGAGAATTCCACGATGGCTCACAAAGATCTGCATGAACAAGATCTAGGAGCCCCTTCACATGCCAAGCACCTTCAGTAGGAAAAGACTTCCTCTTTTGCTTTCCTGCAAAACATCCAACACACATATCCTGCTTCTCCTGGATACTAGGCAAACCAAGTACCATGTTTTCTCTACTTAGTTTGGCAAGATACTGAAGGTTGAGATGACTATATCTCTCATGCCACAAAATGTTGGTATTGCCTTCTACAACTAAGGCATGTAGGTTGACCGTGGCAAGATCAACCAACTTATACAAACCTCATGCCACAAAATGTGGTATTGCCTTCAACACCCAAGGCAACAACCTTATTTGTTTTATATCAGACACAATACAATTGTTTTGCCCAAGAAATTGACAACAATATTAGGATTTTCTGTTAATTGACTTATAGACAACATTTTTTTGTTCATGTTAGGAACACATCTAACATTTTTAACCATGAGTTTGGTTTTATCATTCAACTGAATACAGACATCCCCAATCCCTTCTACAACATGTGATCTCCCATCCCCTAAAGTAACTAAATTAGAAGAACATAAATTAGCATAAAATTTGACATACCAATCTTTTTGACATCTAAAGTGCTAAGATGCTCTGGAATCAAAGAACCAACATTGAGTAGGGATGCCATTCAAGCAAGATGCCACGAGGGCATATTCATCTTTTCACTCGTGTTCAACTGCTGCCACATGTGCTTGCCCTTTCTGCTTCTTCAGGGCATTTTGTCGCTTGCGACAATCCTTCTTCACATGACCAAACTTGTGACAATAGTAACACTTCACTTGAAATTTAGGAGAGGAAGTAGATGTACTGTCAGCCTGTCGTTTCCACTTCCCTTTGGATTGAGCAGCAAAAGCGCTCTCAGATTGTCCAGAACTGGACTCATGATTCTGTGTCTGTCTCCGCTTCTTTTGCAACAAGTAGGAACTCACCTTGTCAAATGTGAGAGTCTGACTTTCAGCCATTAGATGGAGGGCCTCCACAAATGACTCATATGAAGAAGGTAGGTTGTTTAGAACTAGAGCCACCATATCATCGTCGTCCACCTTTTTGTTGATGGAAGATAATTGGTCTCAGAGGTTTTTCATCTGAAGTAGGTGCTCAAACAATGATCCACCTTCTCGTAACATCAAAGAGAAGCATAGTCTTTAGGTATAACACCCGACTCTTCTCCGATGTTTGATATTTATCCTTTAGACTCGTCCACAACACACTACCCACAGTGGCATTCCAGTTGATACAGATTGTTTTAAAAGTAATACAGCCTCCTTATAATGTTTTTCATAATCTGCGAAGTTTGTAGCAGGTCTACTTTCGCTACCCGTGATTATCTTATCACAATCTCAAAATTATGCAAGTGTCAGAATTTTGTGGCTCCATACATTGAAATTTGTGGCCATCAACTTTTGCGTGTCTGGCAAAATGAGGTTAGAGATATTCGCCATTTATTACTCCAAAACAATGGAAATAATAAATAATGTTTTTCCCGCTCAAACAATGGAATGAGTTTATTATTAAAATACTTTACAACTGTAATGAACAACAGTGACGACATATTAGGACACGGCAGAGTATCTGTGCCGTAGGCATGCACTGTTCACAGAAATTTCGTGCCCTTCGTGAACATTGACACGACCTTTGTATACCCTTCGCGATTGTAAAAGGAGACTGCCTAGCAAATGCCCTAGCAAGTACCCTTCGACTGTGAAAAACTGACCTTCCAGCAAACAATGCCCTTGCGACTTGGAAAAGCATTCAAGAAATGCCCTCACAACTGCTGCAACTTGAAAAGAATAGGCAGAAAACTTCCGTGACTGTCAGTAAATGTAGGAAACAGGTTCCGTGACTCTGCGACTTCAGCAGAGGAAAAACAGGTTCCGTGACTGTGACTTCAGCAGAGGAAAAACAGGCCAAAAAAAAACCGTTTCGAAATAAGCAAGAAATGCCCTATGTGATTGGTGAAAATCGGCCTCTGCCCTTGTGATTGTTGAAAATGACAGTATGAAGTATAAAATGTGCTTCGCGTTTGCAGGAATAAGCATTGAAATACCCTAACACGACTGTATTTAAACCTGTGCTGCAAAGATGAAGAAAAAATCTTCTAGTTCGTGCCCTGCTAGGGCTTCCCCGAACTTCCAGTTCGTGCCTCTTGAAAGGTTTCCTTGAACTGCAACCTTGATTGCTTTGATACCAATGTTATCAGATGAATAAAGAAAAAAAACAAGTTGTGAGTTGAAGGCACTGTCCAGAATGGACGTAGCAGAGATTATTTATTCATGAGGGTGGTTACAACATTCAGTTTTCAATTTACATTCAATTAGAGGTAGTTCCAACAGAATAACTGATGGTTACCAATATAAATATTCAACATCTTCTCCCATGTGCACACTAAGCGGGGAATGTTAGGGATATCATGTTAGTGTTCACATGTTATTGTGTTTGTATGTAGTGTGATGAGTTGTAATGACAACTCATATAGTTAATGTGTTGTTGGTTAATTATGTGTGAGAGGGGTTCTTGGATACATTGCATTGGATTGTTAGAATGTGATAATAGGTGATTTGTAACTCACGATATTACTAGAAATGAGTGGTTGAAAGAGATAAGTGCGACACCTATCTTATACGATATCAACTGACTATATATGTATCTTCTCTCTTCTTGGACAAGATAATCTCAAGTTTATTGTGAGTATTATTGTTTGCACTCTGACCAAAAGCTACATTGCCATATTGTTAAATACCTTCATATGTTAGTAAAAAACAGTTGATTGTCATGCCAAATATGTGGCTTGACCTTAAAAGCATTTCATGAAAGGACTACGGAATTGTACAATTTTCTTTCAGGTCATGGTCTTGGAGTATGAAAATTTTCTACACTTTTTCTTTTCATGAAAATATTAGTAACAATCTCAACCACATTGTTGAGAGAACGTTTTTGGACTGCTTTTCGTCACGATTCCTTACATTTAAAAAAAATGTGTACAAGTATACTTTCCATACTCTTTTGCACCTAAGGGGCAATTATCAGTGGCAGAGGCAATAGAAACACAAGCTTACCTGTTGAAGAACAAATCCTTTTGGAAATGGCAAGGGACAAGAAGTCTTTTGTTGTGTGATTCCTCACTGTTTGTTTATTTTAGCATCTGAATTTTCTTTTTTAAATTATCTCTCTCATCTGTGTGAGCATTTCGAAAATATGAGATATTATATTACAATGCCAGGAGAAGAGGAAAAAAATATTTAGTGCACACTTCATATTAAAGAGGAATGTGCTACCTGTTCTTAAACATGACTTAACCCTTTACCAATAAGGATTAATGTTGCAAGCTATACAATATGATCAGGCAGTTGAAGATGCTAGTCCTAGAGACCAGGAATGGACTATATTTGATCATAAGCACTCTGTCCTTTGATATGCATGGGCAATGACTAAGTTTGAAATCGTGCTTCAAGTAGGCACAAAACTTAAACATGTATCTGGTAATGTATGAATCAACTACAAGTGCATTGAGTATCAGTTCACCTTTAAAAAACCCTTCAAGAAAAATTGACTAAAGAATATAGTAGAAATACTGTTACTTACTCCTCTGGATTTTTGGAAAGATACACCAATTCAATCTAATCAAGGATCTTCTCGTATTGATACATACCTTCATATGTTAGTTAAAAACAGTTGATTGTCATGCATAAAATGTGGCAGGACCTTAAAAACATTTCATGAAAGGATTACGGAATTGTAGAATTTTCTTTTAAGTTACAGTCTTGGATCATTATTTTTGAAATCAAGGGTCTGCCCATATTAATACATACCATCATATGTTTGTAAAAAACAGTTGATTGTCATGCCAAATATGTGGCATAACCTCAAAAGGATTTCATGAAAGGACTAGGGAATTGTACAATTTTCTTTTAGGTCATGGTCTTGAAGTATGAAAGTTTTCTACAAGTTTCCCTTTCTTCAAAATATAAGTAACAATCTCAACCATCTTGTTGAGAGAAAACGCTTTTGGACTGCTTTTGGTCACGATTCCTTACATTTTTTAAAATTATATATAGAAGCATACCTCCCTTACATTTTTGAACCTAAGATATTGTTAGCATAAATTTCTGTGTTTTTCACAATTTTCTTTCATCTTGTTATGACTAGAAATCCATTTGTATTTAGAAAAGGATACCATGAATATGAATAGAATTTGAGATCAAGGTTCAAGTTCAACTTTGTGATCTTATATGTAAGGGATTTAGTTCCTCATTGTCTCAAATGTAAAGTAAACCAACAAAACACAAGCAAACAATGACAACACAAATTGATGGATTTGACATAAATATAATAACCTCTTGGGATGCAAAAAGGTTGGGGAAATGTTTGACAATACATCTATCTCCTTCTACTTTATTACTTGGGGAAGGGCTCCCATAGCGAGCTACACGTATTCTTAGTTGAAAATCTAAGCAGACTCAACCATGTCTTCCGCTTGAGCAGCACATATAGCCAAAGATTGGATCCAAGTGCATTGTAACAATTACCGTAGATGCCAGGTACATTGTTGTCACGGGAAAAATCGGACCATCCAAAACGCTCCAATTTGTGCTCAAATGTGTCAAAACCACCCGAGAAACGAATTTCGAGTGCAAACACCCATGTCAACAATGTCTTCTTCACTGGTGTCGTTTTTGGTCCCGACACCATTTCTTCCTCCATTTGGTCATCAAATTCTCAAATGGTCTCCATTAACCCAGTTTATGTTCCGTAAGATCAAATCATTCATGTTTCTATTTTTCCAATGAAAGTCCGCCCATGCTTTAATGTTAAGTTCTTAAGGCTCTTTCATGGAGTGCCCATGCACTTGTTGGTTCCTAATGCCCCTTCCAAGTGCGCTTTTGCTATATGCTAGTTCCCAAAAGGCCTTGTGGGTGCACTCCATGCAAATATGGTTCCATTTTGCTATTAAAGGTGTGCCCACCATGCAAAGTCTGTTCTAAGATGTTTGTGGGAATTTGCCCAAACATTTAAATGGTTCCTTACGTGCTTAGAAAATGCGCTAGACACAAATGCTTCCATAGGCGCATATAAAGTTTGCTCATGACACTTGTACAAAGTTCCAAAAAGGCCTTATGGGAGCGCCCAAGGTTCTAGGAACCTTTCTCATGTGCACCTGGCTTGTAGTTGTTCCCCAGGTGGATGAGGAGTGCGCCTTAGCTTTTATGAAATTTCATTAACACTTATTAAAGTATGCCCACCTCCATGCTGTTCCCAAACACTTCAAAAAGCGCACCATGTTTGCACAAGGTTCCAAAATACATGTAAAAGTGCACTTGGTACTTGTGTCTTTTCCGTTTGGCACCTTAAAGTGCGCTCCATGTATTTTATACATTCCTATTGGCTTCACAAGATGCGCCATGGGAGAGTTTAAAAGATTATTTTAATCATTTCAAACACAAAAACTGTGTTTCTCCTCCTCAACCCAATTCTTCAGCTCCAGACCCTCCCACGACCTCCATGATGGTTAAATACTTGTAACTTTTGTTCTACCCGACCAAATCGTCTTAAATTTTAACGAGATGCTCCTTTGCTTGGTGCCTTCAAGTTGACTATATTCTTGCCCCATTACATCGCCTATTTCATTTGTTTGGTTCTCTGAGGGTTTATGGAGAATTTCACATATAAAACCACCTAAATATGCTTCTACCACACTTCCATTGCCTCATAAACCTTCCAAATATTTCATGTGATGATTGTTTTCATTCCTTAGCTGTCATCATATCATGAAGTCGTGAAGCAATGAGAACAGAGAAAACAAGAGAAACTAAAGTGTAGTGCAGGCAAAGCATTTAATGGTTTCCCGTGGAGTGTTTGCTTAAATAACTGAGTGGCATATTATTCATGGATTATGATGAAAATATTTTCATATTCAATGTATTCTATGATTGGATCCTGCAAATGATGCCTTGTCCTATGAATATGCTATGAATATTGAGGATTTAATCAAGCTTGAAGATGTTATGGTTGAACATGGACTTGCTCCTAATGTAAGGTTGGTTCATTGCATGAATTTTCTGGAAAAGATTATGGCCTGGTTACAATCATAGCGAGAGCCTCTTACCAAAGGTCAAGCTATTCACTCTTCATTCAAATGTCAAGAACATCATTGTTAAAATGACCAAATAGATGGACTGCAAGCTCGCAACTATATACTTAGTTGATGCTCATCTATACAATGATCTTGAGAAATATTTTAGTGCCTTACTGCTCCATTGATACATGGTAGTTCCTGATGTAAGGTTGTTGTCCACGACTCAGCCGTAAGAGCATATTCTTTCTTATGCTTCACAAATGAGGATTCTGGTTTCATATATAATCTCAAGATCAACAACTACTTTAGGGAAATGAAAATTGGATCATTTGAACTTCGGGTGCTCCGTCTCCAATGGTTGAAGTCATGAAAAGGGTTTATGCATACTTTCTAGTGTCACTAGGAAAAGTCATTCGAGTCATGGGATGTAATTAATTAATTCATTGCTTGAATTAATTAAAATATTGTAATTATGAAAATCATAAAATGAACTCGGGTTATGTCAACTCAAGTTGGGAGCGGTTTAAGTCATGAAGTAGTTATATAACTACTTTTTGGTGAATGTGCTTATATAAGGTTGAAACACAATTGTAATGGAGACTGGCCTATCTCTTGTTTTCTCTATGAATGTTGGAGGATTTCTGCTGCAACTTTGTGTGCACATGTTTTTTCAAATTTCTTGAATATATGAATGCAATGTTGACGTGTTCATTTCTTCCTACGGTGTTAATTCCCTTCAATCATAAAATCGTGCCTTGTTTATAATTGGATGATACCATTAACATTGCCCATCTCCCTTGCTGTAAGTGATGCTCTAATACTCAAACTTTGTGCTGAATGTCTATATACGTGGACTTTGTGCCATATCTGTACAATTCAAGGGTAGTGAAGACTTTGTGCTTCATACTGTTCTGCATCTGCTATTGTATTTCTCCCTTCATGTGAGAGGGTTTGATTTTGTGTTTATGTTTGAGTTATCTGAGTAGTTCTCTAAGTCTATTCTGCTGTGGATTTCTCACTTCCTCTGTCCTCTTCCTTCTTTCTTTTCTCATTTGTGTTTCCTTTGTGCTTTCCAATTAAAAGCACAAAAGATACAAAACCCCTCATCATATGAGGGAACTGCTCCTCTCAAACATAGAGAAACATCACCCTGTTGATAGTTGATCTTCACTAATTGTTGCAAACATTTTGCCGCTTCCATTGGGTGAATTAAAATCACACAACGACATAAAATCTTGCCAACATACAAGATGAGTTGAATTTCTCCTAGGAATTGATGCTTTGAAACCTTTGTTCTGCTCTCATCATTTCTCCTCTATGGTTCAATCATCAATGGTTGGATCAATCAGCTTAAGTTTGTACAGTATATCATGTAGAGCGGTACACTCCAGTCATTGAGAAATTTTGTGGCTACCTATTTTTGTGTAATTAAAAGACCAAAACTTCAAGTAGTCTAACTATAGGTATTTTGTGCCGAGGGTGAAAATCACAGGCATGCTAGAAAGCAATAGGAAATGCTTAGCTCTTGAAAAGCAAGGATATTGTTCTCTTTTATTATTTAGTGCATATCAACTATAGATTATATGAATTGCAAAGAAATAGGAAAAATGCTATTTAAGAACTAACAACAGAATGCAACAATTTTTTTTTGTCTTTGGGGAGCTCACTGGAACGTTGAGTGAATGACTGTAACTATAGATTTTCGATTTGCAAAGGCAAAGTTTGTTTCATTTTTGAAATAGCGTCTCTTTATTCGGCAAAGTTTTTATTTTCGTCTTTGGGATCTCTGTCCATTTCTCGACCCTTAGGGGTCTGGATTTGGAAAATCGTGTCTCTTTTTGTTAAGGACGTCTAGGTTTCATCTCTTTGATTTGCATTTGGAGGTTTAGAGGAGTCCTGTGACCTGATTTTTCCTCTTTGCGAAGCCCTAACTGTCCTCCATTTTATTGATAATGGAAACTCAACCTGCTGGTAATGCTATGGCAATTAAGCTTGGCCAACAACAAAATGGAAAGGGGATTGGGAATTTAAATCCAGTGAATCTGAAGGCTTTCTCCTTTAACGAAGTTCTGCAAAAGAATTCAACATAGAATACGCCAGGAAGGAATTCACTGAAACAGCCATTTTGAATGTCTAAACTTGATCCACAGAAAAATGAAAAGGAATGCATGAAAGCTTCTGATGGAACACCAATCATGCATATACAGAAAGCACATATCCAGGGTGGCATAGATGACCTGGAGAACAGAGGATTAATAGTTTGTTTCATGGGATTTAGACCATCGTTGCAGGCTTTTAGAGAATGGGTTTATAAAATGTGGAAGACACCAGGTGAGTATAATATATCTGTGTACCCTAATGGTTATTTTCTCGTTTGTTTGCCTCATTTTTAGATCGTGAATTAATCTTTCAAGGAGGCCCATGGTTTTTTGGAAGAGCGGGACTGTTTATGAAGCCATGGCATACAATGTTTAAAGCAGAGGAGGAATTACCATCGGTGGTACCGGTTTGGGTCAGATTATTTGGTCTTCCGGCTGAATATTGGAACCATCATGTATTTATGGAGATCGGAAATACTTTGGGAACATGATGACGGTAGATGCCTCTATGAAAATGGAATTAATGCTTTATGCTCGTATATGTGTTCTTTTGGATCTCAAAAAACCCTTACCACAGAAAATTTCTCTGGCAGTGGAAGATGACACATGGGAACAAGTTTTTGACTATGAGTATTCCTTTTCGATGTCGCAACTGTCATGAGTATGGACATTTGGTTCAAGGCTGCCCTCTCAAAATTCCAGATATTATTGAAGAAGAACGTAAAAAGGATGAATTTATTAAACCTGCCAGAAAAAAAGTAGCGAGAGAGGCACCTCCAAATAAAATGGAAGAGAGCAGCCATAATCGATATGCTGCCCTGCAACAGCTGCAAGAGGAGGAAGGAGTGGAGGAGTTAATGGAATCCCAAGTTTCGGAAACACAACCTAACCAACTTCTTCAACCTGAACAAAACATGGATCAGAAAGCAGAAGAACAACAAAATCAGTTGGTAGTTTATCAAAATCAAGCTATTTCTGATTCTACATGGAAGAATATAAAAAGTTATCAGAGAAAAGGCAAATATCAAGACAATTTCTTGGATGCAGATCAAAAGGCAGCGGTTCCTGAAAATATGGATAGAGCTCTTGTTCTGTTTGATCAAGATAAGGGTAAGCAAATTGATGACTCTACTTTGGATATGAACATTAAAATAAAAATAAGAAGCTTAAAATGGATATAAACATTAAACTAGGACATAAATCAAATCAGATATCTCTTCAAAATGAGGGAAGGAAGTTGAGTACTACTGGGAAGGTGAGGGATTTATCCCAAATTTTCCAAACTCCCCCATCATGAAGATCATCACTTGGAATATGAGAGTGCTAAAAGGAATCCCTTCTAAAGTTCAAGAGATTAAAAGAATGATTCATACAAATCAGCCATCGGTGGTTTTACTTCAGGAGACTAAAACTTCTATAGATCTTATGGCTGCTATTTCGGAGAGAGTATGGCCTAAAGCACACCATATAGCTTTGAGTTCGCAAGGAGCCTCAAGAGGTATGATTACTTTATGGGACCCAAAGGCTATTATGGTTCTAAATGGTTCTAAACTCTTGTGCTATTCATGGTGGACTCTTAACTCATATGTACTCCAGAGTGGATGACCAAAATTTTGTGCTTATAAATGTTTATGCCCCTTTGGATGTGGGAGCAAAACAAAAACAATGGAATAAGATTTCAGGTATGACTAACATGCTTTTAGGGAGTCCTCTTATATTAAAGGGAGATTTCAATGCTATTCTCAATTTACAAGAGAAACAAGGTGGCAATAAACAATTAGATGCTAGTTCTGTTCTTTTATCCCAACAAACAAGCTTATTAAACCTTCTGGATGTTCCAACTGACAATGGGATTATGACATGGAATAATAGACGACAAGGTCAACAATGTATTTTAGAAAGACTTGACAGATTTCTTGTTTCTGAAGAATGGTGGTTCAAAAATTTTGTTCCTAAGGCAACACTTTTGAACAACATTGGATCAGATCATTGGCCTGTGTCTTTAGAGATAGGGAAATCTTTTCGGCATAATGTTCCCTTTAGATTTCAATCGATGTGGCTGTGTCATGATAATATTAGACAATGCATTCAACAGTGGTGGATGGAAGGCAAGCCACGACATGGTACTCAAATGTACTCTTTTGTCAAGAGGTTGGACTATCTCAAAACTAAACTTAAAAAATGGAATTGGACTGAATTTGGAGATACATGTATTCTTCAACAACTGGAAGAGGTTAATTCCAAAATGTGTCATTTAGGCATTACAGGTGAGCTCATTCAGAAAGAACAAATGCTTAAATCAGATTTGACAGAATGGGAAGTCAGAGAGGAAATATTGTGGAAGCAAAAATCTCGAATTCAATGGTTAAATGAAGGGGATAAAAATTCTGCATTTTTTCATAAATCTTTACTTCATAGGAAGACGCATAATTATATTCATTCTTTGAGAACTACAGGGGGTCATCAAACTTATTCCCTTGAAGGAATGAAACAAGAGGTTGTTTTGTTTTTCACAAACTCGTTTAAAGCCCAACCTCTTAATCTTCAACATCAACAAACAATATTAGAGGTGCTGCTTAGACTGATTTCCCAAGAGGAAAATGATAAGCTTATTCAGCCAATTACTGAGCAAGAGTTATATACTGCTGTTTTTAGTATGGGAAAAGGAAATACACCTAGACCAGATGGTTTTCCAATCGAATTTTATCAGACTTTTTGGGATATATTAAAGCAGGATTTACTTGGTGTTGTGGAAGAGGCACGACTTTCAAAAACAATACTCAAGGAAATAAGCAAAACATTTATCTCTCTCATTCCGAAATCTGAGGATGTGACAAAAAAATTGGGTTTTGGGCTTATAGCTCTTTGCAATGTTTTGTATAAAATTATTACAAAAGTCATGGCAGAAAGGCTTACACCTCTTTTGTATAAGATTATTTCTCCAGAACAAGGAGGTTTTGTTTCAAGTTGTCAAATTCATGATGAAATTGTTTTGGCTCAGGAACCCTTGCATTCTATGGAACTCCAGAAGCCACCAGCTATGTTTATTCGATTAGATCTATCCAGAGCTTATGATCGTGTTGATTGGAAGTTTCTCATCCAGGTTTTAGTCAAGTTTGGCTTTTCTGAGGAATGGAGTAAATGGCTAGAGGCTTGTTTAACCTCAGTCCCTTTCTCTGTGTTAATTAATGGAGAACCTACTACCCTTTTTGGAGCTTCTAGGGGTATTAGACAGGGAGATCTGCTATCCCCATTTCTTTTTATTATTTTAGCTGAATGTTTGGGAAGATCAGTGAACACAACCTGTCAGGATAAGCAAATACAAGGTGTTCAACTTGCTACCTCTGTAAAGCTTCTCTCTCACCTTCAGTTTGTTGATGACTCTACCTTGGTTGGGAAGGCTATTATAGTGGAAGCAAAGCAATTAGCTAAAATTCTTCAAGTCTTTTCTTCTGGTACAAGTCAACTGATAAATGAAGCCAAATCAAGTACTATTTTTTTCCATTGTGCTTTATAGCAGGAATGAAATTGTTTTGGCTCAGGAACTCTTGCATTCTATGGAACTCCAGAAGCCACCGGCTATGTTTATTCGATTAGATATATCCAAAGCTTATAATCGTGTTGATTGGAAGTTTCTCATCCAGGTTTTAGTCAAATTTGGCTTTTCTAAGGAATGGAGTAAATGGCTAGAGGCTTGTTTAACCTTAGTCTCTTTCTTTGTGTTAATTAATGGAGAACCTACCACCCTTTTTGGAGCTTCTAGGGGTATTAGACAGGGAGATCTGCTATCCCCATTTCTTTTTATTATTTTAGCTGAATGTTTGGGAAGATCAGTGAACAAAGCATGTCAGGATAAAAGCAAATACAAGGTGTTCTACTTGCTACCTCTGTAAAGCCTCTTTCCCACTTTCAGTTTGTTGATGACTCTACCTTGGTTGGGAAGGCTATTATAATGGAAGCAAAGCAATTAGCTAAAATTCTTCAAGTCTTTTCTTCTGCTACAGGTCAACTGATAAATGAAGCCAAATCAAGTATTGTTTTTTTCCAATGTGCTTTACAACAGGAAGAGATAATTCTTAAAATTTTCCATTTCAAAAAAGGTTCTCTTCCTATCCAGTATTTGGGAGTTTCGCTTTATTCAAAGTAGAGTAAAGACTGGGAATGGCTAATAGCAAAGATAAAAGGTAAGATACAAAAATGGACAAATAAGTGGTTATCTTCAGCAGACAGGATGACTTTGGTTAAGGTTGTCCTTCAAGCGGTTCTTGTTTATGCCTCATCTATACTTAATATTCCTAAATCAATTTTGAAAAAGATTGATTCTATTTGTCAGGTCTTTTTATGGAGTGGGACACAAAACCAAAAAAATGGTCATTAGTAAAGTGGAAAATTCTCTGTTGCTCCAGAAAGGATGGTGGATTAGGTTTTAGATCTGCTGCTAAATAGGCTCAGACCCTAGCTGGTAAACTTTATTGGAGGCTTATCACTTCTCCAAATGATTTATGGGCTATTAATCTCAGAGGAAAATACCTGGAAAATTTGATGATAAATCTTTAGATTTGCATAAATAAATTAAGCAATAATTAATTAAAATCAACACAAAATGAAAACTACAGAAGATAGAAACCAAATGTAAATAGGATGGAGCAATTTCTATTGAATATGAGAGGGCATTTCATATAATTTCTTGCTCCTAAAATCATGGAGTCAAGTCTTATCATTTTATCCCCATATCTCTCCTTTATTCCCTAGTCTTACTCCCAATCCCAAGATATTCTCACACATTCCTATCTCTATGAGTTGTGCATGACAACTAATTGTGCACAATCACATATTATTTAAATATTAAATAATACTAATATTCAAACCATATGTTCACTCTATGAACACTAATTTCCTAACATTCACCCCCTTAGTGTGAACATGGGTGAGTTCTGTCTAGTACCTGCTTATGTTCTACAATACGATGATTTTCAAAGAGTACTATCAACTCCAACAGACTTTCTAGTGGAACCATTAACCACTCTGTATGTGATTTTCTAAGAGATTCACAAACTCTCAAATTGGTTTTCGAGTGGACCACCAACCACTCCATAACAGCGTACATGTTTCCCCATCCACATTTTACAAAAGAGAACAAAATATAGGAAAATATGTTCGTAACAATGAACAGGAATTATCCATCTGTTCTTATAAATTCTCACACATGCTGAAAGCAAACACAAAAAAAAACAGAAAATAAATGATCACCAATACAATGAAGCATTCTCTTTGTTGGTGACTAACAAGAGATGCTTATTTTTCCTCCATCCTCCTTGGCCTCCAGCCTCCATGAGTCATTACTCAATATAAGTAGTCATCTGCATCCTCCTTCTGTTCAGGTTCATCTTCTTCTTCAGTGCTTTCTTCATCAGTTGCATAGGCCTCATCCATCAAATTTATTTAGAGGGATTTCCATGATGGGTGTCGAACACAGTCGAAAATGCACCCTTACAATAATAATCAGCTTTTATATTTAACCAAAATAATAAAGCTTATCAGAGTTTAATTACTGGAAATCATTGACTATTTTTTTACAGAATAATTAGAAATGTCAGAATTTTTTCCACGATTTCTCTTAAAATACGAAATGGGTTTCTGTAATTTTTTGACAGAAGTTTCCCATAATACAAATAAACAAACCCAAAAAATTTCAGAAAATTCCAAATTTGGGTTTTTGAGAAAACCACGAATTACCAGTCATTTTTTTGGAAGATCATAATCCAGAAAATGACAATGGAAGCTTTAAAACTCTCAGATCTGCATCCTTGAGGCTGCGGTTTTGTCCTGCAATCAATCTCATAAATTTTCCTAACCTGCTCTGGTACTAGATGATGATACTCTAGATTTGCATAAATAAATAAAACAATAATTAATTAAAATCAACACATGAAATGAAAACTATAGAAGATAGAAACCAAATGTAAATAGAATGGAGCAATTTCTATTGAATATGAGAGGGCATTTTATACAATTTCTTGCTCCTAAAATCATGGAGTCAAGTCTTATCATTTTATCCCCATATCTCTCCTTTATTCCCTAGTCTTACTCCCAATCCCAAGATATTCTCACACATTCCTATCTCTATGAGTTGTGCATGACAACTAATTGTGCACACTCACATATTATTTAAATATTAAATAATACTAATATTCAAACCATATGTTCACACTATGAACACTAATTTCCTAACAAAATCAACCACCGAATCATATTATTAGATGTTCCCTTCCATCTAAAGGTTTTCCGATTTTGGCAGTTCTTAAAATGGGAGAGTATAATCAAAACCAGGTTATCCTGGAGAGTGAATAAAGAGAATTTTGCATATTTTTGGCTGGATTCATGGGATTCCCAACCTCCCTTAATCCATCAATTTCCTCATCTAAGTAATGTGATGGAAGCAATGCATAAAAAGGATGGACAGGGGTTATGCATTATACTAAACAAATATCTCAAGATTTGAAAAGGGGTAGATGTTGGAAATCTCCTCATGAATGGCCTATTTTGTTACAGCAGACAAAACAAGCTTTGATTAACCAAATTTTACAAAGATATTCTCTCTCTGTTTCTAATGATTCTGATCAAATAGAATGGGGGAATTCTTCAGGCGGAGAATATATTGTGCATTTGGGATATGAAGCTCTTACTAGAGGTAATCCGCATCCCCTCCAAGCTTTGTTTAGACAAATATGGCAGCCTGCTATTTGGCTTAAGGTCAGTTTTTTTCTTTGGCTCTTGGCACATGGTAGAGTTCTCACAGGAGATAGACTTATGAAGAGAGGATTTTATGGTCCCTTTAGATGTACTCTATGTTGGAATGAGGAGGAAACTAGGTGTTACCTCTTCTTCCTTTGTCCGTGGGTAGTTCCTTTATGGCAATACATGGCAAATATATTTGGTATACATTACCAGGGACTTCATTCTCTTGAGCAAATGATAAAGGAATGGCAAGCAAATATTCCGAAAGGACAAAACCTACTCCCTGCCTTTTGGATATGTATATCTTTGTTACTCTGAAATATATGGAAGGAACGGAATAAAATAATATTCAAACAAGAGATCACAAAAAGGAATATGTTTGGTAGAAGACAACAATTAATATGGTTGAAACTATCAAGCAGAAAGTATCCCTTCCTTCTTCTCTTACTAAGGAATGGAGTAAAATATGTAATATGCTTTCTTTTCAGCCTACAAGATCTCGGCTTCCTGCTTTTACAATTAAAAAAAGAGATGATAAACAACAAAAATGGGTCCCTCCTCCTTTGCAGGTAGGTAAATTGAATACGGATGGGCTTCCAGGGGAAATCCGGGGAAGGTAGCCATGGGGGGTATTGGAAGATTGCATGATGGGAGAGCCGTTTTCTTCTTTACTGAAAATCTAGGAACTACTTCCAATAATGTTGTTGAGATCAGGGCCATCTATAGAGGATTAAAAGAGGCCATTAAGTGTGGTTGGACACAGGTACAAGTGGAGTTAGATTCTAAGATTATTGTCAACCTGCTAAATTCTTCAACCCACTTTAGGGGGTTCAAATTGACAGATTGAACGTGAAAAAAGGAAAATTCAAGGCTTGCAGGTTAATTTTCAGTGGTTGCAAATCAGTCATATTTCTAGACAGAAAAATTAGGTGGCTGATGCTCTTGCTAACTGGGCTTTAGATAATCATGACATTGGATGCTATGGAGATCCTCCTCTGTGGTGGCCTTAACGCGACTAGAAAGATATGAATGCTATTCTCAAACTTGAAAATCTTTCATGATGTTCATTAAGTTTATTTTGTTTCAAAATGCTAGGGATTGGACTAATAGTTTCCATGCCTGGCATATTCGACGTTGTATAAATATTTTTCTTATGAAATAATAGTTTAAAAGGTTTAAAAAAAAAACAATAAAATGCAACAAAAATGTAGCCATGGCAAGGGATATCAAGCTTGTTTCCGATAAATGCTCTTAGCAAATACAACCCTTAAAATTGGATATCTGGGAAAAGTGAGAAATTTTGTTTTTGCTTGATCCAATATGCAAGAGAATTTTCTCATAGACATTATCACATGCAAGACTACAAGAAACATGTATTCGTCAGAAAGGAAATTCTTTCCAATCTCTTCATATCGAGAACACTAAGAGTGTACTGATCTTTTATGACAAAAATCTCTACCGTTTGTCATGCTTTCAAAACGATGGTGTTTGTCCATTTATGTGGCAAAGGGTTTTCCTGGTTCCCACTTATCTTTAATCTGCCTAATACCATTTAACATTCAAAGAATCTTTCACTCTCCACTTTCACATTCTACAATCTACTTTCCCACTCCGTCTCGTTGTTGCAGAATCACTATTGCCAGATGTATAAGTTCCAGGACAAGTAGTTGCAAGCTCATGTGTCAGTGACTTGTCAGGTGAAGGAAATGTGGTATAAGAGAAATCTTTTTCTGTTGGAGGGCAGAGACTCCGTGAAGAGTCCAGTCATATTGCTGGATCAAAAACCTCTCATAGTAAACCCAATTACTATTGTGAGTGCTTCACAGTTTTCCTTTGGCTGCACTCTGCCTACATCATATGACGAGCACAAAGCCTGTACCTATAACTTGTGTGCTTCAAAGACCTTGTCTTAACGCAAGCAGGCACCAACCTGCGAAAGGAACCACAGGTAACGACCTATGGATGATTGCTACAGAAATAGGGTTATTCCTCTTCTCATTTGGAAAATCAACAAAAAAAAGATAATATCAAATAATCATCTGATCCAAATCCAAGCTATGCCTTCCACCCTTAATATCCAGCCCTTTGGGCTCTCATTTGAATGATTTGACAAACTGGAGAGTAAGAGCTGACTCATTACTCAGTAAAAGCTCGATGGAAAACTCGAGAATAAGAGGGTTTACTAAATGTCACCATAAGTTGCCTCGCTCAGACTAATTATGAAATAACATAATCGGTCTAAAGCTCGGCAAAAGAGTTCTGCTTATTTTTTATGTATACATGTCGAACTCAGAAATGTTCAGCTACCCAGGAAGAGTATTATAAATATATATCATATATGTACATGATTCAAGTTGAAACAAAACTATACCTTAACCAAAAAGAATAAAAACAGAATGGATTTTCCCAGAGCCTAACATGTTTTTGGAAGTATCATTAATAATACTTAAAGGTCACAAGTTTTCTTGTACAACCAAGCCTTCCTTTCTGAATCACCTTGACGTTCTCCATTTGTAACCCACCTGCCTTCAGAGCAATGTCATCCTCATAAAAGCAGGCTATAGGGGAATTACTTCAAACCATATCAATGTACTAGAGGAGAGAAAAAAATGAATAATTGTCAATAACCAATTGAGATGCTGAAGGACTTGCTTTTTCCACATTTGTTCTTGGTCAATGTGCTACCCAATACTACATGTAATGACTCTTTACTATAGTTTGAAATTTAGAATTTGATTACTTTGATTAATTAAGATTTAGTTGTACATTCCAAGCCTCATCATAGATTACGTGTTGTTGGAAACACTAGAACCCTTTTGACCAATATCTCAATGTTGTAAAAATTCGAGTTGATTGCAATCATTTCCTTCAAATCCTTGTATTCTAGCAACCTTATACAGGAGCATCTTGGGAAAGTAACATGATCTCACATGTTTGAGAGAATGTTGAGTTGTCGTACAGGCAGCAACCTTTTTTTATGAATATTTGATGGATTTTGGGAGGACTAGTTTGTCGAGGTGACCACGAGATCAGTTTTTGGTCGAATACCTGATATTTGTAAAGGCCATAACTTTGTTGTGCAGATTCAGAATGGAGTGCCATTTTCTTTTTGAAATCATATAATTTTTCAAGAGGAATCCAAAGATTTCATCAGACTTCAGATTGGGTGAGATATTGCCAAGATGATATTTGCTGAAGTGGATAGTGTTATATCGGAGCAGTGATATCTTTCACAGTCTAGAACTTCTTCATATAGACTCCAAATCGAGTGCCATTTTTTAAAATTCATATAATTTTTCATAAGGAACCCAAAGATACCATCAAATTCACATTGGTTGAGATATTGCTCATGAGATATCTGTTTGAAGCAAACATTGTGACTTTGTGACAACAATATCTTTCCAAGACCATAACTTCTCCATATGGACTCCAAATCTAGTGCCATTGTTTTTTAATTTCATGTATTTTTGTGAAAGGGATCCAATGGTGTATTCAAATCCATTATATAAGGTATTGCCTAGGCAACATCTTCTAGAAAATGTTTTAGTTGGTATTGTAGAAACCAAAGAAGACCATTTCAAGGTATTGTTGTGGCGACACCTCTATGCAAAAAATTGTGTGGTATTGTAGATGCCAAAGAAGAACAATACGAGATATTGCTGCAGCAACACCTCCATGCAGAAAATTGTGTGATTTTGCCTGGACAACACCATGTGGCTAACTTTACAGCCAAGCAATGGCAATACTTATAGGGCACAAATATTGGTCCATCTTGTAAAACATCAGATGTTTGCAGAATGATTATTTTATGGTGTTGTGGTAGCTAGACCATGTTGATTTACCAAGTGTAAGTGAATTGATAGGTGTCAATGATAATCATGCCACATTGTATTCACCAATATGCCCTTCATAAACACTTTGACAAGTTAAGTTGTTTGCTTTTACAAGCAATTTAATTAGATTATTAACATTTGTGGGATTTTTACTCTTGTGTGTTTAAGTCATCTCAAGATTATCACCACGAGTAGTCATACATTATGACATTTTTTCTCATGTATTTTAAGTAATAATCACAAGGCAAGGGGAGCCACTTAGCACATGAGCACCGTAAGCATTTACTAGGAGGGGGGAAGATCGGTGAGTGTAATCCACCACTTTGGGCTTCTCAGCATCTAACCTCTTTCCCCATTGGCAAAACTATTGGAGAGTGTAGTGCCTTATAGATCACCCTTGTCTTACAATTTTTACCAATTTGGGATTAACCCAATTACTACCCAATCATATATCCAATCATATATTTATGTTAAGGTGTAGGTTTTCAAGATCAATTTTATCAGATTATTAACTTTAGTGGGTTTTTTACTTGTGTATGTTTAAGCAATCATGAGTCGTCATTAATAGAATGACATTTTTCCTCTTGTATTTTTGGTAATGATCACAAGGTAAGGGGACCCAATTAACACACAAACACCGTAAGCATTTGTTAGTGGTGGGGAGGAATGGTGAATGTAATCCACTACTTTGGGCTTCTGTCCCTCTAGAATCTTTCTCCATTGGCAAAGCTATTGGAGAGTGTAGTGCCCCATAGATCACCCTTCTCTCACAGTTATTGCCAATGTGGGATTAACCCAATTACAACCCAATCATGTATTTCTGTTTGGGCACATGTCAAGATGCTAGATTAGACATGTGGTTCATTTCATCCATTTGCAGTAGTTCTTTTGGGCATTTCATCTCAGTGCCTGAGATCTTGTAACAGTTGGAAGGTGAATTATTTCATCTTCCTCCACTATTATTCTTTCCTCTTGTAATGGACAAGAACAATGCAGGTAAAGTTTTAGTCCAAATTAATGATAGGGGCTTTTTGGACTTGGTTTGGGTAGAGGGTAAACTGGAAAAGAGAGCAACTTGCAAGAAATTGAGTGAGTGCAGCTTGCAAGAGAATTTCCAGAAAGTACACAAGTCAAGACAGTGATGGGGAGTGTTTGAAGAATAAAGTGAGTGTGTTCGAGAGCTGAGTAATTTGAAGTCAAAGAAGGTTGTAATGTCTTTGAGTTTTAATAGTGTGTTATAATGCATTTTATGAGTCTAATAAAGAATGTCATGTTTTTCCATGAATGTATTATGTTTTGAATTTTGTCGTGTACTCTTATCAGCTGTGGGTTGATGGTTGTTCATTTGACTCTCAACCCTCCTGCATCACAAGTACACGAATTAGGATTAATTAATTATAAGTATAATATGTAGAGACATCCATTATTAGTATTGCTGAATGGTGAACCAAAGCAATTGATATACTAATTAAGAAAATCAAGCCTCTAATGCAACTGAGTACAAGCTTTTGTTCATAAAATTGTGCAGAATTTACTATTTAACATCCCTCAACCCAAACAATTTATAGTTTAAGGCTAATTGGGATTTATTTTTGGTATACTATACTCTAGAAGTCACCAATGTATTGACCTCATCTTTTTAGGAAAATTATCAGATAACCAATAGCAAAAGGGATGCTATGTCAACCTTTAAGAATACCTAGCTCGTTGTGAGAAATAGAGATTGTGTTGATAACAAGATATAATTTTTTTTGTTAAGAATAATTGGGAACACCTGGCTCAGACCATTTCTGTGAGGAACATGCCCCACTCCTGGATGTGTTATTATATGCATGTCCTCAAGTTATGGGCTTCCTTATTGTGGTATGGTCATTTGAACCTGGGCCACTCCTTTTGCGAATGCACCCTTTTTACGATTATGCCACAACCCTCTGGACATAACAAGATTTAGTTAGAACAGTGCATATGCCGGTTATACAATACATTACGGTCACATCGACACTCAAATTCGTAATCTATGACCCAAAAACTGGCCAATAAATTCCAGGATATTATCCACATACATCTGTGAATTCCAAAACAATTCATAGAGAATTTATAGATGGGAAATCTAGGGGGAAGATTGGCTTGAAGGAACATTACCAAACAAAAATGGATCGCACTTAAAATACAGATAATTCACTCTAGTGTATCGGGCTGCAAACTTTATAATGAGAGTAGACTTTTCAAACAAGCAATCAACGCTACAAACCCATATTCAACACACGCATAAGCATGGATAAGATTCAATACATCACTATAGAGTTTATCCAACTTCTATTACCTTTAGACAAGGCCATCATGCCAAAACCCATTTTCAAATCATGCATTTGAATTGATGGGAATCATCATGCCACACATCATGATATATATATATATATATATAGAGAGAGAGAGAGAGAGAGAGAGAGAGAGAGAGAGAGAGAGAGAACTTCACACATGGTCCTCACAATAACAAGAATAACTATATGTAATACATCGAAGGGGAATTTTACGATTTTTGTTTCCCAAATAGTTAATTTGTCATAGAATTTCTTAAAACTATATTTCCTTATTACTAAGTTTTCCAAGAAACATTAACAATTTAATAATAAAATGTATATGAACTTACTGGAGTTGCCAAAATATATTAGTTTTGATAGTAAATTTAATGTTTTCCCATAGTCACTGAAGTCTCGGGAACGGGGGGACGGGGGTACTGAGGGACGGGGTTTCCGGGACGGCAACAAATTTCCCAAATTTTGGGGACGACTTTTAAAATAATACATAAACATTAATATTTCAATATTTTAACTTTTTTCAATGACATTTAGGGATTTCAATTATATTCTAATTCAATGTATTTTAGGTACTTTCAAGATTATAATTTGATGTTCTTGGTAAAAAAAACATCTTTTTAAAAGTAAAAACATCAAAAAACTTTTGAAAGATTTTTAAAAAATTGGGCGCGTCCCCTCCAAGTTCCCAAGTCCCCGAAACGTTCGGAACGTCTGGGACATCACCGAAATCTAGGGGACGCATCCCCGCGTAACACTGTGTTTTCCTTATTACTGAAATGAAAAGACTTAACCAAAGGCAAGTGCTAAAATTGTATGTTTCGCTGGTTGTTGCTCATTCAGACAGAACTCCATGCATGGGTTCAGTAACTTTGTAACATGATGTACATGATAGGCCTCTAAAATCACTTTTGAGTATTGACATTTGAATACTGCGATACAGCCCAACCATATGCCCTGTAACTTCTTATATCATAAGTTCTAAAACAATTATATGAATTTCAATTCTAAAATAAAATGGCAACATACCTACAGGTGAAAATTGTACTTGGAAAATGAGTTTAAAAGAGGATCCATTGTCCGAGGTTCATTAAGTGTTTATTTAGATTCTGTACACTTCTTCTCTGATTAGGTTTTGATGATCTAGAATTCAAAGGATTTTAGTATGATCCTCCTGAAACAATTGTTATGCAGACTTGGCATTTATACGAGGAAAACAGATTGCTAGAGTTGGTGGATCCAAGGCTAGAAGAGTATTCCAAGGAAGAAGCATTGCGGTTCATCAATGTTGCACTTCTGTGCACTCAAGCCACACCCAAAATCAGACCTACCATGTCTCAAGTGGTAGCACTGCTGTCAGAAGAGGGAACATTTTCTGAGAAGTCTCTCTCACGGCCTGGATACATCTCAGACCTAAAAGATTTAAAAATACGTCCATCGCAAGCGCCCTCAGCTGCAACATTGAGGTATGAAGGAGCATCTGGATCCAATTCCACAGAAGTCACATCCACCTCCATTTTCAGCAGTTCAGAGGCATATTCTGAAATATCTGGCCGTTGAGGAATGCATGTTATGAGGTCTCAAGATGGTGAGCAAATTTTTTGATTTTGACTCCATTAAAATTTTAAAGTCCTTCTGCAATTGGGATTGATCAAGCTGGTGTGTGGGATGCCATTCCATTGGGGTCATGGTCAAATGGTAGTTGAAGCCCTTTGCTCTCACCACCCAAACGTTAGATAGGTTACCGCTTAATATGTGAGGGGGCTGTATTTTATCGCCATTAGTAGTCTTCACTTCTAGTCTTTCAGAGGTGAGCAAACTCTGTTTAAGCCCTTAGGGAAGCTATGGGGTCACACAATTGTTGTATATTATTTATTCTGTGTTCTTGTTAAAGGTGGCAATCAGAGCTGGACAAAATCTTCTATGTTGTAAAATTATCCTAGTTATCGGTCTTTGGCACACAATGGGAGTTTTCAGCTCTGATACGAATAGTCTAGGTGTGTATATGGGATGCAGACTATTGGACAACCTAGAAGGAAATGCAGCAGCAATTGCCAGTTGTCTAGTTTTTCTAATTGGTTTTTTCGAAGAGCTGTTATGGCATGTAAATGACAATTTTGTAGTGTGATTGTGAGAATATCAATATTTACACACTGGATTCTAGCGGAGAACTGTCACAATATGGCAGAGTTCTTTTATAGGGGGGTAAAAAAGATTTTATAGTATATTATTTAAGGTAGAAGGGCTGTTTACAAAAGAGTCAAATGATAGTGTAACTATTTCAGGACACTAAAACCTCTGGCCAAACTTTTCATCGAATTGGGGTTATTGATTACCAAACTCCAGCAAAAATTGTTTTTCTTTCCAAACTAAAGCATTTAGTTTTCTTCCTTTTCTTTTTGGAGGGCACAATGTTCTGCTGTATTGAAGGTGGAAGCAATTTGATCCTAAGCCTTCATTGCTTTTGTGCCCCTTGATTTTCCCAACTGAAATAAGGGTAAAGTGCCAAATTAGTTGTTGCGACTGCTGTTATGTTCCATCCTCAAGTTTCATGCTCAAATACATGGTTTGTTATTATATATGGAGTATTGCTGAGCCAAGCTTCAAAATCAACGTGCATCTTAAAATGCAATTGTTGAACATCTGCTTATGAGAGGCTAGTAAATAAATAATAAATTCAATTAAAAATAAATGCCTCACCAACAACCCAAATTTGGTCTTCGTTATTATATATGGAGTATTGCTGAGCCAAGCTTCTAAATTAACGTGCATCTTAAAATGCAATTGTTGAACATCTGCTTATGAGAGGCTAGTAAATAAATAATAAATTCAATTAAAAATAAATGCCTCACCAACAACCCAAATTTGGTCTTCTGGCGTGGATTTACATTTACAAATAAAATGACCCATGTGCTACCAAATATTTTCTCAAATTTCTATCATAGATTGTAATACATCTTTGCAGAAGTCCCGGCTTTCCAGTCCTAATCTATTTCACCTCTAATGAGTTTTGTTTAGGGTGAAGAGCTTTATAGCAATCGATTTCCAGTCAAGTTATGCAGATTAGGTATTATACCTTGTAACCGTCTATCCACAGCATTTTCACAAGTTTTTATGCATGCCCCACTTCAAGTATTTTGCCTTCATGTTCAGATTTTTTTCAGAAGAATGTGAAGCACTATCATTCATTGCTACCAATATTTGAAGAAAATGGCTAATACATACTGAATAAAAAAATAAAGTGGTGCCAAGAATCTATCGCTTCTACATTACTTATAGAAGTGTACATGATCAATGAGACGATCTCTGTTACATAATAGGTCACAATTTGATATCCAAACAAACAAGGCCAGGTGCAAGCCTTGGGTGACTGAAAGTTTGGAAGTTACCATAAAAGTTTGGAAGTTAATTTGTGAAATTTAAATAAAAGCACTACAATTTCTCCATACTGTCTTATATCAATCCTAAAATAATGGAAACAACCCATGTATCATTTCAAAAGGCATTCATTCATTGTTAGTCTTACATTTATAGATATTTAATATCGTGTTGAAATTGTCTGCAAATTATATATACTTAAAAATTTAAATGGGAATAAAATGGCTTCAAGAAGAATAATACATAAATGTGATATCTATATATTCTAGAAACGAGTATGTGCACTAATTATTGCAAATTGAAATTTATAATTGATTTCAATCATATTCTATTTAATTTTTTTAATAAGTGGTTTTTAATTGATTTTTTTAGTAACACTTATTATCAAGTTTTATGACTTCCATAATCTTATCACTTACTGTTATATCTTCTGAAAATTAGCCTATTTCAAGTGTAACATATATATTTTAACTAAAATGAAAGCTAATATAAGACGCAATTTTATAACAAGATCTTAATTTAAATTGTTGATACAGTACATCTTTTTATTAAGATTTTATACCAAACACATGATATTAACAAGTTTATAGTCCATGCTAATTATAAAGTCTCTAACAACACCATCAATTTATAACTTATAATCATTATAGAATTTCCAACCTATTGTAAACCACTTAATTTTACTTTTAAAATTAATTGTAACACCTCACTTGCATGTGCTGTCCTAAAAAAAATATAATAGAGTTTTAATTTTTTTTCATTTTGTTGGTTACACATTTCACAATCAATCAATAAACCAATGAAATGGTATTCCATGCGTTTCTACTAAGAAATACATTAAATACAAGTAAAAATGCAATCTATGCTAGGAAATATCCTCAACCACATTAAATCTAATATTTAAGTTCTTTCAGTTTTCTACTTTACACCCTTTTACATCAAGTAACAATGTAAGTTATTCTTTTGATTATTAAAGGACAACAAATTCTCCATACTTAAAAATACACTAGCAATTGCATGTGTATAATGTAATGTGAACGCCGAACGGTATATGTTATTTGATTTAGAGGAATAGTTATTATTTTTGTAGTTAATATTGATAAGAGGTGTAATTGATTTTGTAATTGTAGGAATATATATGAAGCATTAAATTTAAAGGTGTCATATCTACATTTCAAATTTGTTACAAATTCGTACATATACATTTGCAAATCTTATATCATGAGTAGTAGCCTTTTGTACATTTGCAGGCTATTTTATTTGAACTAAACATGAATACATGAAGACTTTTGTACATTTGCAGATTTTATATCACGAGTGGTAGCCTTTTGCTTATGTTCTGCCCATCTTCGAGATATATCAACCTATCCCTCTTATTATTCTTAATCATTAAAGGCCCTCAAAAGATCCATCAAATGCACATTGAACTGTCTATCACGGACCACTATATGTGCAATGAGAGCTCTATCATAGTCCACCAAATGTCCATTGAGATCCTTTGTAAGTTTAAATCACGTTCTTAGTTCCAGATCTTTAATCAAGGGTATTTTTTATGTTTAATTTCAATGTGCACGTAGAAATCCCCTTTCACATTTGCACAAAAGTCTTATGTCCTTGCTCTCAGGGATCTGTTACTGTATGTATGTGCACCCAAGAATTCAATATAAAATATAAGTACCTGATTGATAAGCTTCTAACCCAAATTTGAGGTCCAAGATATAGAGCACCGTTCTATTTTTCTTCATATTTAATAATGTATCATTTAGGCAATGGGCAACTTGAAACTTCAAATTTGGAAGGGGAACTAGGCTGCAATTCTAATTTTATTTTCCTTTTTTATTCAATCTGAGTTCAACGTTGCTCATTTTATTTGATATGGAGTTTATTGTATAGCTTGCAATGCACACCAAATTTGTAGTTCCTAGCAGGTTATATTATTTTCTTAGCAAAAATGAACAAATGTAATGACAATTAAAATATGTGAAAAAGTAGCACACACCGCTCCAAATTAAGCACTACGAACTAAGAATGGTAATTTTAGCATGGATTACATTTTCTATAGACTTCTAACAAGGAATTAGGGAAAAACTTGCAAAGAAGCATTTTCGTGAGGGCTCAAACTGATAAAAATGTGATTCAAGCTAAAATTTACCCATAGATAGTATTTCTTATATTGGCATCATCAGTGGTAAACTTGAATTCTGTAATATATTAATAATTACACCCCACTGCATATCAGAGGGGGTAAACTATCTACATGAATTATGAGTAGCATAAATTCAAGAAGTGGACCTACATTCTAAGATATGGAAAGAAAGAAATTATTCGTGAATGGCAAAAGTTACTCAAAAGTAAAGCAAGTTATACTAATTAATTAGGAAAACTGATGGGAACTGTAACGACTACAAATAACCTTTCTAAAGCTAAATCTAGGAACTCCTGCAAAATATAAGATCCATTTAGTCCATATATCTGAAATCGAAGATATAACATATGATAAAAGTTATCACTAGATATGCCAACATCATTTGGCCATTAAAATCATCACAGAAGTCGACTCCAATACTGGATAAAGACTTAAAAGGGGCAGTAGTGTGTGTGCAAGTAGAAAAACAAAAACATAATAGAAATTGTTTTGACTTGTGCACCCTACTTAGTAATGTCATTAGATCAACCACTAAATAAACTCACTACATGCCTTTCAACATAAACAACTTCAATGTTCAGCGCAGCTCCATGATGAAACACTCAAGATAGTATCCCTAGATGAAGTGTGTTTTTTTTAAGACATTATACTAAACGCCAAAATTTTGTATTGTTCTTAAATAAGTTGCAGAGATTAGGAGTTCAAAACTCAGAATAAAAATCCTAGCTCAAGTTGAATGTATTGCAACACTAATTTGTAGGATAAATAACACAATGACAACAATATTTATTTGATGAAGGATATCCGTTTATGTGCTTTCAAATCACCTTCAATAGAAATGCATAGGTGGTAAAAACATGTAATAAGTCATGCACCTAATTCAGGAGTGACATCAAATTAATCATATCGTAACTTCATAATCTCTTCTCGTCTAATACCTTCCGCATTAACTACTATTTCTAATCCATCACCTTGAGGAATAACATAACACGCTTATCAAGACTGTAGATGTGATATTTGAATGACTAATCACAACAAAAGATATTCTAACATGCCAACAAAAAATACAAAAAGTTACATGCAAAAATTGAAAAATATATGAATACAAGATGGAGGTTATACAATGTATATGTCTCTTTATGAAAGCAAAAATATCCTTCACGAGATCCACCACTTCAGATCCTGACAGGAGAGTTGTAGCATCCTAATTGATAAGAATAAGAATGAACCATTAAACAGTTTCAAAACAAGAATATATTGGAGAAAGCTGAATTCTGACCTGCCGACAAACAAACATTTATGTTCTGAAAACACGTGTAAATCAAATGCTCAACAATTATAAATCCATGGTTCAAAATCCAATAGAATTCCAAGTAGACTTCTAAACATTGTATCGGTACAACTCTTTGGGGTTTTAGCAGTTCTGTAAAAGGGCACGGTATTACATCTTTTCAGGAATAACTTCTCATGATGTAATTAGTGAATATCTCGATAATCTTATAAATTCATGTGCTTATTTTAACTTGAAATACTGTCATTGAAATGGAAGTAGTAAAATCTGGAGCTAATGTGTAGAGGGTAGAGTGAGATGACTTATCAAAGTACAAGTGAGATGCAAGAATTAACATGTTTAAAGTTACATTACATTTGGGAAATTTTTGCCTGCTTTTGTTTTGTTTTGTTTTGTAACATCAAGAGTCAGGTGGGGTGAGCCGTAGAGATATATCAATAGTAACATCTAGAGTCGGGCAAAGGGAATTTTACCTAAAGAGTAACACTTAGGGGAATTTCACGACTTCACTACTACAAGGGGGGGTCATTTGAGACAAAACATATAGACAAAGTTATACTCAAAAATATAATTTCTTCTCAAACATTTCCCCCCTTTTTACTTTTTAATACACTACAGTAGGGTACTATCAACATAGATATGTTATGTTCCACCGTTTGTTCCGCTGCTACTCTGCTACTTTTGTGAGGGCATTTGAAGAACGTTGATCCCACTGTTGTTGATTTCTCATTGACGTGACTCTCTTAAGCAATGCATACACTATTCAAAGGTTGGGAGATTTTTCCTCTCTGTTGTGATTGCACAGTGGCTCCATGGAGCTCGAGGGTGGTGTGGAAGCCGTGTCTCCTTTCAATGGTGCTAAGCTCCGGTGAAATAGCTTCATCCCATGTTGTCTTCAATGGTGATTCCATCTGAATTTGACTGGGAGAAAACTTTTTGGGTTTTCAGATTATACAAAGCAATTCTTCTAGTGTTCCCATGTGAAGCAGCCACAGGGAGAGCAAAGTTGGTCATTGTGGGCTTATAGGTATAGTTCTTGCCCATCATTTGTTTTTGAGCTGCTTAAAAACCTGTGCGCACCGTTTATGTAGTGATTTCCCACGTATATTTGTTGTTCAAGGGAGATTCATTTTCAGGATCTTTTGGCTTTTATAATCTTTTTCGGTTCATTTGGCATGTTGGATTCTTGACTCTTGGCAAAACCCTATGAAAAAGTCCCCACCACCGCTACATTTCTTGGCACATACAGTGTGCAGCGGGTATAATAAAAGTCCCAAAACATTATTCTGCTGTAAGAGCCCAACAAAGTCTTGTTTTTCATCTATTTTTTTGTATTTGCATTGGAGCTCTCATTTAATGTATACCCTGCAATCATTGTAGTCAACAAGACCAAATATGTTGCAGGCATTTTGTCGAACAGTTCAAGTGACTTTTCTTCGCCAGGTGTGCAACGGTGAGACATTGGGATTTTGTTATGTGCGTGTGATTTGTTTGTGATTGCTCCCCTCTGGGATCTGTTTTGTTTTCATTTTTAATGTTAATGTTTCTTTGCCTGTAAAATTTACAAGATGACATCTCCTTTGTGTGCTGATTTTTCTTGTCAATAAAGGGCCAAGCTAGCTATAGACAAATAGGTTTCTCGCTGGATTTGTGGCTATGAAGTATCTTTTTTATGGCTTTAGTTTACCTATGTTGTTGCCACGATAGCTCTAAAGTTTGTTTTGCTTCACAGTTAGGCTTTATATTTTTCCTACATTGTCTTTTGTGAATCGAATGATTTTTCCATGGGCTCAAAAAATCTAGGGCCATTTAAATTGGTAACTATTCCTAAAAGGGTCAAAAAGCGGTTTTTAAATAATATTGTTTAGGGAATTTCCCGGTGGTATAGGTGTCAAGGTTTGAAGGCCAGTCCATTATTTTAAGCGAGACATTATATCTGGGTTTCACTATAAATAGTTCGGAAGTCGGCGAAGAGAAAATAAACACAATTATTAATAATGGCAGCCAATGAAAATAGCTAGCTTATTACCTATGCAGAGTTCTGAGGGTGGATGTGAGTATTTCCTTCCGTTTCTGTTTTCAGCAGAGTTCTCTTGTCTTCTACTTTGAATGGTCTTGTAGACAAAATCATCTACAATTTTTATTCTCTCTTTCATGATGGCCTCCAAACCAATATTGAAATATCTATTTAATTTTCCAAGAAATGTCAAGATAATGCCATAAACCATGCTATTTGCAATATCAAAAGTCCTTGTGAAAGAAACTTTTGGGCCAACATTCGACTTTGATAAATTGTTCATCTCTTCTCCAAACCTGGCATTGCAAATTGAATCGATTGCCACTCTCAAGAAGAGATCCTAATTGACAGTCATTGATCACATTATATGTTTACTATTGGCTGCAAAGATGGGTCACATTAATGATTTCTAAAATTAATTGATTCAGAGTGATATTTCCCCCGCTGCTGTTAAGTTTTCATAGGTTCCTAAAGAATAGAACAGTCCACACCACAATTTTTGATAAAACTTATGGGTGTACGTTGTCCCAAGGTGCACAAAAATTCTAAAATAATACAATTATAGTATCGCATACTTTTAAATATAACATTCACAATGTCAACAAGGTATAAGCATGAAAGCAGAGTGTCATTGAGAGGGCCATTGCTCTAATATTTAAGGTGTAGGAGGTCATGTATAATATTGCTGGAATTACAAAAAGTTAAACATTCCATTCCATTTTCCATTTCCATTCCATTGTATAACATTGTTGTAAGCCAAGTTTAGGTTTCCACCACAAGCCTGGAAATTGTAATCCTGGTCAAGTCCTCCTATTAAGTTCATATTTTTGTATAACAGAACTTACATAATTCTATAGATATTTCAGTTCAGGATGAGCTAGTTGGTCCTTGTAAATCTATGTATGACCCTGATTTATTGCCATTTTTCCAGTTAGACTGTTCACCTCACCCTGAAAAATTGGATTACCACAGGAATCATGATCAGTAAAAATAAATTTAGCTCTAAAATTGTGGTTATGAATGCCCCCATGTGGATATACTAATTTTTATTTATATCCTTGAATGAGTTGTATGTTAGATGTTTTTTCCCTTTCTTCCTAGAATTGACAACTCTGTAATGAAAAGTTAAAACAATAAAATTCTGATAGGGCAGTGGGCTATGAATCTATTTTATGTGTACCAAATTTGAAAAGTAAGTGTGTAGATTTCTAGAGAGGAGACCTTTACCACTGTAATCACTAATGAACTACTAAATCAAATGAATTTTATCATGAACATCTGATTTTACATGTGAAATTATCATGCCTTATTTGACGTGCATTAGAATGAAGAAAATATTGAAAGTACTCACCCTTCCCCATAGTTGTAAAATTCATGGCACATTTTGAAGAATAGTCCAGGGTGCAATCCATTATTGAAGTCACAAAACCCATCCTCCCAAACCAGCATCCTGCTCAAGTGGAAGAACAAGTCAGAAAAATTAGCAAACTAATAGATTTACTTTGGTTGGGTAGATAGAGAATGAGACATCTATTAATTTTAAAGTGGTGGTTACCAATTCTTTGAGTTTTCCCCAGACATGTTACAAAATTTGTTATCAGTCTCTCATTTGTTCAAAAGAGGCTTTCAATTTTGATTCTAAGCTTTATGCATGATATAGGTACTAATCCAATAGTAACATAAAAGCTACAAATATATCCAAAACACTAGATAGACAATAATCCATAATATAATCACGAACTTCTGACTTTGAAATTATAATCAAACCATATGTTTCAAACCTAAGTGAAGGGCTAATTCAACTGAGTTAATTTAGTATTTTGAGCCCACACCCAATTGGATTAGGCAGCCGCTTTTCTATTTGCAACACTGAGATGATTCCACCCGCAAATTAGAGTGCCTCTGTAATGAGGTGTCGCCATCACTTGCAAGTGACCATCATGTATCAACCTGCCAAAGACTGTAAACTAGAGTTCAAAGTCATATAATACATGTGGCATTTATTTGCACCTTGAATCTCGTGGGCTCAAAACCTAAATCCCCAAACTTAGCCTCAAGTTTGAGACTAATTCCAACCCAACCCAAAGGTCAAACTCGAGACAACCCTGGCATACACCACACCTTAAGCAAACGATTACCTCTTCAAGGCCATAAAACGTCCTCATGAAAACACTTGAAAAGAATAAAGCCTTAGCGACCCTCTGAACACAGACATTTTGACAAATATAAAATTGTTCTGCTGTAAGGTCGGCAATAAGATTGTAACCTGCGACCTCCATATGCACACCCTCAAAACTCTCGAGCACCTAAATAAAATGTATTTACAGTTAAATAAACCCTACAAGAGTAAAACCCTACCAAATTTGAAATGTTCGCTTATAGCCGTGCGACCAAAACAAAGCCAAAGCTGAAATACGTAACCTCAAGAATGCAAAAGGGACTTAAAATAGCCAGAAAAACGAAAATGTCGAAACGACCGTCAAACCGTCAAATTTAGCACAATTGGAGAGACGTCCGGAGGTCCTTTACCATAGGGGGGAACACCTTCGGCGTAATTAACGCATTTTTCTTTCTTTGCAATAATTTAAGTACATTAACCTTGAAATGATCTTTATTTCATTTAATGATTGGTTAAAACAATGAAATCAACTATTATTGAAACATAGTACTACTCTTAATGATTTACACCTCTTTCCTTTTCACAATCTTGTAAAGTATAGACAATACACCCAACAACCCACGTGTTACAACTCATAGCCTTTATTTTGCATACATTAATTTAGGAGAACTCCATTTCAAATTTGTAACGTCCCTTATAGGACAATTCTATAACATTCTAGTTTTCCCTTGAAACCTTTGAGACAAAAACATTAAAAACTGATTTTTAATTCTTAACCACACTATCAATTTGTAAAAAATGGAAAACGCCATCATAAATATCCAGAAATGGATATTTCACATAACCCAAGTACAATGAAAGCAAATAACTATTTTGAAATTTATTTTTATTTTATTTTTCCAATTGAAAATAAGCAACAAGTACAACTTACTATATGGTCAAAAAATATAGCAAATGAATGGCTCCAATTGGTTGTAAATGATGCCCTAGGGTAGATCATGACTTAATGCAAACCCTAACACTCACCACACCTTAGATTATAGTTGTAATTGCTTCCAAAAGGGGTAGTCTAGCTCCTTAAGGGTGTTCACCCAACCTTAGGAGGGCTCCAAAATTCTCCAATAGTCCACCCAAATGAACTCCCAATTGATTGGTGGTTGTCCTAGCTATAGAAATTCTAAAAACTATCTTGAAGTGTGCCCTAGTTGTTGAACTAGGTTTGAAAACGAAGATCCTTGGTTTTAGCATAAATGTAGCTCTTGCGATGGAGTTACCTCTAAAGATCTGGACTTTTTTGTCCTCAAATCTAAAGATTATGAGGGTTTTCGTCCTCTAATCTTGTTGCAATGGATGGTTTCTATCCTCATATTGTAGAAATGTTGAGTGTATGTATTATTCATTTGCATGAAGACCTCAATAAGAGTTTACGACGAGAATTAGATAGCAACCCCTTAGCCCTAAGTTTTGCTTCCAAGATCTAGGAAACAATTCCCTCATCCTCTAGTATAGAACACAATCAAAATGTAAACACCACAATTTATAGAGGGTCTTCATAGTAAAATGTTGATTTACAAATTACACTTTCACATTTTCAACAATAACATATCATATACTTGTGTGTTTGAATCCGAGCCCAATCTTTGGAGATTCTTGTTTGCTTGTCCTTTGCACATAAGGTTCCTTCGATTTCTACAACTCCCTTCCTGTTACCACCCTCATCCATAATGAAAGCTACAACAAAAAGAGTGAATTTAGAAGGAGAAAAGGTTGTTGCAATTTACAATCAATAGTGAAGGGACAAGCGTTCATTCTTGGCCATGCATCTCTAGTTCTTCCAAGCAAAATAGAAGGGCTCAATCTTGGGTAAAAAAATTCGTCGAATCTCCCAAACATTTACAAATACAAGACCCCTTAAATTTTGTCTAGTACGAATGTAGGAGGACAATTTTGAAGTTTAGTAATTTTGGCCCTTGAAGAAATTTTGAATTCCACCATTCTTAGAATGGGTTCAAGGTCATGCATAGGATTGTTTTGTCTTCAATATGTTATACTCTCAAGGATCCATGTTGTCAAGATATTATATGGTCCAAAGATGTATGATTTATGGAAATTTGGAAAGCTAGAGATGTTTTCTCTGAGTAATACATATTTCATCCACATAAAATTTGTGATCAATGATATGGATATAATTGACAAGTTTTAACAAGGTCCACAATAACATGTTTTAGGGTTAGAATAAAATAACTCAAAACACATAACCCCTAGGTCATGTCTAGGTTAGAAGTAGGTCATTGGGCTTTATTAGTCCCCCTTGTCTCACCTTTTCATCTCCACATTGTCACCTACACATTCATTGCACTTGTTAAAATGTTCTCACATTCATATAATATATAGTGACATAAAATACACCATCTCAAGATGTAACTAGATAGTCTCATGAACTCTAACACAATGCATAATCCGATGAAGCTCCTTAATTGTGTCCATATTCACAATTATAATTCATGAGCCATCACATGATTGTACTTGATCTTATGTGTACCATGAAGTCATCTGCCACACATAGTTTGGAAACAATATTTATCCCACATATATAAAACATGCATCCAATCAATGATTATAACAATAGACAACATACTTATTGAGAGAGGTTACACTCATTTGTAAGGAAAACATGAGTCATAATGAATTACATGTGTCATAATGATCCATATAGAATTAGAATCAATCACGTGAATACGGTTATATATGAAATCATAACATATCAAAATGGGGGGACAAGTGGGGGTGAGGTGAAGGGGGTGTACTAATTGTTCCATAGTTCTCAATCTTTATGTGTAATTTGATAGAAAGATATTAAATTAACACATTAATCTTGTCTAGAAAATTTTCCATCACATAGTTGTGTACAAGGTTAGAGGAATAAGTAAGAAAACATTTCCTCACATTGTATTGATGGTCAACAACTCAAACATATCACATAATATCCAAAACCATAACAATGCCAACGATAAGAAATGGGTCCAAGGCCATTTGTAACAAGGAAAAGATCAATGTTAAACACCTTAACAACAACAATAATAGGTGCATAGCCACACAATCCAAAACTGCTACCAAAAATAAGAGTATGTGGAAAAATGGAAGATGCCATTCCCCTTCCCTTATAGGTTTTTCCTCTTTGAAGTCATCGAGCAAGATAGAGCATCAAAAAAGAAAAGAGAAGCACCCTCCATTAGGCATTCCTCGTGACTAAATATCCTACATGATCCCATCCCAATCTTGGTATCATCCTCAAAGGAAATGATTAACTACTAAAATAAGTAGAATAGTATGAAAGTAAACACATGACTTGGAACTTAATGGATCCGTTGTGACCTATGACACGACACGACATGCTTGTCATAAAGTATAGATAATTGGTAAGACATGATAACTTGACCAATTTTAATAGTTGGTGTGTGTGTAAAGTATGTAACAATACATATTCCTTGGGAAATGTGTAAACCAATGTGTTAAGAGATATGTTTGTAAAAAGAAATATGTCACGAGTATTGAGATAGATTAAAATATGTGTCAACCAATGTGCTAAGAGTAAAATATGTAACAATTAATGTGTCATAAGCATGATAGATTGAAATATGTGTCAACTAATGTGTTATGAGCAATATGTGTAACAAGCAATGTGTCGTGAACATGAGATGGCTTAGAATATGTGTCGATAATGTGTTAAGAGAAATATATATAATAATAAATGTTTCATGAGCATGATATAGATAAAAATATGTGTCAACCAATGTGTTATGATAAATATATGTAACATGTAATGCATTACGAGCATGATATAAATTAAAAAACATTGTCAAGAAATGTGTAGGAGTAAAAGATGTAACAAGAAATGTATGTCTACATATTGTGTGTCATAAGAAACGTGTGTATTTTTTTTGTCAAAAGTAAAGTGTGTCTCAACAATGTGTGTCATAGGATATGTATTTATACACAATGTGTGTCACAAACAATGTATGTCTAAACAATGTGCGTCATAAGTAATCTTTTTCTATAAAAATGGCTCAAAAGATTTATCTCGTGAAGCAATATGTCATAATAGACTTGTTCCAATCTATAGATGTAGCCATTAATGTAGCTACAATACGATATAAGTGGTAGGCATTGTATGTAATTGAACGCAAATTACAAAAATAGTAAGCAATCAATGAATAGAGAAACAAATGACATGCGAGAAAATAGATCATGGAGTATACATTGACATGGAGAAAATAGAGTTTATAAAATAGAATGATATGGAGAATACAAAGCATAGAAGAAATCATGAGTATAAGTCATATATGTGCATTAAAAAAATATGAGCATAGAACATACAAGTGTATAGAAATAAATTAGATCATAGAGAAAATGAGTACATAGAATAAAACATGAAGATGGATCATATAGGTTCTTAAAAGTAGACATGAGCATAGATCATAGAAGTCCATAAAAGTAAATATGAGCTTAGAGCATACACGTGTATAGAAGTAAACAAGGCATGAAAGCAAATGTTATGTTGTGGAGCTTGTTTTCATGTGTGGAAGTGTTGAAGACTGTACACTATCCATGGTATTGTAAAATTTCTTAATCAGTTGGCTATTAATGTACTTTTAATAGGTGAGATGTATTGTTGTAGATGTGTGTGAATTCGGGTGTGAATTCAAGAGAGTTTGTTGAGCACAACTGCAAACAGATCTGGGTATTGTATTGAGAGAGAGGTGACTTGTCATAAAATATGAACAAGTGATTCTTGGTGGACGTAGCCCAAATTGGGTGAACCATGTTAAATATTGTCTTTATATTGTGCTCTTTTATTTTTCTGCACTTTTATTTCAAATTTGTAATATTTTCTGCATATTAGTTTTTACTATTGCGATTCTGTGTGGGATTGTTTCGCATAATTTATCCCTTATTTCCGAACAATTGGTATCAGAGTTTGGTTTGGTTTGCTGAAGTGTTGAATCGTAGGGAAAGTTTTAGCTTGAGTGGGAGCTATGACAAATGATGGAAGATCAAGGGTTGATAATTTTAATAGACAAAATTTTAGTCTTTGGAAGATGCAAATGGAAGATTACCTTTAGCAGAAGGATCTTTATATTTCGTTGTTTGGAAAAGGAACCAAACCCTCGAGCATGACAGATGCGGAATGAGATTTGCTGGATAGGAAGGCACTTGGGACAATCTGGCTATGCCTTGCATCTTCGGTATGATTTAATGTTTCAAAGGAAAATACTACAAAAGAACTGATGGATGCATTAGGGAAGTTAAACAAAAAACCCTTTGCCTCTAACAAGATTTTTTTAATGAAAAAATTGTTTGAAATGCATATGTATGAGAATAGCTCAGTAGCTGATCATTTGAATGATTTTAATATGGTTGTGACTATGCTAGCTTTGGTTACAATAGAATTTGATAAAGAAGTTAGGGATTTATTAATTATATGCTCTTTACCTGAGAGTTAGAATAGCCTAGTCATGGCAGTAAGCAACTTGGTTCCAGCGAACTCAAAGTTGAAGTTTGAGGACATTGTGGGGGTAATTCTAAGCGAGGAAATGCGAAGAAAAAGCTTTGGGGAATCTTCTACTTCAGGGAATGATTTGACAGTAGAAACTAGAGGGAGACATAAGAATAGAGGATTCCATGGAAAATTAAAAGATCGACAAAGGTCAAAATCCAAAAGCAAGATGGTATGTTGGCACTGTGGAAAGTTCGAGCATGCAAAGGACTGTTGGGAACTTCAAGACAAGAAGAAATAACATGAAGAAAACAATGAGGTAAATGTGGCAATGGGTAATATATGTCAAGATGCTTTGATTCTTTTTTGTATAATATTGTTGAATCTTGGATTTTAGATTCGGGGGCTTCTTTTCATGCTACTCCACATAGACATTATTTATGTTCAAGGGGATTTTAGGCATGTTTTTCTTAGTGATGATGAGCCTTGCAACATAGTTGGAAAAGGTTCTTTTTAGGTTAAGATGTAGAATGGAAATACATGGCTATTGAAGGATGTAAGACATGTGCCTATATTAAGATGAAATTTGATATCGGCGGGGTAGTTGGGAAGTGATGGTTGCACTGTGATATTTACAGTGGACTCTTGGAAGGTTACCAAGGGTGCTCTTGTGGTGGTAAGCGGTAAGAAGGTTGGAACCTTGTATTTAACCACTGATAGCACTAATGTTTGTAATCTTATGGCTTCGAAAGTAGATACAACATTGTGGCTCTATAGCCTCGGTCAAATGAGTCATAAGGGCAGGAAGACCATAAAGAAGGATTTTTCCGGATATACAAAAATAGGTTTGGAGTTTTGTGAGGATTGCGTATATGGGAAACATAAGCAATTAAGGTTTCTCAATGTTGGACCTACGAAGAAAGAGAGTAAGTTAGAGCTGGTACATTCTGATGTGTGGGGGCCGACTCAGGTATCATCTCTTGGGAGTTCAATTTATTATGTAACTTTTATTGATGATGTAACAATAAAAGTTTGGGTATATTGTATTAGAAATAAATATGATGTATTTGACACTTTTGTTAAATAGAAAACCTTGGTAGAGAATGAAACATGTCTTAAGTTAAAATGTCTCAGGTCAGATAATGAAGGGGAGTATTACAACAATGAGTTTGATGATTATTGTTCTAAGTATGAAATCCGCAGACAAAAGACGGTTCCAGAAACTCCATAGCAGAATGAGGTGTCAGAAAGGATGAACAAAACAATAATGGAATGTGTTAGGAACACGAGGTTACATGCAAAACTTCCTCTCTTTTTTGGGCAGAAGCAGTGAGCACAACTGTGTACTTGATAAACAGAGCACCCTCAAGTGCCTTAGATGGAGGCATACCTGAGGAGGCTTGGTATGATAATAAAGTTGATTACTCATTTCTTAGAGTCTTTGGATGTGAGGTGTTTGTTCATATTGACAAGAATGATAAGACCAAACTAGAGGATAAATCAGAAAAATGCACTTTCATTGGTTATGGTGGTGATGATTTTGGATATAAATGTTGGAGTACTAAGGACAAGAAAATCATTCGATCTAGGGATGTGGTCTTTAATGAGAAAATTATGTAAAAGCAATAGTTGTAGGAAAACAGGGAAGAATTTAAGAAAGAATATGTAGTGGTAGAGGATCTTTCGGATGGGAAAGTGACACATGAATCAGTTTAGGAACCTCCTCAACAGGAACCCCAAATTCCTATATTGAGGAGGTCTTATAGGGTAAGAAGATAACCTGGACATTTTTCTCCTTCTCTTTATTATTTATTACTCACTAGCAATGGAGAGCTAGAGATGTTTGATGAAGCAATGCAGGTAGATGCCAAGAAGAAGTGGGAGTAAGTCATGGATGAGGAACATCAGACTCTCATAGAGAACTAAACATGGGACTTGGTGAAGCTACCCAAAGGAAAAAGAGCATTGTAGAACAAATGGGTATACAAAGTTAAAGAGGAAGGAGGAAAGAAAAGATACAAGGCCCGATTGGTGGTCAAGGGGTTTGCACAGAAAAAAAGTATAGATTTTGATGAGATTTTTTCTCCTGTAGTAAAAATGAATTATATTAGAAATTTCTTGGAATAGTGGCAACAAAAGACTTGCACTTAGAGCAGCTAGATGTAAAGACTGCATTTCTTCATGGTGATTTGGAGGAGGATCTATAAATGCAACATGCAAAGGGCTATGAGGTCAAAGGTAAAGAGAATATGGTGTGCAAACTGAAGAAGAGTTTATATATCCTAAAACAAGTTCCACGTGAATGGTATAATAAATTTGATAGTTTCATCATGGAACAAGGTTATATTAGATTTCATTCTAACCATTGCGTGTATATAAAGAAATTCGAAGTTGATAATTATATTATGATGTGCTTATATGTGGATGACATGTTGGATGCATGAAAAAACATGCAGGAAATAAAAGTACTCAAGAAGCAGCTAAGTGACTCATTTGCTATGAAGGATTTGGGGGCAACCAAACAAATCCTTGGTATGAGGATATCTCAGGATATGAAGGAATGAAAGTTGACTTTATCTCAGGAAGAGTACATTATTAAAGTCTTGGAGAGGTTTAATATGTAGGATGCTAAACCTGTTGGGACTCCTTTGGCAAGCCATTTCAAGTTATCAAAGGAGCTATGTCCCAAGATAGACCAGGTGAGAAAGTATATATCTAAGGTACTTTACTCATCAGCGATTGACAGTTTCATGTATGTCATGGTGTGCACTACGCATGATATTGCCCATGTAGTGGGAGATGTGAGTATATTTATGAGTGATTCAGGTAAAGATCACTGGTAGGCAGTCAAGTGGATGCTTCGGTACTTGAGAGAGACTGTGGGGACAATTTTGTGCTACAGCAGATCGAACACCACTTTGTGTGGTTATGTAGATTCGGATATGGCTGGAGATGTAGACAACAAGAGGAACACAATATGTTATATTTTCATTGTAGGTGGGATATCAATGAGCTGGATTTCACGACTACAGAAGCTTGTGGCTTTGTCAACCATAGAGGCTGAGTATGTTGCTGCCACAGAGGCAAGCAAAAAGATGATTTGGTTACAACAATTGCTTGAGGATTTGGGGCACAAGCAGAAGGAAGGGAAGTTATATAGTGATAGTCAAAGTGATAAACACCTAGCTAAGAACTTTGTTTTCCACTCTAGGATGAAACATATACAACTTATGTGCCATTTCATCAAGACAACTTTGGAGGAAGAGAAGTTGAAGCTGGAGAATATTCATACCAGTAAGAATCCTGTAGACATGATGACCAAGGTGGTCACAAGGGAGAAACTGAAGCTATGTTCAGCTTTGGTTGGTCTTCTCGGACGACAGTGAAGGGTTGAGAAGCTTGCTAAGAGGAAAACTAGTCTCCAAGTGGGAGATTGTTATGTTGTGGAGCATGTTTTCATGTGTGGAAGTGTTGAAGACTATACACTAAAATTACTATATACTATCCACAATTTTTAGCCTCGAAAAATGTGTCTGATATCTCGATAAATGTGCTCTTGTCATATGGGTGAGATTTTTTACTCATAGGTTAATGGGGTAGTTTTGGTATCCATGATATTGTAAAAATGTTTAAGTAATTTCCTATTAATGTATTTTTGATAGGTGAGATGTAGTATTGTAGATGTGTGTGAATTCAGATGTGAATTCAGGAGAGTTTGTTGAGCACAAATCCAAACAAATCTGGGTATTGTATCTAGAGAGAGGTGACTTGTAATAAAATATGAGAAAATGATTCTTGGTGGACGTAGCCCAAATTGGGTGAACCACGTTAAATACTATCTCTATATTGTGTTCTTTTATTTTTCTGCTCTTTTATTTCATATCGGTAATATTTTCTGCATATTAGTTTCTACTATTGTGATTATATGTGGGATCGTTCCACATATTTTATCCCTTATTTCCTAATAACATACTGGTGCATATAAGAAAACAAGAGCATGGAGTATATAATATCACAGAATAAAACATGAGCATAACATCATACAAGTGCATAAAGTAAATAAGAGCATGGAGCATACAAGTACATGGATGAAAATAGGAGAATGAAGCTTACAAGTTTGTAAAAGCAAACAAGTGCATGGAAGCATACACATGTATAGAATAAAACAAGTTCATTCATAGAATAACAATGAATTAGATAATGTGTATCTAAACTATGATTGATGTATGAAGCAATGTGAAATATCCAAAAATAGGAGCTTAGGGCCAATAATAGTCAAACAAGTGTAACAATATGCATTAAGAAAGTATTAAAATTATATGATTAGTTACAAATAAACATGGAACATGTTAAATAAGTATCTAAAAATAAAAAATATGATCATAAGGCAAGATATAAGGCAGTGCAAGATGGGCAGGAGTAACAATGTATCACCAATGGACTAGTATGTATGGATGTGATCTATATAATCTATGTAAGTAGGATGCCCCATGTGTAGTCTATATCCCTAGTGTGGTGGGTATCTCTTAGGGTATAGGGTCATAATAAGGGTACATAGTGTGAAGGATATGATCTAATTAGGCTTAGTATGTAAGATTCCAACAATGTAGGTATGTTCCTAATGTAGTGGGTTTCCCCAGGGTAGAAGGCTTGATATGTTGTAGAGTGTATGTATGTAACTATCTTATTGATATTATGAGGTTCAAGTATGCAAGTATATGAGGTAAGTAGAGTTTTAAATTTGAATAACTACAATGCTTAAGTCTATGCAATGAATGAACAAGTCAGATGCATGTAATTATAACCTAAATAAATAAATAAGTTTTGGCATTCCTATTTATCTAAAAGGCATAAGGGTAATACAAGGTGTATATTTAAATTAATTAATAAACATTAACGTATAGATGATAATGTAGCTTCCAAATAAAATAACAAGATATACTGATAAACACGATTACTCAAAACACAAGAGGGGGAATGTACTTCATTGAATACATAAGCAAAGAGGTTATATGGATGTGCAGAGTGACTTTGTAGACTAGAAATGACCTAGAGTTGCTTCATTTTTGGAATTATGACTATAAACTAAGTCTGCATAGAACTTTATGACTTGTCTTAGAGTGTGGTATAATCTGGTCCTAATTTGTATAGTTTCATATAGGGATGTGTTAGTGCTCAATAATGTTTTGTGTAGTTATGACACTCTATGATGAAACTCACACTATTTCCCTAGGTGTTACACATGTCCAAAACCCTTCGAGTGATGTGAAATACCTTCAAACCCTAATCATATGTAGGAGACCCTTGCAAAAATCTTAATGTTTAGGTTGAAGAGCCCTTTTTCCACCTATGTTAGCAATACTTTGAAAAGGCCTCAAACCACAAATAGTTCTCCGCCTAGGATGTGATATATGTATGGATGCAACTACTTTGGTAACTTGAACACTTTACAATGAGATATAATGGAATTGTGCACTTAAAATTGGGTTGGGTTGGATTGACTTGGAAGTGTTATTTCTTAACACCCCCCATTTTGAAAACTCCTTTTAGAAATAATCACCCAATTTGATTTTAAAAAAATTGGTAATTTGTAAATACTTGCCTTTATTTTTAGAAGTGTTTCCTTATTTTTTCCTATCTTTTGATTAACACTCAAACTTCAAATTTATTTGGTTCTCACTCTTCAAACATTTCCACATATTCACATTTGGTTGTTCCTTGCATCTCACACTTTAACAATATTTGTTTCTCGCACTTCTTGTTTGCAAGAGTTTGTTCTTCGCAGTTAATGGTTATCAATAACAGTGAATTGAATTTTTCCTCATAGTCAACGAAATTTTCTCCTCACACCTTACAAATGTGAGAATTTTAAAACTTGCACCTCACATATGTGAAAATTCAAATCTCACACCTTGCATATGTGAGAATTCAAAGCTCACACCTCACATAAAAAGGAAAAGATAACGTTAAGGACACCTCAACATGTAGAAATGTGAGTCAACAACAATGATGCATGTGGCTCAATGCATGGTTTACATATGCCACCATGAGGTCAAGCTACTAATCAAGGCTAATGATTATGTTTAATTTTAATTATCATAAAATGTGCTCCATATTTAAAATAAGACATTTTAAAAAGTAACATTTGATATCAATAACTTTAGATTTGATAATGAATTTAAACAACAATAGTTTGAGATCAACACATGAAATAGAGAAAATACAGAAACAAATAAAATATAGAGAACAATGGAGCAATTTATATTGAATATTGGAGGGCATTTTATACAATTACTTGCTCCTATAATCATGGAGTCAAGTCTCATCATATTATCTCCATATCTCTCCTTTATTCCCTAGTCTTACTCCCACACCCTATCTATGAGTTATGCATGACAACTAATTGTGCACACTCATGTATTATTTAAATAATACTAATATTCAAACCATATGTTCACACTATGAAAACTAATTTCCTAACATTCACCCCCTTAATGTGAGCATGGGTGTGTTTTGTCTAGTACCTGCTCATGTTCTATAGTACGATGGTTTTCAAAGAATACCATCAACTCTAACAGGTTTTCTAGTGGAACCATTAACCACTATGTATGTGATTTTCGAAGAGATTCACAAACTCTCAAATTGGCTTTCTAGTGGACCACCAACCACTCCATAGCAACCTACATGTTTCCCCACTCACATCTTACAAAAAGGGAACAATATATAGGAAAATAGGTTCCTAACTATGAACATGAATTAACCTTCTGTTATTATTTACTACCACACATGCTGAAAGCAAACACACTATGAAAGTAGAAAAAATAAATGATCACCAATACAATGAAGCAATCTCTTTGTTGGTGACTAACAAGAGATGCTTATTTTTCCTCCATCCTCTTTTGCTTCCAACCTCCATGAGTCAGTACTCAATATATGTATTCACCTTAATCTTCCTTCTGTTCAAGTTTATCTTCTTCTTTAGTGGTTTCCTCATCATTTGCATGGGCCTCATCCATCTTGGGCTTACCTAATATAAGATCCTTGGCACGAACAATACAGAAAGAAGATTTGTGTCCCTTTTTCTTGCAAGAAAAACATTATAATTCTTTTTTTCTTCATGAAGAATTAAAATGCTCTTTCTTTATATAAAGGGCATTTTCTTCCTCAATATCTTCTTTGGTTCTTTTCTCCTCGGCTAGTAGTGCAAAAAACATACCTTCAAGTGATTGAGAAGGCATTTAGCTAAGAGTAAACACTACATTACTGTATTTTGGAGGTAAGCTATTCAATAAAATAGCTTTTGCATCTTCATCATCTACTTGAGCACTTACTTCTATCAGTTGTCTCAAAAGAAATCTTAGTTCAATAATATGACTTGACATAGTTGCATCCTCAATCATTTTCAACTTGAATAACTGCAATTTAAGTGTGAATTTAGCAATCAAGGCCTTAGCTCTAAATTTTTGGCTTAGTAAATCCAATATATACTTAGAATTTTTTTCCAAGTCAATATAATGCAGCTCAATGTATGATAGAGAAAACCCAATAATGGATTTTGCTTTGTCATCCTTGGTTTTCCATTGAATTAATTTTGCAACATCTGTTGGTTATGTTTCTTTTCCATTTACAATCCCCCAGATATTTTTGTTCATTAGTTACATTTTTATTTTCACCTTCCATGTGTGAAAATTTAATCCATTGAATTTATCTAAAGGTATTTCCATGATAGGTGTCGAACACAGATGAAAATGCACCCTTACAATAATATTCACTTTTATTTTTAACCAAATTAATAAAGCACATTAGATAAATTCAATGTTGTAAATCACTCACTGTTATTTTTACACAGTGGTGGATGGAGACCAGAGTGAGTCGTTGATGAATGAAACAAAAGTGTAGGCAATCCAAAGGTTCTATTTCAATCCGCAAGCTCAATTGTCAGTGATCAACATAATTAACAGGGATTGGATCATAATCGATGACGATTGGATCAGAATCAACGATGATTAGAGGAATTGATAGTGATTCTTGTGTCACGAAACTAGAATTCAAAAAATGGTGACAAAAGCTTAAAAAATATTAGATCTGCATCCTAGAACCCACAATTTTATCATACACTAACTCTCATAACTTGTCCTATCCTTCTCTAATACCAGATGACATTAAAACTATAGATTTGATAATGAATTTAAACAACAATAATTTTAGATCAACACATGAAATAGAGAAAATACAGAAAGAGATAGAATATAGAGAATAATGGAGCAATTTCTATTTAATGTTGGAGGTTATTTTATATAATTGATTTCTCCTATAATCATGGAGTCAAGTATCATCACATTATCCCCATATCTCTCCTCTATTCCCTGGTCTTACTCCCACACCCCTATCTATGAGTTGTGCATGACAACTAATTGTGCAAACTCATGTATTATTTAAATATTTAAATAATACTAATATTCAAACCATATGCTCACACTATGAACACTAAATCCTAACAACATTCCCAAGACAAGGAAACATCAAGTCATGCATTATGCACCCTAAATATAGGCAATGCCAATTTGAATAAAAATATTGCTCAAACTGAAGTTGGTGCATTAACCAAATTCATTTGCAAATTTGAAATTTTCATATTTCTAAGCTTCTAGTGATTACAATATCAATTTCTAAACCAATGGTTATTGATTCAGGGGAATCTAGCATGTATACTTTCCTATACTCGTATGCATACCAAAGGATTATAAAGGACACTATTTTAGATATTGCCTTGCTTGACAATGAATTCCCTCATTATTCTGCAATCTTCTTGTCTATTTTGAGGGAAAGAAAATTTGTGGATTCCATAGATGAAATTGAAATGTTGGCTGACCAAGTGCAAAGGGTTGTGGATGCAATGGCCATCAAGAAATATGGATTACATTGGATAAAAAACCAAAGGTATTTCCATGCCCTGGTTTGTTTTCTCCTATCTTTGCCCACACTCAAGAAAAAAATGGAATTTTACACTAAAAAAATGAAGAAAATAGAGTAGCTTTCATTTATGGTTTAACTTTTAAGATTTATTATAAGTTGTCAGATTCCAATGTAGTGTATAACTCCACTACCATTAAATCAAAGATGGATATCCATGATGTAAGGATAATTTTACATAATTGGGAAAAGGACCCTATTGATAATATTGATGATGATAGTCTAAACAACATCCCTATTCAAATATTTAGACTAGGAGTGAGGATTGGGATGGAATTGATGAACCATCTATATGGTAACCCTTCCACTTCCAAGATGGATGTTTCATGGATTCCTCTTCTATCACTGATCGTTGATGACAATCATATTCCTACCTTAGGGCATATTTTATAACTGAATTTGATTTCCTGGAGAGAGGAATATGTGGCCCATAAGAATTCATTCTTCATGGCCTCATATATAATAGATGAAATATGTGGAATTCTTATTTGTTCTAAATGTGGCCCTCTTTAGAATTCTATGTGGCCTTTTGAGGAAAACAAGACTTATTCTAATTTATATGCACATAGAATCAGGGCCCATATTAAGGACATATGCAATTACTTCTATCCCAAAGTTTACAGGTTGACAATGGAGAAAAACATGCATAGGATTTTAGTAGAAGTTATAAAATCCATTTAACAATTGGGAGCTACTTTCTTCTACCTATAATACACAATCATCATGATTGAGGGACTCTTGAATCCTCCATTACAATGGTCATATCATGTGTTAAAAAAACTGGTAGAACAAGAATATTCTTTCCAAGTCATCAATGACATGGCCAATAAGTGAAAAGAGAAGAAACTAAGGTGCCAACCTCCATTACCCCTCTCCATTAAAAACATAGAGTTCAAAATATGGTCTCAATTTCTTTGCTGCTCATAGGAATTCTATTAATCTTCTTGAGAATTCATAAAGGAAGTATGATCTTAGGTGCAAGGTTTCCAAGCATTTGGAATCTCTTATAGGAAATTTAAATATTGCACATAGCCATGAATTTGATCTTAATGATTGGGTATGGATTACCCAAGAGGATGAAAATATTATATAGTATATTATGAAGAATACATGGGTAATTCCCCCACAAAAGAGGATGATCAGAAAAAAAATTTCCAGAAGAGGGACACTAGCTTATACAGAGCCACAAACCCAATGCAATAAAAGGTCTCCCATTGCTTCTCTAGGGTCCGTTGATCCAAACAATATAGCATTCCAAGAAATAATCCCTGAGAAAGCCCAATATCCTCCTCTGGTGGCCTATGAAATGTCCTCTTCAGAAGAGGAAGAAACAACTGAAGAAGCAACTAAGGAGGATTCAAAATATGTAGAACAAGTTTAGAGGAGAGAAGGAAAGGAGCCCTCCACCAGTATACCTCCACATGAACAAGAACATGACTAGGTAGAGAAATACTTGATCACAGAGAGGGAGTGAATAGATTAGAAAATACATGAAGATCCTCAAATCAAAATTAAATTCAATCCTATAACTAGAAAAATGAGAAGAGTGACCAGGAAGAGGATGTTGACTAATGAGGCCTGTATCTAACGTGAAACATTAGAGTACTAATTTATCTAACAAAATAGAGAAAAAATAAAGGGTCTCAAATTGTGGAATATAAAGAGGACCATGCACCCTTTATTTGAGAATTAGTTTAACTTTCAATGTAGATGGTTTAGGGGGTACATGTAATAAATAACATGCTGGAGACACATGAGAAGGCCATTGTATCTAAAGGTCTTGCAAACTAGGTGGAACAAGATTTACCGTCCCTTTTCAACATCATGAAGAAGATCCTTGAGGCTAAGAAAAGGGACAAACCTTCTCTAAAAAGGTCCAAACAATTTTAAACAGAGTTCTTGTTCTACAAAAATGCTATAAGTCATCATAAGGGCCACTTATGAGGGAGTATGTCAAGATCTTGTTGTGTTATGTATAGAGAATACTAGCCTTTGTAAAACATATATCGGATATACAAAGGCCTCTATGGAAGATTGGGAGAATCAAATGGGAAGGATTCATCCACAATTAGATGGTATCATTTCTAGGCACAACTAAAATTTCTTTGAAGCAAACATCACCAAGATATACACGAAGGACTAGAGTGCATCCACCATGGAATAATTCTCAAGACAACTTAGATAGTTCATGGTATACTTCAAAAATAACATTTATGAGGAAAATGAGACAAGGGCTTCAAATTTTATAGAATTAGTGTTGTTAGGTTGTGGAGCTTGTTTTCATGTTAGATGTGTTGTAAATTGTACACTAAAAGTGTTGTAAATGTTGTCTTTTCATGTATTAATTATATGTGTGGTTTTTAACCCATAGGTTTATGGGTTGTTTTTTTGACCCATGGTATTGGTACCCACGGTATTGTAAAACTGTTACCTATTGTTTTGCTTATAAATAGATGGGCATACAATAGTGAGTGATAGATATGGGTGTGTGAATTCAAGTGCGAATTTGAGAGAGTTTGTTGAGCATAACTCCAAACAATATTTTTGTTTTTTAATTGTGAGAAGATTGATATGAGAGCGTATGATACGTTTGTTGGCTTGTAATTAAATATGAGCAAGTGTTTCTTAGTGGATGTAGCCCACATTGGGTAAACAACATAAAATCCTATCTTCTTGTTGTGTATTTTGTTTTCTATTTTATGTTCATACTTCTTATTACTTTGATTCTGTGGGATTGATCCGCATATATATTTCTAGTTATCCCTAATAATTGGTATCAAAGCTTATGGTTATGTTTGTTGAAGCGTTGAATCATAGGAAGGTTTATTAGCTTGAGTGGGAGCTATGCCAAATGTTGGTGGATCAAATGTTGAAAAGTTCAATGGGTAGAAATTTTGTCTATGGAATATGCAAATGGAAGATTACCTCTATCAAAAGGATATCCATGTTTTGTTGGCAGGAAAAGCAAATCAACCAATGGGTATATTGGATGAGGAGTGAGAGTTGTTTGATAGAAAATCACTCGAGGCCATCTGGTTGTGTATTGCATCTTCGACCGCGTTCAATATATCACAAGAAAATACCAAGGAAGGTCTGATGAACGCATTAGGGAAGTTAAATGAGAAACCCTTTGCTTCTAATAAAATATTTTTGATGAAAAAGTTATTTAATATGAAGATGTCTGAAAATGGTTTATTTGCAAATCATTTAAATGAATTTAATATGGTTGTATGTTGAACTCTGTAAAAATTGACTTTGATGATGAAGTCAGGGCTCTACTTATTTTGTGCTCCTTACCATAGAGTTGGAATAGCCTGGTGATGGCCATGAGTAACTTTGTCTCTAACAATGCCAAGTTGAAGTTTGAGGATGTTATAGGAGTGATCCTTAGAGAGGAAATGTGATGGAAAATATCTGGGGAGACTTCTAATTTAGGGAATGCTTTGGTGGTGGAGAGTAGAGGGAGACAGAAGACTAGAGGGAAAGGACCCATGTAAGATCAAAATCAAAGAGCAAGATGGTATGTTGGCACTGTGGAAAGGCTAGGCATACGAAGAAGGATTGTTTGAATCTTTTGGACAAGAATAAAAAATACGAAGATACCAAGGAGGTGAATGTGGAAGTAGGAAATGTTTTTCAAGATTCATTAATTATCTCCTTGGATAAGATCGTTGTGTCTAAGGTTTTAGATTTAGGGGCTTCTTTCCATGCTACACAACATAGGAATTATTTTATTGATTATGTTCAAGGATATTTTGGACATGTTTATCTTGGTGATGATGAGTCTTGCAACATAGTAGGAAAAGGAAGCATTTAGGTCAAGATGCAGAATGAGAACACTTGGCTACTGAAAGATGTCAGACATGTGCCAAAGTGAAGATGGAATTTGATATCCACAGGGCAGCTAGGGAGTGAAGGTTGTATGATAGTTTTATAGTAGAATCCTGGAAGGTGACCAAGGGTACTCTTGTGGTAGTAAGAGGTAAGAAGGTTAGTACCTTGTATTTAACTGGTAGTGCTTATTATTGTAGTTTAGTTTTTGCAAAAGCATATGCAACTATGTGGAACTATAGGCTTGGTCACATGAGCCAAAAGAGCATGTAGATTTTGAAGGGTAGATTACATGGATTGAAAGAGATTAATTTAGATTTTTGTGAAGATTGTGTGTATGGAAAAAATAAAAGGGTAATTTTTCTCAAGGTTGGATCTATAACGAATAAGAATAAGTTTGATAAGGTCCATTTAGATGCATGAGGGTGGCTTAGGTATCTTCTATAGGTGGTTCATATTATTATGTCACTTTTATTGATGATGCAACTAGGAAATTTTGGGTGTATTTCATTAGGAGAAAATATGATGTGTTTGATGCATTTACAAGATGGAAAGCCTTGGTTGAGAATGAAACAAGTCTCAAGCTCAAATGTCTTGGGTCAGATAATGGAGGAGAATATTGCAATAATGCATTTATTGATTAATGTTCTACGAATGGAATCCATAGAAATATGATAGTTCCAGGAACTCCACAACATAATGGATTGCCATAAAGAATGAATGAGACAATCATGGAGTGTGCAAGGAGCATGAGGTTGCATGTAGGGCCAACCCTTCATTTTTAGGTGAAATCAGTAAGCATGGTTTTATATTTGATCAATTGAAGACCTTCAAATGCTCTAGATGAAGGCATACCCAAGTAAGCTTGGTCTAGTAAGAAGGTTAATTATTCCTTTCTTAGAGTATTTGACTATGAATCCTTTGTTCATATTGATAAAGCTGATATGACCAAGTTAGAGGCTGAATATGAAAATGCATCTTTTTTGGTTATGGTGTGGATGCCTTTGGTTTTTGGATTTGGAGCCTTAAGGATAGTAAAATATTTTGTTCTAGGGATGTGGTTTTGAATGAAAAATTCATGTATAAACAATAGTTGCAGGATCGGAAAGAGGAAACCAGAATAGAGTACAAAGTGTTGGAGGAAGTTACAGAGCAACTAGTGCTAGTACACCCAGTTCAGAAACCTACTCCACCTAAACCCCAAAATACTGTTGTGAGGAGGTATTCTAGGGTAAGAAGGGAACTTGAATGTTTTTCTCCATATCTTAATTATCTATTACTCACTGACAATGGAGAGCCAGAGTACTTCGAGGAAGTAATGTAGTAGATACCAAGAATAAGTGGGACTAAGCCATGGATGAGGAACATCAATATCTCATGTAAAATCAGACTTAGGGATTTGGTAGACCTACCCGAAGGTAAGAGAGAATTACAGAACAAGTGGGTGTATAGATTCAAAGAGGAGGATGGAGGAGCTTAAAGATACAAGGCATGTTTGGTGGTCAAGGGGTTTGCACAAAATTAGGGTATTGATTTCAATGAAATTTTTTCCCTGGTAGTGAAGATGACTTCTATTAGAACTATTCTTGGGATAGTGGTAGTAGAAAACTTACACTTAGAGAAATTAGATGTGAAGATTTTGTTCCTTCATGGTGATTTGGAGGAGGATTTATGCATGGAGTAGCCACATGAATATGAGGTCACAGGGAAGGATAATATGGTGTGCAAATTGAAGAAGAGCTTGTATGGCCTGAAACAAGCTCCACGATAGTGGTACAAGAAATTTGACAGTTTATGATGGAACAAGGATACTCTAGGTGTCACTCAAAATATTGTGTTTATATCAAGAAGTTTGATGATGGAAGTTACATTATCATGTGTCTGTATGTAGCTGAAAAGTTGATAGCAAGTAAAAACATATAGGAAATAAAGGTATTGGAGGAACAAATTAGTGATTCTTTTTCTATAAAGGATTTGGGGGTGGCAAAAAAACCCTTGGTATGATAATATCTCGGGATAGGAATGAAAAAAAGTTGAGTTTATGTTAGGAAGAGTACATTAATAAGGTCTTTGAGAGATTTAGTATGGAGGAAATTAAACCAATTGGTACCCCTTAACATGCCATTTCAAGTCATCAAAGGAGAAATGTCCTAAGACAGAGGAGGAGAGACTCTATGTCCAGGACACCTTAATCATCAACAATTGACAACTTTATGTATGCCATGGTGTGTACTAGGATAGAAATTTCTCATGCAGTGGGAATAGTGAGCAGGTTCGTGAGTGATCCAAGTAAAGAGCACTGGAAAGCAATAAATTGGATCCTTTGGTATTTGAGAGGGACCATGGGGACAATTTTTTGTTATAGTGGATCGGATACCATTTTTCGTGGTTATGTAGATTCATACATGGTTGGAGATTTAGACAACATGAGTAGCACAATGGGTTATGTGTTTATTGTAGGTGATGCAACAGTAAGTTGGATTTCACGAATATAGAATCTTGTTGCTTTATCAACCATAGAGGTTGAGTATGTTGTTGCCACAGAGGCAAGAAAAGAGATGATTTGGTTACAACAATTTCTTGAGGAGTTGGGGCATGAGCAGGAGGAAGGAAACCTACATAGTGATAGTCATAGTGTTATACACCTAACAAAGAACTCTAGTTTCCACTCTAGGATGAAGTATATACAGTTAAGGTGTCATTTCATCAAGACAAATTTGGATGAAGAGAAGTTGAAGCTGGTGAAGATTCATACTAGTAAGGACCCTGCAGACATGATGACCAAGGTGGTCACAAGGGAGACATTGAATCTATGTTCATCTTTGGTTGGTCTTCACGAATGATAGTTAAGGGGTGAAAAGCTTGCTCAAAGGAAACCGATCTCCAAGTGGGAGATTATTAGGTTGTGGAACTTGTTTTCATGTTATATGTGTTGTAAATTGTACATTTTTCATGTATCCTTGTCGGGGTTTGGGGCTGGGCTAGGCCTTGAGTGGGGGTTTGGGGGTGGAAACCCCTGAATTTTTTTTTTTTGGGAGTAACCCAAAAAATGTGGTCTTTTTATGTATTAATTATATGGGTTGTATATAAGTCATAGGTTTATGGGTTGGTTTTTTGGCAAATGGTATTGGTACCCATGGTATTGTAAAACTACTAGCTACTGTTGTGATTATAAATAGCCAGTCATACGATGGGAGTGACATAGATGGGTTTGTGAATTCAAGTGCGAATTTGAGAGAGTTTGTCAGCATAGATCCAAACAAGATATGTGTTTTGTAATTGTGAGAAAACTGATATGAGAGTGGCTTACACTCTTGTTGGCTTGTAATAAAATTTGAGCAAGTATTTCTTGGTGGATGTATCCCATATTGGGTGAACTATGTAAAATCATGTCTTCTTCTTGTGTAATTTGTTTCTGTATTTTCTGTTCATAGTTTTTATTACTGTGATTCTGTGGGATTGATCCGTATATATATTTATATTTATCCATAACAAGTGTCTCATGTCAAAGAAAATATTCAAAGGGTCCAGACCCTCAAGGAAGTTTCAGAGTCAATAATGATTTCTCAGAAGATCATGTTGGAGAAAACTTCTAATCTATTCAAAAATCTCATTATTTATCTTAACAAACTTAACGGGGACTACAAAGTATGTAGGAATGCACTCAAAAACTATATATAAAATTACCACACAACAAGCCCCAAGTACTTCAAAATAAAAGTGAATTATTGTTAGACATCTTAGGAATATTCCTTGGGCATGCCAAACCAAGTAATCAATGTAACATCGTAACTAAATCAGTTAGGATATTTTTTAAAAGGAAATTTATCTTTGGTATTTTGTGTACATAGCATTACATATGGAGGCATCCTAATGGTCGCATTTTATAAAAATAGACATGTATCCTTCCATTGAAAGAGGATTTGAATTCAAGATTTATAATGCAATCCAGTTTCAAGAATTCCTATGAGTTGAAGTAGTTTTCTTTCATTTCTTTTTCTGTGTGATCTTTATGAATTATTGTTGAATAATAAATCTTTAAATTATTCTTTGCAAGTTTAATGAATGTAACGATATTCATATCTTGATAAATTGCAAGGAACAAGTGTTAAGAAATTTAATGGGTTGTCTAGTTTATGAATGTTTAATTACAACCACAGTTCTAATTTTCCTTGAATCTTAGCATCAATTGTATGCCAGTTTTTATGTGAACTATTGAATGCATCGGGTTATAAGGGTGTGCAAGTGTAATTTGTATGATTAAACTTCATAAAATTTAATTTTAGTTATAGTCACAAAATCATGCACTTTAGATAATTATTTATCCCGGTCTCATACTATTATTTAGAAGGTTCTTAAGTGAAGAAAGTACTAATTAACCCTTGTCTTTTGGCCACTTTATTTTATTTTACTTTTTCATTACCGACTTCTTGCACCCATATGCCCAGTCAACTTCTATCATCACGCGTCATTTTAGCCTTGACTAGGGCACCCAAAATAGTATTAGAGCACCCGTGGGTGCCCTAGTCCCACCATGGGTGCCCCGATATTTATAGAACTTTCCTGCCACTTTTGGGGATCTTTCTAGCCATTTGGGATCTTTATCTTTCTTGCGGTCAGCCATTTCGGGGTTAATTATGAAATTAGACCAAGGGAACCCTATAAATATAAAGTTATGAGACCATAATGAAGGACCTAGCATCACTTACTACTATCACTCCATCTAGAGTTGCATCCATCTATTGTATTGGAGATCACTTGCATACACATACCTCTATCAACAAGGCATGAGGTTAGGACATCTGCACCACACTTCATAGGTGGAGGGATTCTATTTTATTCCATGTACACATTCTACTACATTTTCTACACATATTTATTGTTCTCTACTTCACAAAGTGCAACTGACACAAGAGCAACCTAGGGCATGTTCACACACACTTGCACATATAAGTACATTAAGTCTTAGATTTACTGTAACACTCAGTTAGTAAGTCCACCATTGTGGCAGCTGAGGTCAGTCTGAGCCCTTCATATGCATTATTATTTTTTAGGGTTTGATGCTTGTTTTTGGGTCTTGCATGTCTTTCTTTCATCTCAAGTTATTGGCGACATGAGGTGCAAGACAATGAATATGATGCAACACATAACAAAGGTTCCACATCACCTCTCATCCTTGTGAAGATCAATTTTAGAGCTTTTACACAGACCAGAGCGCCTAGAGTGCAGACTAGAGCACCTGCAGGTGGCCCAATCCTCCTCCAAGTGCTCTAGTCCAGCTAGATCCTCTAGATCCACCCTTTTCAGGACTTTTACACAATCATTCTTGCTCATTATTTTTCCAGTCCCCTTTATGACACTCTCCAACAGGTGTATGTTATTCAGATGAGTTATTTCCCCTTCCTTCTTTCACAGTAGGGTTAGCATTTCCTTTTACATATTTGTTAATCTCATTTATATTCTTATTTATTGCATTTATATACTTTATTACAGTTGTTCATAACTTAGATTAACTATCCCATTACTACCTAGTCTAGTTAATTTTTAGTTAATCATTTTGGTGGACCCAACATGACACACTCTTGTGCTTTGGTTCACACTTGACTATTGAGGGATTTCCACACATGAACCCCACACACTACACTATAAGCATTACAAATTGCATTTCATCATACATTACGCGTCATACACCATATGTTCTATATTCACTCTACACCATTTTGACACTTTTACATTTGTACACCGTACATCATACTAGTTGTCATTTTACAATCACCATTATCTATGCGTCTTCCATCCTACGCTTATCCTACATATTGCATAATTCTGTTATATACATGCCATTCATATTACGCCTCACATTTTCACACACATTCTTCATCACATATGAGTCTAACATTACATCACCCGACATACTACATTACTAGTCTATTTACTTACATTACATTCCACTCTATACATTATACTTCACACATCCTACACATCTAGCATTGCATTCTACATACTATATGCTCTTTAACACATTACATGTACTGCACTCTTTATTACACTGTTATACATACTATACTTAATTTACATCATGCATATTACACTTCTAAGTTTACATCATACAATACATATTCTACTAATCACATGGCCATCTCTTACTATCATGTTTATCACATTATCTTCTACGCACTGCACTCACTACCTGATGACATACTTTAGTTCCTCAGTCGATACTTGACTGCCAAGGGTTTACAAATAAAATGGACCTTATACGCATCAAAATATTTCTATATGACCTTTCGACATGTGACATTCCTAAGATAGTGACATACACTTTAGGCTAAATCATCACCTATTATATCATTTTGAAGTGGTATACACCTTAGGTTACATCACCACTCCACTTATAGTGATATAAACTTAGGTATAAATCATCACTCATCCATTCATCTTCTAGTGATAAGCGCTTAGGATAAATCATCACTTGTTCATTCATTAAGTCATGATATACACTTCAGCTATAGGGTTCACACATAAATTTTCTATATGTTGCATATAATCAACCTGCACACACATTTAAAGCGCGTTAGGCACAACATACACTAGTCGACCATTTCTCAATGATGCACTCTTGTTTATGGTTCATTCTTGACTGCTGAGGGGGAAAACAAAATGAACCTCACTGCATACACTTCCATTCACTTGGGGGGCACTTGGCTCCTATCCCTCCATTCTACATTCCATTCCATCCATACACAACATACTGCATACTATGGTTGCTTTTATTCTTACTTGTGCTTTTTCATGGTCACTTTATTACGTATGTAGTTAGTTTACTTATATATCATTTATTTATATCATACACATGTGTGTTCATGCCTCTATCTAGTTGTGATCATAGATACAAGTCTCTTACACGCAACATGGATGTTCACCTTCTACCCTTCCTACACTGTTCATTGGGGGCATCCACATCCGTCTCTCACAGGTGTTATTGATTCATTTTGTACATAGCACCTTACATTATTTTCTTATACACACTTTTGACATACTATTTGTCTTTCTAACATGCTAACAGGTGCTTCATGTGCAAAATTTGTTATGCAGGGATATTTACTTCCATACTTGTTTGTTATTGTTTGATATTGTATATGGGCCTTGCCCTACATTTGGTGTGCACACTTGTTTGTTGTTTGTGGCCATGATGGCCTTGCGTGTCTTACGACATCGTGAGTGATGTCCCATGTTTGCAACCCACTTTGTGTGGCCTACTTTGTCTTCTTGTGTGTTTACTACATTGCTTGGTAGCTTTTACACTGTTTGCATAGCTTACACATTGTTTTCTATATCCATGCATATTTACACTCGTCTTTGGCTAGCCTTCTTGTTTGTGCATGCCTTGGTTTTTACCAAGCACTTTCTAGAGTTACAATGTACATACGACTGGTCCTATTTTGGGGCCGCATTTCTCCTATCAGCAACGTCACATGCACTCCTAAAGAGGGGGGACATCATTTGGGGGTATTTACATACTAACACAGAGATTTTACACCGGTTCGGTTTAGTTACATACAACGAGTGGGTTTCATACCAGTCTATGAAACCCATACGCAGTGGATTTTACAAGACATGGTGTCCTTAGCATTCTGAGAAGCAGTTACATGCTTGGATGTTACAGTGGGTGTACCTCTCTACACTACTTCGGCCAGTAGCGTCGGATCTCCCAAAAAACTAGAATGATACAGATATCTCTTCACACGCATTTAGGGAATTGGTTGGAGCTTGGAGGACACAACATTTTCTCCCTACACTTCTTTGGCCTATGGCATGAGATCACCCAAAAAATTACAGTATAGGATATCCTTCTACACTCTCTTTCTCAACATGGATCAAGTGCACATGTTCCATTTACATTTACATTTGCGTATTTTGCATTTACATGATTTCATATACGCGTGTATTTTACATTGTGTTTTTACACTTACATACATACATATTTGACTACTTGATCATTTTCTCCTTACAGGTACAACCATATGAGAAACAAGTAGTCAAATGGGGGAAAAAATAACAATGTCAACAACAACACTCCACGACATGACACACGCTTTACTAACCATGCAGGTACACTACATAGTGCAACAGCTACACACAAGTTCCACACTAGGTTCAATCTCATCACTGTTTCTTTACGCATTTTTCATCTTTAGTTTCCACATTCCTCCATCTTTTTGTCATTCCACACTTTTTATAGTTCTTCGGAACACCTTCTTCATCACTGTACATCGGCATCAGGTACTCATATCTATCTACTTTATGTTACCGAGCTTTCCGCTCACAAACATAAAGTGGGGGGAAAATGTCATCACAAAATCATGTACTTCAGACAATTATTTATCTCGGTCTCATACTATTATTTAGAAGGTTCTTGAGTGAAGAAATTAATAATTAACCCCCATCTTTTGGCCACTTTATTTTATTTTACTTCGTCATTTCCAACTTCCTGCACCTATATGCCCAGTCAGCTTTTGTCATCAAGAATCATTTTAGCCTCAACTGAGGCACCCATATTAGTACTGGGGAACTTGTGGGCTCCCTGGTCCTACAATGGCTGCCCCGATCCTTCTAGATATTTCCCACCACTTTTTGGGCTCTTTCTATCTGTTTGGGATCTTTATCTTTCTTTTGGTCGGCCATTTCAGGGTTAATTACAAAATTAGACTAAGAGAACCCTGTAAATATAAAGTTATGAGACCATAATGGACTTAACATCACTTACTAATATCACTCCATCTAGAGTTACATCCATCTATTGCATTGGAGATCATTTGCATCCACATAGCTCCATCATCAAAGCATAAGGCTAGGACATCTACATCACACTTCATAGGGGGAGGGATTCTATTCTATTCCATGCACACATTTTACTACATTTCTACACATAGTTATTGCTCGTTACTTCACAAAGTGCGACTGACACAAGAGCAACCTAGGGTATGTTCACACACACTTGCACATAGAATTACATTGGGTTTGAGATGTAATGCAACACTCAGTAAGTTCACAATTATGGCAGTTGATGTCAGTTTGAGCTCTTCATATGCATTATTGTTTTTTAGGGTTTGATGCTTGTTTTGGAGTCTTGCAGGTCTTTTTTTCATCTTCAGTTAATTACAAAATTAAACCAAGAGAACCCTATAAATATAAAGTTATGAGACCATAATGGACCTAACATCACTTACTAATATCACTCCATCTAGACTTACATTCATCTATTGCATTGGATATCATTTGCATCCACATAGCTCCATCATCAAAGCATGAGGCTAAGACATCTACATCACACTTCATAGGGGGAGGGATTCTATTCTATTCCATGCACACATTTTACTACATTTCTACACATAGTTATTGTCGTTACTTCACAAAGTGCGACTGACACAAGAGCAACCTAGGGTATGTTCACACACACTTGCACATAGAATTACATTGGGTTGAGAGGTAATGCACCAATAGTAAGTCACAATTATGGCAGTTGATGTCAGTTTGAGCTCTTCATATGCATTATTGTTTTTTAGGGTTTGATGCTTGTTTTGGAGTCTTGCAGGTCTTTTTTTCATCTTCAGTTAATTACAAAATTAGACTAAGAGAACCCTGTAAATATAAAGTTATGAGACCATAATAGGCCTCAAAATACTTATAATATCACTCCATCTAGACTTACATTCATCTATTGCATTGGATATCATTTGCATCCACATAGCTCCATCATCAAAGCATGAGGCTAAGACATCTACATCACACTTCATAGGGGGAGGGATTCTATTCTATTCCATGCACACATTTTACTACATTTCTACACATAGTTATTGCTCGTTACTTCACAAAGTGCAACTGACACAAGAGCAACCTAGGGTATGTTCACACACACTTGCACATAGAATTACATTGGTTTTGAGATGTAGTGCAACACTCTGTTAGTAAGTTCACAATTATGGCAGCTGAGGTCAGTCTGACCTCTTCATATGCATTATTGTTTTTTAGGGTTTGTTACTTGTTTTGGGGTCTTGCAGGTATTTTTTTCATCTTGAGTTATTGATGACATCTGACACATGACAATGAATCTGATGTGACACACAACGAAGGTTTCAGATCACCTCTAAGCTTTGTGAATATTAGTTTTAGAGATTTTTCACAGATCAGGGCACCAAAAGTGCAGACCAGAGCACTCGTAGGCACCCGAGTCCTCCTCTAGGCACTCCAATCTAGCTAGATCCTCTAGATCCACCCTTTTCGGGACTTTTGCATAGTTTTTCATGCTCATGATTTTTCCAGTCACCTCTGCGACACTCTCCAACAGACATCTATTATTCAACTAGTTCTTTCCCCTTCCTTCTTTCACATTAGGGTTAGCATTTCCTTTTGCATATTTGTTTAGCTCATTTACATTCTTATTTATTGCATTTATTTACTTTATTATAGTTATTTATAGCTTAGATTAACTATCCCATTAGTACATAATCTAGTTAATTTTTAGTTAATCATTAGCATATAGTTCTTTTCTCTATGCCATGATCTCCCTTTTTGTTTTTCTTCTAAGTAATACCTAGTTATTAGGATTTAATTAGCCTTAATTATAATTTGGTTTACAAAATAGTGAGGTGGTACAAATATTTGCGCTAGGACTATAACACTATCCAACATATACCATCATTGGTTATTTATAAGATCGTAAACTTGAATCGTGCACTAAATCATTTTATTAACTCTAAAATGAGGAGAATATTAAGATCCTTTCACATTTTTTGGGCATGAACCTTTCTCACATTAACATAAGTGTAGGTCATGCTAGAAAGAAGGCAATATTTGTAATAACAAACATACATATTCTTAGGCTTCCTTGTTCATTTTTTCCTTAAAAATAATTTTGGTAATAATTGTGTCTATATAAACTTGATTTACCAATAATTGTCACAATGTATCATTTTGATTCATAGGTGTCCCACATACCATTGAGTTTGCACAAGAAGCCCTAGTCTAGTAAAGAGAAACATAAAAGCTCCAAAGTGCAGCCTAGTCCATCAAATTCAGGTAACCCACCTTTCACCTTTGTACTAACAATAACATGGTTAGTTGGGTCCTTAATCAATATCCCTGGTCTTGTCTATGATTTACCCAGGAATCTTGAGAAATATATTCTCGTACTTTACCTTGTAGGGAACATCTCTGATGAAGAACACATTAGAATTTTTAAGTCATCCTTAAGGCCCTTGAATATCACACATGACATAACTTGTAGGTTTTTTCCATTCACACTTCGTAATGTTGCTTATGGTTGGTTTCTATATTTACATGAGGCTTCAATCACAAGTTGACAAGATTTCAATAATATATTTGTTGCACAATTTGGGAGGTTTACTAGCCTAGAGGTAATTTATGAACAATTCACTACCCTGAAAAGAGAGACCAATGAACCCATTATAGCCTTCAATACAATATTTTAGAAGATGTATAGTCTAACTACTTATCCATATAAACATGTAACTACTTTAGTGCTTGAGAGCTACAAAATTGTGTTTGACCCTGTGACCGAAGTATTTCTTAGGAGATCACAAAATATTAATACCCCGACGTCTACATATGCATAAGAAATTCATATTGATGAACAAATACACCCTCAATGATATGTTACATTCCTTGTACCAAATCTAAATTTGGTTCCTCATATCAGTTAAAGTGTACCTAATCCACTGCATGTACTGGTCTTAAATGATTTTCCTATCAGCAATACAACCATAAACCAATAGCCATGATTTTGAATCTTACACCACTCATGAATCAAAAAGTAAATGTTAATAAAAAAAATTCTAGTGAGTAATGTCAACCCTCAAACGGTCCACTAGGAAACTGCAAAGGGAGATTTAGATTCTATCCAAAGAATGGTCCAAAAATTAGGCTCAAACGGTCCACCAGGAAACTGTAAAGGGAGATTTAGATTCTATCTAAAGAATGGTCCAAAAATCAGGAAATTATTTCTTGAATATGCAATGATAAGTGGGAAATGTTGGAGAATGTATTTTGAATAAGAACTATAATTATCATAAATATAGTAATAGACCCTTTAATAATAATAATAATAATGAAACCAAATCTTCCCATAACAAGCTACCAGAGATAAATGTATGTGAAATTACATTACCAAATTGGTGTCGGGTGCATAATACAACTAAACATGGTGAGTTAGACTGTGTTGATTTCTATCACAATTTTGAGGTGTTTCAAAATGAGCTAGACAATTATGAAATGGTCCCAAATACTAATAGTATTGCGAGCTAATCTAACTCATATGACAATGGGAATCCATCCAACACTACTATGATGGTGGAGACTTATTGTTTTTCTTTTTAAGAAGACAATGAACCAAAGGAGAAAAGGAATGAGGTGCATGAATTTCAATGGTATTAGAAAGGAAATTATACATTGAGAAACTAGGCATAGAGCACCACTTCAACACCTCCAAATAACAACACGACACCGTCTGATCTAAAGGACAACAATGAACCTGCGCCTCCTAAGGGAATTGAGCCTAGCCTATTAAAAATTTCCTTGAGTACTTCTAATAAAACTAGATATAATATTGTATAAGACATGAGTAAAATTAAGGCAAATATTACCTTGTATGAATTAACACAAATGATAGAATACAGAAATCTCTTATTAAAATTTTTGACTAGCAAAGCCATAGAATATTTGTAGAAATCCACCCATACTAATGTCGCTTTATACAAGAGTAAGGTTGAAATCCTTCCTTTTTTACTTATGGTTAGGATATTTGGGAAGAACTTGCATAATTGTTTGGTAGATTATGGAGCCTCTGCTAACATCATGCCTTCAAGCATTTGTACAAAATTAGTCTTGACCCCAAGCAAATCAAACAGGTCAATATTCTAATTAGATAAATCCAAGGTGGAAGTGATATAAGAACTCTTTAATGTTCACATGCAATTGGATTCTTAACCAAGAATCCAAAAATTTATAGACAAACAAGTTGTAGAAATCCCTAAAGCTTATGACATGCTTTTGAGTTGTAATTGGTCTAGAAATTTAAATGGGTATATGTGTTTTAACTATTCACATATGTGGTTTCCATGGAGAGGTATTCCAAACCATATTAGTACAGAAAGGGAACCCAAAATGAAACACATGATCACTGAGTATAATGTTAGGAATGAAGAGGTAAAAGTTTATTCATTTGACATTAGGGTATACACTCTCAACATAGGAATAAAAATGTTTCACAAGAAAATTGTGAATACTCCAAGTTTTTGGACCTTACAGTTTGATGGATCATATTACAAAAAGGTTTTGGGGTAGGAGTTATATTAAAAAGTCCTTAAAACCAACAACATTCTACTTCCTACATGTTACAATTCCCTTGCACTAATAATTTGGCTAAATATGAATCCTTATTTTTAGCACTTCACTTTGTTATGAAACACAAGGTCAAAGAACTAATGTTTTTTTAGATTTAGAGGTTGTAGTGAACTAGGTAAGGAAAAAGTACCAATGTAAACAATTTATCTTAAACGTTACAAACATAGGGTATGAGACCTTATTGAATATTTTGATGCCTTTAATATTGTGTCTGTTCTCAGAAAACAAAATCAAGAATTTGACACTTTAACATCCTCAATTGTTTCTCTCACATATGCTCAGGAGTTAAATATAGAAAGGATGTTAGTGTAATTGATTCACACCCCTATGTGCCAAACAATGTTAATCACTTCCAATTATTTGACAATTACCATCAAATCATTCAGTTCATAAATAATGTAACTGTCTATAAGTCTCAAATTATTGATGAAAATTATGTAGATGAATTATCTAAGGATGGTGTATTGCATCTTAAGGAGAAAAAAATTCCAAAGTGAATGGTGTCATTGGAAATGATATTTGATCCAAGAAAACAAGTTGAGAGCACGAAAAATCCCAAAGCCAATGGTAAAGATTACACTTAGGTAAACATAGGGACCAAAGAAGAACCTCAATTAGTTAATATTGGTTTGTCTATTTCAAACAATGAGAAATATAAAGTGACAAACCTTTTGAGAAATTATAAAGATGTTATAGATTGGTCTTATGAGGACTTTAAGATATCTGATCCTAGAGTCATTTCTCACACCATACCTTTACTACCATAAACCCTTTAGAAAAAGGTACATACTAGTAAATCTAGTGTTAAAACCTTTGGTTTACAAAGAAGTAAAAAAAGTACTCACTTCTAGAATTTTTTTTCCTATTAGACACTCAACTTGGGTGGGTAATTTGGTTCCAATTTATAAGAAAATTGGAGAAATCAGGTTGTACGTAGACTTTATAAACCTAAAAAAATCCTCCAAAAAGGATAATTATCCTCTCCCATCTCTAGATGAATTAATTCAGATTGTAAGTGGTTTTGAAATGATGTCTTTGCTTGATGGATTTTCTTGTTATAACCAAGTTTTGGTTGATAAAGAGGACATGCTGAAAAAAAAAATTCACTACCAAGTGGGGAATATTTTCTTACAAAATAATGTCATTTGGTATCATCAACACTAGAGCAAATTTTCAAAGAGTCATAGATCATACTTTCCAAGGATTGTTTGGTAAATGCATAATCATTTATATGGATGACTTAATTGTGTTCTCAAAAGACATGCCTAATCACGTTGGTCACATATGAAAGATTTTTAAAAGATGTAGGAGGTATGACATTTCTTTGAACCCAAATAAGATCATATTTTACATAACAAAAAGTAAATTACTTAGTCACGTAATCCCAAAAGAAGGTATATCTATTGAACCCAAGTGAATAAATATCATTTCCAAGATTGGTCCTCCCAATTTTAAAAAAGAGTTAAAATATTTATTTTGTAAGATTAATTTTGTATGGAATTTTATTTATGGTCTTGTAGATATTATTTGATGACTGAAAACCATGCTAAGGAAATATACTAAGGTGGGATAGACTCTTGATGCCAGGAAATACTTCCAAGACATCAAGGAAACTATAGTCCAGGCACCAATTCTTGTCATTCTTGACTTTACCAAATATTTTTATATAAACACATGTGCTTTTGAGCATAGTATTACAATCACACTCACACAAAAGACAGAAAATCATAAGCATCCTATTGCTTTCATGAGTACCAATCTCAAGGATTCATAGCTCAATTATTCCATGATGGATGAATAATATTTTGCACTAATTAAGGTAGTCAAGAAATCCATACATTATATCCTCAGAAATAAGGTGCATGCCCTTAGGCGAAATAATTTGTTAGGAGGGAAATTTTGCGATCCCTCACCAATAGTGTGTGGGACTAAGTCCCTCTGCTTGAATGGGGAAGCTCCATTTACTGAAAACAAGTAAATAATTACACTATTCTAATTGTTTGGGGTGTTATTTCAACTGGAGATCGCACATGGATACTTGCCTCCACTTGTGGAAAAATACTTGTAGAAACTACAAGGGAGGGAAAATATTGATAGGGAGATATGAAGAGAATAGCAAGGAAGGTTTTTCACAATAAACATTACATAATAGTTTATTTCTTAAAACCAGAATATATCCATGATTTCAATGAGAAGACATTATTCACATAGAACAAGGAACAAAACACAAGAAGCATAAAGTCTCAATGCATAATATTCAACAAGTACATGCTCATGGAGGGTAGTTGAGATGGAGAGGAAACATAGGAAAATGAGGTAGATTAATTTGATCAATTGTTCCTAGAGATAATATGGGAGTTAGTAAACAAGAATAACCATCCTTTGAAATGAGGAGGATCTCCATATTTATATCTTTTATAAGGAGACTCTTCATATTCCCATGTGAATTTTCAACTTAAATTGCAATGATCAATGAAGAAAAATAACTTTAAGTGAATTAAGTTACTTTTTACAACTTTCTTCTTGACGAAGAAATAGAATTTTAGAGAGAAAAAGAGAGAAGAAAGGGAGAGGTGAGAAGCTCCAATCTCAAATGAAGAAGGATGAAGAAGCTTTGACCAAGAAGATGATCTACTCCTAATCATGATGACCTCTGTAGTGATGCTCTAATGGAGTGATGAACTCTTGATCCTTGAAATATTCTGCACCATGAGAAACCTCCTCTTGAATGATCAAGTGTTATAGCCCATCAAGTTCACTGAATGAAGAAGTGAGAAGCACTTGATAATTGACCACTGTAGAAAATGAAGGATGTGTTCACCTACTTGAACAAGCCATGAAAAACCACCATGCCTTCTTGACCAATCATGCATATGATGAGAACTTAAAACAATTTCTTGTATAATGTAACTATGATGATTCTTCCACCTCGAGGACATTGATGACCAAAATTAGGAACCAAGAGGGCTCCCTTCCACATGAGTCACAATTCATCTTTCACTCCTTCATAAGATAGAATTTATCCTTACTATCCCCATGAGGATAGCTTTACAGAAATGGTCACCACTCAATGACAGGTGGATGTTTGCAAATGCTTCCAAAATTAACATTTTCACTTTGTGACACTTTATGCTCACCACATCTGGGAAGGTGAGGATTTGTTTGTAAATTGAAGATTAGACCTCCATGAAAGATTGAGTTAGCAAGGCATGAATAGGAGGATCATATGTGATCATCTTGATTTCATCTTGATGATTTACTAATTTTAGCATGTTTCACATGGGTACCCATTCTTAGCAATTTTGCCAAAATTTTCAATTTTGCCATTCTTGAATGTTTTGCACTTTGAAGGAATGTATTGAAGTACCGAAAACCATATTTTCCTTGGTTTTAGTATTTTTAGTAAGTCGTGTGGTAGATACTTTCTAAAAATAGAAAGAGGTCTTCTAGGAGTCAGATTGGAATGAAACCAATTGCAAAATTTTCTATATTTCATTTCAAGGCTTTGCTCCAATTTTCGAGATATTCCAATTGCCAGGTTTTTGTAGATTTGAGAAAATGTGATTTTTCCTAGAAATTTCACATGGATATAAAAAATAAATGATTTCATCAATGGGGGCATGTAAGTACTCTTCTTCAAGGCGGTATCATAAGGAATTTATGGTTAAAATTTGGTGACAAATAGATTTTGGGAACATGAGTTATGAGCAAAACAAGATTTGGAAGTTTAAGGCACATAAGGGGGTTTTTATGTTTGAATGTTATAAATAGCTTCAAAATATACTTTAATGGTTATAAATGAAGTTACTTTATCTTTTCAATGTTTTTTTGAAGCTATGAGTGATGGTGAGCACGAGAAATGGGATTTATAGGGTGGAGTTTGAAGTGGAAAGTGCACTTGGTGAAATGGAAGGGTGGAGAAGTGGATTTTTGAAGCACCACTGCACCTAGGCACACTTTTTGGGTACAATTTAACCTCAAAAATGTTCCCAAGGTGCATGGTTTAGGTTGATTTCTGCCATGCACTTGGGGACGGGTGAAAAGCACTCATACACATCACACACATAAGACCTTTTTTCATGTTTTTGAGTTAGGTTGGCATGCATGTAAATGTAAGTTATGGACCAATCATAGAATAAAAAACTTTTAGGGTGAAATTTCACCTAATTTTTTTTCCTAAGGTGCATTGAGGGTTCAAAAGTCCACTTAGGAGAGAGAAGGGGGCCCACCACAACTTAAAAACACTTGTTTTTTTCCATAAAGTGCACTTTTAAGCCAATCGCCTTATATTTTTGTGTTGGAAAACCAACCATTTAGATTCACACACACTTTTGGGGTGAAAAAAAAACCTCAAAAGTGCACCAAGGGTGCAATGGGACACAAAAAGTGTGCCTTGACACTCAAGTGTTGCATCTGTGCATGATTTGCACTTGAAACTTTCTCGTCAGAATGTTTCCTTCGCACCTAAGTCAAAACTTAAGGAATATTTGCCAACCAATATATGAATATTCATGGAAAAACACCAATGAATCCAATTATACCATTTATGATCCTTTAAAATTTATTTTTTGGAAAATTTTACCCATACTTTCAATTTTGCCTCAAGTTGTGCATCAGTGAGCCGAGTGGCAAGAGTAGTTTTCAACAAAAAAGATCCAAAAAAACTTATTTATAATGGAGAGAATCTAAAATACCTTCATTTTAGATTTTATTAGGCTCCCAACTCTTCCCAGAGTGTTTGTAACCTTTCGATCAAGTTTCACCTTGTAATAACACTTCTGAGCAGTATTGCCAAACAATTTTCCACATTTTAAAATTCCCAGAATATTTCCTTGATCATTCCAAAAAGAAATAGGTTCTTCAAGCTTTCCAATTCCTAGGGTATGAGCTACCAAATCTTCATGGGGATCTTAAAACCCTTTGAACAAGGTGACTAGCTTTTTTAGAACTTGCACTTCCCAATACCTTGCCCATAAAGACTTGGTCTTGCATAAAATGTTCCTAAGCCGTATTTTTCTTTCAAAACTTTCCTAAATAACTTCAATGCATCTTGTATCTAATATTCACAACTTCCATGTGGGTTATACATAAGCATTCAGCTTCTGAGGGGTGTTTACAAGTGTGAAAAATCCTGAAAATATGTCTTTTTGGGCCTTCGGGAGAAATTCCTTCTTGATGGTCTTAAATGGATCCATGAATCACCTCCCTACACATGAAACACATTATAAAATAAAATTAACACATTCCTCTTGGACATATTGAGGGAAAAAAGTAACTGAGTTTTCTAGAGGACATGTTTACATTGACTGGGAGCGGGATTTTCGAATGTGGGTCAGGTTGTCATTGTTAGGAAATATATCTTAGTACTCCATTTGTATGTATGGGTGAATATTAATTACATGTGTAATTATTATTATGGTAAATTAGTGAAAGTATATTTACTATGTAAATGTAAATAGTAAATGTAAAATGTGGTTAGTATGTGGTAAGTTAGTAAGTTAGAATAATAAAACAATTAGTGTTGTTTTATTATTATATTGGTGAGAGGTTGAAACCATATGGGTGTATGGTTGTATATGAAGACAAAGGTTGTTGTGAGGATTGTTATTATACATCTCCTATATAATGGAGTGTATTGAAATAGTGAATCAATTAAAAATATAATATAGAGTTGTTGATTTCAATTATTGTTTGTGTAGCTATTTCATGGATTCTTTGTATTAGATCAGAGTAATTTCTACAGTCATAACAATTTTTTTGAATTTTTCATGCTAAACATTTTGCATGAAAAAAATGTTATTGTTATAGACCCAACTATAAAACTTATGTTAGGAAAAAATGAATTGGGAAAGTGAAACTTAAAATGGATGAAAAAAATTTAGAAGTTTGGTTTAGAGATTAAGCCTGCCAAGATGATCAAGGATCAAGGCTTAGTGCAACTCATAATAAAGGCAGATCCAAGGATTAGTATCATATATGTAGATGAGAAACTTATTTGAGGGAATGAATTTTATGATCACATTATTCGTTATTTTTCTATATGGTGGCTACCCACTTGAATTAAATTGAGAACAAAGGAGAGCCTTGAGGTTGAATGCCTCTCATTTTATGATAAAAAAAGGATCCTATATAAGAATAATTATGAAGGAATTCACTTGATATGCGTTTCCAAGGAAGAATTTTATGATATAATTCATAATTTTCTTGAGAATTTAGGAAATTAGCTTCCATCTAGAAGGACCACTCCTCATAAAATTTTAAGATCTAGTTATTATTGGCCAACAATCTTCAAGGATGTTCATGCTCATGTGAGGAGTTGTTGTTTATGTCATACTTTTGCAAATAGAGAAACACACCCAAGTATGCCACTTTAGCAAGTGATTGAGGGAAGACCTTTTGCACAATGGGATCTTGATTTCATTAGGGTCATTAACCTAAATTCATCAATAGGACATAAATTATTATTGACTTCCACCAATTATTGCACAAGGTGGTCTCAATCAGTAGCCATTAAGAATTGCATAACCACTTATGTCCTTCAGTTTATTGAAGAAAATATTATAAGTAGTTATGGCTATCCATTCTCTCTAATATGTGATAATGGACCAACTTTTTCTTATGTTGAATTTATAGAATGGGCATATGATAATAAGTTGGTTATAAAGATGCATCAAACTATTATCCCTAAGGTAATGGTGTGGTTGAATATATGAATAATAATCTTATTAATTCTAGGAAAAATTTTGCAGACAAGAAATTCATAGAATGACATTCTCTTTTGAAATATGCTTTATGGGATAATAAAACTAGATTCAAACAAGCTTTGAAAACTTCTTCTTTCTTCTTAGTATATGGAAAACACCCACTATTCACAATCACCCTTATATTGCCTACATATGATTTTATTAAAGAGTACATAGAGGGAGACAACAAAGTTAAAACTATAATCCTTGGCATTTTTCAAATGGAAGAAGCACTAGACATAGAACTTTATAACCTCAACAAGAATCAAGGCATTGTTAAGAGATGGTTCGACAAAAGGGCCAAAGTAAAGACATTCAAAATTTCATATCTTGTATTATAATGGGAAACATCCCATGAAAATAAAGATCAACATAGTAAATTCACAACTTTTTTGATTGGACCATATCATTTTGCTAAAATATTGGGCCAGAATGCATTCAAATTAAAGGATATTCAAGGAAAGAGATAATGTTGCTAATAAATGGACAATTATTGAAATACTAATTCTCTACCACTTTGTCCCAAGTCTTAACAAAATGATCATGCAAGGGAAATAGATTAGTTTCTTTCTACATTTCACGCTTTCATAAAATAGTTTGCTTCTTGCATTTTCCTATTTTCATATATTAGTTTCTTTTTGGTTTGTTCTCACCGCTTTTGGGTTAGTACCAGGTTATTGTTTTTTGTTGTTTTGGCTTGAAATTGCCTCAAGTTATGAATTCATTTAAGAATAGATTGGTATATTTTATGGGAATATTATTACTATATGCAAAAGTTGAGATAACGGGTAGGGGATGTTAGTGAAAGAAAATGAAAGCAATACTGAATACTTTTGAATTATGTATGCAGTAATACATTGAATGCCCGAAATACAAAGGTGTATTTTAGAATAGTTTTGGGTATTTAAAAGGGTTGAGTTACACTTAAACACATTAAAATATTGTTCTATTTTATCATTGTTGTTACTAAAAGGAGTAACCAAATCAATTTTCTTTGACAAACCCTTAAACCTTGCTAGCTTGGTTGTTAACCTTCAAAGGAATGTAAAGAAAATATTCAACAAATATAAACTAAGAAGTATTTCCTAGTAAAGTGATTTTAGGAATCTCTACTAGGGCTATGGATACCTAATTAGTCGTGTATCAAGGACGTGAAAGGAATTATAACTATCTCTTTTAGGTCTATAGACACCTAGCTAGTAGTAAAGTAATGCCCAAGCACTCCCTTCCCTTGATCCATTTTAAGCTAAAGTAAAATGAAACAAAATATGAGATAAGCTTCCTATTTATGATAACATCATGTTTCAAAAGATAAAATATTAATGAATTCACAAATGCACACAAAAACCACTCTACTTTGATGTCTGAACTTAGTATGTCATTAAGTAAGATTAAATGTTTAATTTCAAGATGCTTGAATAATTTGAAAAGCATTCAATCTTAAATTCATAATCTTTCTTTGAAATTTCAGAACCAGATATTTTAGGTTCTAAATACTTGGTAGTATTTTCCCCATAGAGTCACAAATTTTTATTTCTTAACACCCCCATTTTTGAAAACTCCTTTTAAAAATAGGGACCCAATTTGATTTTAAAATAGTTGGTAGTATGTAAATACTTACCTTTATTTATAGAAGTTTTTTCTTGTTTTTTCCTATCTTTTGCTTAGCACTTGCACTTGAAGTTTACTTAACACTCACACTCCACATTTATTTAGTGCTCGTACTTCAAATATTTCCATGTATTTGCATTTGGTTGTTCCTCATATCTTGTGCAAGAGCATCCTCTCACCAACAAACAATTTTGAGTTCTTGTTCAACTTGGTCAATTTTGGGTTGAGTTATCCTAAATAAGGATTGGGGAATGTGACTCCTAGTAGTTCCATTCAAATGCCTAACTTGGTCTAGGTATGCAATAAATTTGAATTAGGAGGTTTCCCTCCAAAATGTAATTTGAATTGCTAAAAGGGCATTATGATGGTTTTTGGCTTGTATAAGGAGTTTAAGTCATTGTTAAAGCATGGTATAGGTGTAATAAGGTATTAAATGTACTATGAGGTCTAACTTGAGTCATTATATTAGACCTAGGGTTTGAAATTCTTATCTAGGGTTTGTGTTCAAGGTATGTAATTAGGAAAAAATAAGTGTTTAAAGGCTAATAAATCCTAAAAAAGGATTGTAACTATTTCTAAATGCTATAAAAGCCTCAAATGTAACTAAATTAGAGCCTCTTTGAGATATTGAGAAGATAAATTTGAATGGAGGTTTTTAGAAGAAGAGATATATGAAGGAAAAGTTTAGTTTTTGCAAGCATTTCAGTGTGTTTCATATGGTTGTTGTTTTATGGTTGTAACATTGATCTAGAGAAACATTTTTGCTATTCCTCCTTGAGAGATAAGCCAAGAATGATATTTATAATGTGTTCTTTAAATGGTGTGTATACGTCCTTACTGAGGAGAACTCTGGTTTTGCATATGTTCTTTGTGTTTTGAAAAGTGCATGTTTCTGAGTTGAAGAAATTAGTCAAGTATTTTTGTGAGGACTTCTCATATGCATGTGGCCAGATACCTGTGAACATCTTCAGAGAAAGGTTTGGAGATTTTTTTAATCATTCAATAAGGTTGGGTTTATAACAAGTCATGTTTTAGTATGATGTTTGAGGAAACATAGGAATATGTAAAGGAAGAACTCAGAGAATATTCAGCTTATACTATTCTTGTGGGTAACTCCCTTTTTTCCAGTGATCTTTATTTGGTGGGAAAATATTGAAATTGATCTTTAAGAAGGAAGAGATTGAATTTTGGGTTATTAATTATAGTTGTATTTAATAAACTCAGACACTTTGCCTTGTACAGTCATTTCAGTTAATGCATATAGCCGTTGGAGGTCTGTGATCCTATTCTCATGTTGATAGAGCCTTAAACACATTTAAGTATTTCATAGAGATTGGAAGATAAAGTGAGACAAGTTTTATTAAAGCTCTAAGACCAAAACTCAGGTTATAGCCATTAAAGTTCCTTAACACACAATTTTACTAGTCTGAGGAGAGAGGAATTGTGTCATTAAATAGTTTTGTGTCATAAGAGTCGGTCCACTAGTAAACAATATGTTTAGATGGTCTCAAAACAGACCTAGGTACAAAATATTAAGTCTTGAAAGTAATTATTGTGCATTCTACGAGCATTTATAGCTCTCGGGTCTGTCACAAAGTGTGACCTAGGGCAAGGAATTTGGATCCCTTAACCTTCAAGTTTTTGGATGAAATTTTAAGAGGAAGTATGTATTGATCCTATTAGATGAATCTTGAAAAAAAAAAATCCACCGTGGAAAATGGAAGACATTTTTACCAATCTAAAACTCACAATCAAAGGCCTAATAACAAGAAATTATTAGCAAGAACTAGGGTTCAAGGTGACAGCTGAAGCTTATAACTTTGGGGATAGTTGAATAATGGAAATGAGTGTTCTAAATTGAATATATTGAGTCAATAAACTTCTTCTTTGTGTAGGTAAATCTTGTTATGTCACTTTTGAGGGCTAGAAAGAACTAACCTAAGAGGAGACATAAATTAATTTTGGTGAATGGTAAAGACCGAAGGCCTAGAATTGAAAACTCATCCTTTTATGACCAAAATGAATTGTAATATTATCTTATGGAGGCTTGGAAGATTATGGTTCATTAAAACCAAGGTGGTTCTAAGTACAATGCTCACGAGAACATAACAAGGTAGGTTTAGGGTGTTTGACAATTAAGGGGTGAATTTGTAAATTCTAAGTCATTGGATGCTTGATCCTAGGTGAAAATAAACCTGAAATGAATGTGTAGAGTATGGGTAAGAGTTTGAAGATAAAATATTAACATGTAATGGAATGTGGAAGCTATATATTAAGTGCATGTGAAGTTTCTTAACAGGTATATGAATGTTATATCTAAGTTACATGATATTTATTCAAAATGAATGATATCTTGGCATTGCATATAAGTGATTGGAGCTGAGATAGTGTTTAGTTGATACCTTGCATAAATTTTAATCTCTTAAAGAGTGATATTGAAGGTCTTAAAGCCAACTTGACAACCTAGAATCAGTCCTCGAAGTGATACAAGCAAAAGTTTTCCTAAATAGGTCAAGAGAAGGAGGTGAAGGTAGGGGCTCCTATATCAACATCTCACACTTTAACAAAAAAAATTTCTCGCACTTCTTGTTTGTAAGAGTTTGTTCTTCATAGTTAATGGTTTTTAATAACAATGAATTGAATTTCTCCTTACAATCAATCTCCTTGCACCTTTCATATGTGAGAATTCAAATCTTGCACCTTGTAGATGTGATAATTAAAATCTTGTACCTCACATCAAAAGGAAAATATAAAGTCAAGGATACCTTAGCACCTAGAGAAATGTAAGTCAATAAAAACAATGCACATAGCGTAATGCATGGTTTACACATGGCACCAAGAGGTCAAGCTACTAATAAAGGCTAATGATTATGCTTGATTTTAATTGGCATAGGATGTGGTGCATATTTAAAAGTAGATATTTCAAAATGTAATGTTCCCAAGACAAGGAAACATCAAGTCATGCATTATGCACCATAAATACATGCATGTCAAATTAAATAAAAATATTTCTCAATTTGAAGTTGACGCATTAACCAAAGTTATTTACAAATACAAAATTTTCATAGTTATGAGATTATAGTGATTATAGTATCAATTTTTGAAGTAATGGCGAGTGACTCAAGGAAATTTAGAGTGGATACTTCCCTAAATTCATATACAAACCATAGGATGATAAGGGACATTGTTTTAGATCCTTCCTCATTCAACAATGAACTCCCTCATTATTTTGCAATCTTCTCAAGTATTTAGAGAGAAAGGAATTCTGTGGATGCTATAGATGAAATTGTAATGTCAATCAACTAATTTCAAAGGGTTGTGGTTGTAAGGGTCATCAAGAAATATGGATTACATCATATAGAAGTTTAAATAGAGGTATTCACATGCCTTGATTTGATTTCTCCCATATTTACCATCAATTAACAAAAAATGGAATTTTACACTTAAAAATGAATACAAAATAGTAGTTTCCATTTCTGGTTCCCCTTTTAAGGTTTATTACAAGTTTACAGAGGTTGATGTTGTGTATAACTCCACTACCATCGAATCATGGATGTTTACCCATGATGTAAGGAAGGTTTTATGGAATTGGGAAAAGGACCATATTGATAATATGGATGATGATAGTCTAAACAAAATCCTTATTTGGAAAGTTATACCATGGTGAGGATTAGAATGGATTGATGAACCATCTATATGGTAACCAGGTTGGCTTAGAAACTATTAAGGGTGGTAGAGTTGTTGTGGGAGCGTAACATGAAGCATATTCAAATATTTTATCAATGACCCAGGGAGTATCAAATAGTGGTGGATTAGCGAGAGGAACGTAAGGAAGTGTCTCTTCCTCATCCTCACTATTGCTAGTACCGTAAATATGGGGATCATAGGTTGTGTTGATGGTATTAGATACAAGTTGATAATGCTTTATTTGGGCCAAAGCACGTTGGTAATGCAATAATTATAACTTCCTAGACTCAGACTATAAAATGATGCAATCTTCATTGAATGTAATCCCTTTTCCTTTAAGGACAAGTACTTCCTCTTTAGCTAAAGAACTGATCTTACTAAAACATCTAGGTGAAAGGGGAGGGTGATTATAAAATAGTTGTGTGATTCCTAACTCATTGCATTCTAAGTGATTGAAGGTCGATGCATCACTTGTTGGCTCCTCTGTATTGATTTGAGGTAGAAACTGGTCTATAGGTAGAAGAACCAGAGGTAACCAATGCACAATATCATTGGGTAACCTATTTTGTTGATTATGTTTTTAAGATCATTAGGTTCATCGTTGTTGAATCCACAAACGTTATTTGGATTTTAGGCCTAAAATTTAAGAATTTCAAGTAGGGAATATTTTGGATCTCGGGAGTAGTTGGCATTAGGAAAGGCTCATTAGGGAGTGGAACTGGGATATCCCAAGATTGGGATCAACATCATGCCTAAAGTGTTGTTTCTTATGGATGAATTTAATACATTATTACTCGGACAATGCAACTGCGCGTATGTGATGCATCCATGGTCAGCCCAATAAGAGGTTGTAAGAGAGGATGTTCTAAAACCTTGAGCTTGGTGCGGACCGTTTTATGTCTAATTATGATGGGCAGCTAGATACATCCTATAGGTTTTTGCTTGTTTTTTCAAATCCATGACATGTCAAACGAGTAGGCTTGAGGTCCTTGATAGAATAGGTGAGGTTCTTGATGAGTGAGAAAGAAGCTATGTTAATTCAAGATCCTTCATCCATAAGGAACCTACACACTTGCGCATCGTGAATCATGAAAATAATGAGCAAGGACAGTTCATCCACACAAAATAAGACTTATTCAGTAATCATGTCATCCTCCACAAACTGCAAGGCTAAGCAATATAAAAACGAGTGTTGTAAGGATGATCGTGTAGCCTCTATGTGATGGATTTCTAGATTTAGAGACATAATAGGTATTTTGGGGGCCACACAAGAAGGATCCTAAAAAAAATTCAGTTGTTGGAGGAGAAACCTTCGATGTGAAGCCAAGGTACACATGAGTTCCATAAAGGGTATTTTGCACGTAAGGGAATTTAGCTCATCTCGAAAGTTCCAACTAAGCTTGGAATAGCTTCCGTAATGATACCTTAATGGTGACACAATGGAAGGTGCATCCATATGTGATGATGGTTTAGTTGGAGCTATATTTTTAGAAAAATGTGGGATATTATATTTACTTATTACTTCTTGTGACACCACGTGTGGAGGCTCAACTGTGGGAGCACGCTCCACCTTTGGTGGGTCTTAGGAAGTATTAAGCAGTGGTGGGTTATGAGAAGCTTTCTTTGGATTGATGACAAGATCTTTATGGGCAGGTTTACATCTATAGTTTATCTTATCTGCATTGATATATTGGGAATCTAAAAGATTTTGATCATATAAAGGCTTTATGGTGCCCATGATGTTTTTCATGGGGATTTTATGATATTTATTTTGACGGTTGGAATGAGATATTTCTAAAGAGTGATATTTTTTCATAACACTCTTGTATAATGTAAGAGTAATCGAAAGAATAACCAAGGAAGAAGTCAAGGGCTTCCTTCCTAAGTTCCTTGTAATCACTTTGAGAGAGTCCTATAGAGGCATACTACCAATAAAATAAATCACCCCTAAAGTAGGCAGGGCCTAATTTAAAGGGAGAATTATCTGTGGAGTGGGCAGTATTTGGAGAATTTTGGCACGAGATAAAGGAGTATAAAGGGAGGAGCAAGGAGATCCCTTATGTTCTCCCATTCCTTTCTATCTTGAGTATTTGAAGGGTTGATTACGTGTGTTGTGATTTTAAGCTTAGGTGATGAATTGGAAGTGCATGTGAATTCATGCATGAGATGATCTTGTCTTTTAGCTTGTTTGAGGGCTTCCTCCAACATGTTAGGAGAGAAGGACCTGACTTTATATTGGGGAGTAGGTGTAAAGGCTTTAAGAAAGATTTAGCATAATATTCTATTATTGAGATTATGATTGGCTTGTATGGAAAGTGTTCCATTTCTTAATAAATCCTTGGGCAGATTCATGAATCCCTTGCTTAAGGTTTATGAACCTTTATAAATTGTTTTCAGGAAGGTCTTGTTGCTGAAATTTGGATATGAGAGCTTTAACTAAGCCTTCTAAATCAACTATCGAGTTGGGAGGAATTTGGTGATACCATTCTAATGCTTTTCCTTCAAAATTATTTTCTATAAGTTTAGTGGTTTCATGGGTGTTTTTTGTAAATTCACTCTTTGTAGAGGTTTTCAAAAGTATTGAGACAAAGGGTTGGATCCACGAAACCATCATAAGAGATATTAAGGACAATCTCTCCCAAGTTCATGATAGTAATGTATGGAGCTAAAGGTTTATTTTGGATAGTTTGTAACATCTTTCTCCATATTGGCGAAAGAGGAATATGATTCTTGTGTGCATTCACCAATGGAGGGGGGTGTAAGAAGGTGAGCTAGGCACCACATTTTGAGATGTTATCTACAACATCTGATTTTGCATTTGGAGCATGTTAGATATGATGGTAGCTTGGGACATGGCCATCTGATCTAGGAGTTTAATTATTTCCATGTTAGGATCTATAGAAGAAGAATGGCCTTTGTTTGCGGGTGTCTGTTTTTTATTGTCATGTTCATGATTGAGACTTTTGGGAGACTCATTATGATCATTCCTATAGAGAGGAGTATGATCATGATATGGGATTCCTTGGTTTGGACGGGGCATGGTCATTTCCATGGCATAGGTAGATATCTTTCAAAAACCTCCATCTTTGTCACAGGTAAAGTACTTGTTGAGAATTTTAATAATGGATTTTAGATCTATCTTATGAATCTCAACCACATTGCATTCTATTGAGTGGCCTTGTTCTGACTGATAAGAGGAGCAGGGTTGGGGTAATAGAGTTTTGCGGGAGAGATTGGGGTGACTAGGAAGAGTAGTGCTCATAGGATGAGAGCTAGAACATTTAGGAGCATGAAGAGGAGATGTAAGCACAAAGGAATATCCCATTGAGAAGTTTAGAGGTTTTAGTTGTGCCAAAAATATCCTCATATGTGACATCTTTGTAGCTTTGAAGAGGAGAATATGACTCTAGAAATTTGTTCTTTAGACAAAATCGGCCCTGTAGAATGTTTACATAGGGGCTAACGGCATTATGAAGCATACTTACAAATAAACAGAAAAAATTGGCCCTATCAGAAATCTCGAACATGTGTTGATGGTTTTTGGAAAGTGTAAGAATAAAAACAAATAGGATCAGTCGTGTAATAGGGTTTGCAGAAGGGTCGAAGTTGTCTGGAAGTAAGTATGACAAAAACAGATAGAATTGCCCCTGGGAAATGATGTATGTGTAAATATATTCTTAAGGTTTTTAGGGTTTTTTATGCTTAATTGAATTCAAATCTGAATATGGATGATTTTTATGAGTTGTGCTAAGTCAAGAGCTCTTTAGGATTCAAGTTGGGCTCACCAGATAATGTATGTGATCCAAAGATGTGTCTCAATAATTTGCACTCCCAAATCATCTGTTATACAAGTGAATCGAGGAAACAAGTAGGAAACACACATGTACTGGCATACAAGGGGTAGACTTAAAGGGGCTACAGGGAGCGCTAGGGTCACATATCTAGAGGGAAATAATCCCTACACTAGGTCAACCTAGGGTTTCCAAGGCCCGCGATCAAGATAGAGGAAGGAACCCTACTGAGATATTGGTAGTTGGGTGTGGAGGGCTATGAAACAAGCTTACATGATATGACTGAAATGAAAGTGACAATAGTTAATGAGCTGATAATTAGTAAGATTACATGCTAGCTAACATCCAAACATATGTAATACTAAGCTAGCATAGCACAATGAGGGAAGGAAATGAGCTTATCTATGTAAAATGAGAAAAGATGGTTAGAGCACTCACCTTGTACATGTAGGGCGGTCACTGATGCATCTATCTCTCCAGAGAAGTAGTACATCAAGAGAGAATCTCTATTAGGTGGAGAAGGGAAACACCGTTCCTATCCTAGACTCACTATATATGACTTAAGAGTGCAAACAACCATCTAAAAGAAGAGTATCCAATCCAATCCAAGCAAGATGCAAGATGAAGCAAAAGCTAGGCAAGAAGATGCAAAGATATCACAAAAGAGAAGAGAAATAGTACTTTGAATTATTTTGGCTTCCTTTCGCTAAATGTCAAATGTGATGTATATGTATATACCCAACACAATCGCCCGTGGGAGATTATGTCGGCCAGGGAAAAATCAAATGCCGACACAATCATCCATGGGTGATTGTGTCAGCCATGGATGATAAAATGTAATGTGAGGTAAAAATAGGTGTCGTGGATCAAATAGGTGGATGAATAAGGTGCCAAGATTATGGGATGCAAGAAAAGTGTCATGAATTCAATGTGTGTGAGACCTAAGGGGACAAGGATGACTAATGCAAGGACAACTAAGGCTAAGACCAAATAGAGACACTCTCTCTTTGTATTGTCTCTAACCCATAATGATTACGTGAATAACCATTCCCTGTTCCCGACAAGCCTATTAAGGAACCCACTCTAGAAATAGATTCATCAATTACCCTTATCTGCACAAGGAAATTGTTAATAACATGTATGAAAGATTAAAAGTGAAAAATTAGGTGTATAAAATTTCTATACACTTCACCGGTATAGTATGGTGAGAGGTTTTTGATAACAAAACTACATATTTGATAATAAAATTTAGCAACAACAATTTGAGATTAACACATGAAAATAGGAAAAATCCAGAGACAAATAAAATATAGAAAATAATTGAGTAATTTCTATTGAATAGAAAGGGCATTTTATACAATTGCTTACTTTTATAATCATGAAGACAAGTCTTATCTTTTTATCCGCAAATCTCTCCTCTATTCCCTAGTCTTACTCCAACACCCCTATCCATGAGTTGTGTATGACAACTAATTGTGCACACTCATGATTTATTTAAATATAAAATAATACAATTATTCAAACCATATGTTCACACTATGAACACCCATTTTCTAACATTCACCCCCTCAATGTGAACATGGGTGAGTTATGTCTAGTACCTGCTCATGTTCTACAATCTGATGGTTTTCAAAGAGTACCATCAACTACACTAGGTTTTCTATTGGAACTATTAACCACTTTGTATGTGATTTTCTAATAGATTCGCAAACTCTCAAATTGGTTTTCTAGTGGACCACCAACCACTTTCATAACAGTTTTCACGTTTCCCCATCCACATTTTATAAAAGCGAACAAAAATTATCCATATATTCTTATTTACTACCATACATGCTAAAAGAAAACACACCAAACACAACTGAAAAAACATGGCCACCAAAGTAATATTGCGGCCTCGTCGATGGTGCCTAACGAGAGGTTGCTAAAATGTCTCCATCCTCCATTACCTCCAACCTCCATTAAGTCTCTCCTGCTAACTCAGTCGAATGTGAATTGAAGTTGAAATTTCAATATTTTACAAAATCGAACGTCGGGTTACACCAAAAATGTTTTAGTAAGGAAAATAAATAAATAAAAAATTTAGACTTTTATGACACAAAATAACTTTAAAAACAGATTTGGCTCGACTTTAAACAAACAAAGACAAATAAGACAATAATACTAAGACACACAAGATGAATTAAAAACAATGTTGACGATAAATCTTGACTTCAACACATTGATCTATTTTGACCATAAAAATATAGTCTTAAACATAAAAACAAAATTAGAAAAAAAGTCTTAAAACTTATTAAACAAATATAAAACTAAAACTAAAATTGTAAACCAAAATATTAAAGAAAACTCATTAATACTTTTCAAAAAAACCACGTATAAAAAGAAAACTTCAAAAGGTAAAAGTGTGGAACAAATATTATTATTATTATTTTTAAGTTCAAACCTGAACCATATAGCACGGATTTTATAAACAAAACCACTCTCTAGAATTATATACCCATTTAACATTATACTCCATCATTAAAAACTTTAAACCACTCTGGATGTGCACGCAGAGACATTTTTCATGCTGAGTGTAGGTGTGACTCGTGGGAGAGTTAGAGAGTTGTTGGAAGGCCAACACAATAGCCACACACTAACTGTCAGATCTGTATACACAATTGATTTTTCCTCCTGGGACGCCAAACTCCACATCAACTGTCAGATCTGTATACAATTGTAAATAATAGATCTGCAACTTTTAACAAGAAAATACAGACCGTAATGTGTTGAGTAGCAGCTATGGTCAATGCTTAGACCAAACAATAGACATAAAATGACAAATATTAGACAAAATCTGCGTAGTTTGGTAGAACTGGACGGATTTGATTATCTTCAGGCTGTTAACAAATAACATATGTGCACCACGTCAATCCTTCTAGCATAGATCGTACAGATACGTACAAGGATGGGAAAACATTGGACGAATGTGTGTAAAGAGCTGAGGATGATCAGACATAAAATTAGGCATACGTATTTGTATAGACCATGAATAAAATCACCACTTGAATACAAAATTATACGCAGCTATGAATGGATCTGCAGGATCAACATAGTTTTCTCCAATTCATTCAAAACTCTTGGCTTACATTTTTTCCTGCTCTAATACCAGATGATAACAAAACTACAGATTTGATAATAAAGTTTAGCAACAACATTTTGAGATTAACACGTGAAAATAGGTATATAAAATAATTGAGTTGTTTCTATTGAATAGGAAGGGCATTTTATGCAATAGTTCCTATAATCATGAAGACAAGTCTTATCTTTTTATCCCCAACTCTCTCCTCTATTCCCTAGTCTTACTCTCACACCCCTATCCATGAGTCGTGCATAACAACTAGTTGTGCACACTCATGATTTATTTAAATATAAAATAATACAATTATTCAAACCATATGTTCACACTATGAACACACATTTCCTAACAGTTTTCCATCCCTCGAGAAGGATACAAACAAGTGTCCTAATTGCCTCGCAGGAAAACAACACAGAGCCTAATTCTATAAGAATACATATCAAGATCCAGGCCAGCTTAATTTGGTTCACACAGATCTTTGTGGTCCTATGTAGCCTAGTCATTTTGGATTTTAGTATTTCATGCTTTATGTTGATGATTATTCAAGAAAAATGTTGATTTTTTTCTTCGTAATAAAAGTGAAGCTTTTGAGAACTTCAAGAAGTTCCAAGTGGATGTAGATAACGATATTGGTTGTAAAATCAGATCTCTCCACTTAGATCGAAGGGGAGTTCACCAGTAACGAGTTCAAAGCCTACTTGGAAGCTCATAGGATTCATCAACAAATGCCTCCTCCACATACACCGCAACAAAATGGTGTTGTTGAGAGAAGAAATTGTACTATGATAGACATGGTGTGTTGTATGATCGATGATTTCAGACTAGCAAAGACATTTTGAGCCAAAGCAGTGAAGACTATATTATATTTGTTGAACAATGTGCCAACAATTTCTCTTAATGGAGTAACACCAGATGAGGCATGGTCCAATCAGAATCCATCCATTGCACATCTCAAATTATTTGGGTGAAAAACCAACATGCACATACCCAAGTATAAATGAAACAAGTTGGACAAAAATCAAATAAATTCATCTTCGTTGGCTACAGTGAAGAGACTCTTGGGTATAGATTGATGGATCCGAAGACCAAAAAATTCTACACCAACAAATATGTTGAGTTCTTTGAGAATAAGGAAGTTGAGGATCCTTCTATAGACCCCCGTAATGTAGATAACACACATGTTGTGAAAATGGAAGTATATGTTCCCACTGATGATGACAACGACTATGGGGATAATGATAATGATTAAACAGGACCACAACCCATGGGAATAGTACAGTGTATGCCCAAGTGGTATATGGTTATGATTTGAGGTGATAAGTTGTATTCTCCTCCGAACATATCCATAACTGGACCATGGGCTCGTAGAAAAGCTTGTGAAGAAGTAAATTTTTATTTGATGAGTAGAGTTGTTAAATCTCTTAAGCACTCCATTTTCTAGGAATACCTATAGTCAAAATCTTGGAAAGATGCCATGGATATTGAGTATCAGTCAGTGATGAAAAATAACACCTAACAACTTGTCAATCTGCCACCAGGGAAAAATCCAATTAGGTGCAAATGGATGTTCAAAACAAAGTGTAAAGTAGATGGGAATATTGACAAGTACAAAGCGAGACTTATAGAAAATGGGTATGCGTAGAAGGAAGGCATAAAGTATGAGGAGACATTTTTCCCACAGCTAAGATCAAAATGATCATGATGATATTTTCTCTAACTACACATTTTTCATGGAAAGACCATTAGATGGCCGTAAAAAGTGTCTTTTTGAATAAATATTTACAAGAAGAAGTCTACATGACTCAACCTGATAGTTTTTACCATACCTGGATTAGAAACAAAGGTATGCAAACTCATTAAATCTTTGTATGTCCTTAAACAAGAACCCCATGATTGGTACATCAAGATTGATGAACATCTCATTTAGCATGGATTTTTAAGAAATCCATGTGATCTCAATCTCTACCTCAAGATGCAAGGAGGAGACATTGTGATAGTTGTTGTATATGTCAATAATCTAGTCATCACTGACAGCATAGTGAAGATGATCGATGTAACGAATAAATATCTTAATCGATCATTCAACATGAAAAATATCAGTCTACTGCACTATTTTCTTGGATTTGAAGTATGACAAATGGATAATCATATATTTGTTTCTCAGTTAAAATAGACCAAGACAATGCTCGAGAAATTCAGGATGGTGGATTGCACATTGATTGCTACACCCATGGAGACGAGACTTCAGTTATCTCATACAGATCTATCTCTGATAAATACAACTCTCTAGTCTCATTTACCTAACATATAATACACTAGATTTTTGAACCATGTTGCATTGGTTGGTGTTGTCATTGATGTCACATGGCATTGATGGCAAGGGAGGATTGAAATGACATGCAGGTATGTCTATCAGTGGTGCTCAGTGATTCAAGTTGGTTCCTGGAGGCTTTAGGTGGGTTTCATGGTGGATTCAAGATGTTATAAGCTTAAACAATGAGGTAGTTGATCAGTGAAGGTAGAGTACAGGTGGTCGTACATGACTCAGAGGGTCTACAAGTCATATATGATGATGTTGGCAGTTTCAAGAGCTCATACAATGAGTTCCATGTCTTTTGGTGGAAGTCTCAGTTGAAACTGGCTCAATTAGGCATATTTCTAGAGCATGATGAGGTGTGAGAGTTTGGTACAGGTCATGAAAATAAAATGTGAGCATGGTAGGAGCCTAGGAATTCTTTCTAGGGCATGTATGAGCAACAAAAAGGCTTAGTTTAGCTCCTGGAGGAAAAATTCAAAAGTTCACCAAAGTTGGCTTTGAGGATTGACAATGTAGGTTGAGGTAAGCGAGATAGGTTTGAATATTACATGCATGTTTATCATAAAAAAACTCATGGATCACGTAGAGGGATGAGTTGTGGTTCTTCATGCCAAATTTCATCAAGTTCTGAAGAGGTGTGTGAAAGTTATGCTAGTTTTTCTACAACTAGTTCATTGAGAAATGCATTTTGATCCTTCTTTTTAGCACTCAAGCAAAAATATGAAGACTTCTTTAGATAAATCATAGAATATATTTTTGGAGAGGATTCTAATCCTAAACTTCTGCAAACATTTTGAAGCAAATTGGTTAAGATTTAAGGAAGTTATGAGTCATTTTCTACTAATGTTTTCTCTCTCTTCAGGGCTCTTTCTTGAGTTGATAGGCTTAATATGAGTTTTCTGCCTCTAAATCATTTTTGAAACTTTTATTCACTCCTCATAAGAATATAAAATCCTTTCTAAGTCAAAATGATGATTCCATTGCATCTCAGGATGAATTTTACCATGTAAGCATGTTGTGTTTAGCAAAGCTAGGTTTGGGCAGTTATACACTAAGCACTCCAGGCTTGTGTTTCCTCAATAGAAGATGGAGTGAAATCATTATTCATAGGTCATGAGGTCTCAATCATCCTCTACAAGTCTAAGGAAACTTTTGGGGATCCTTTAGTTAGTATTTGGATTGCAAGTCTAGTTTAAGAATGCTAACTCCTTGCAATTTCTGGGATGGTGTGTCTAGTAAACATGATAAATCAAGTTAAATCCATCTCCTTAGAAGTATGTGTACTGTGTTAAAAGGAGGTTGAGCATATTTTATTTCATCCATTGTAATATTCAAATATAAATATTAGATTGTGTAAGTAATGAGTTGCAAGCAAGAAGCACATGCTTAAAACAGGTATGTGGTGCCTTCAACACTACTCTGACATTTTTCGGCTAAACAAATATTTTTCAAATGATATAGGTGCATGCCTTGACATATTTTATTGAGTAATAAAGGCTTCAAATAAATATTGTTTCCCTAATTTCTCAAAACACATTGTGAAGACCATTTATCTAAATCATGTCAAGCTTTTTCCACAACTGTCACTGTATGTTTTGATTTATGAAAGGAAATGGGAGAAGTTCAAACTTTTTATTTGATTGGAGAAGATGGAAAATGTTCTTAAAAATTCACAGCAATTTGAATGTTTAAATTTAATTCAAAAATGAATGAGAAATCAAATTTTGAATGGTCTCACGCTGCTATAGTGCACAAAACCCTGATTCTAGGGTTTGTAAGGGGAATTTGTTTGAATCTCATTTTTTATCCAATTAAAAATCACAAAAATTTGAATATATGTCTATCTAGAGCATACGAATTTGTTACAAAAGGATTCATAGGATTTCATAAAGAAACAAGTAAGAATTTAATGACAATCTACTTCAAAGTCATTCTCCTTGACTGTGCAGGCAGGGTAAGTCCAGAAAATGCAAAAAAAATCATGATTGGACTTCAAGACGTTCATTCAAAGCTTATAGATGATAAGTAATAACCAATGCATTCTTAGTTTGTTTTAAATCTCATTTGGAGGTAGTGAATTCTCATGACATTAATGTAGGAGTGAGAAAATCCTCTTGTTGACAGTCTTAATTGAGAAGCCAAATGAAAATTCTTGTCAATAGAAGCTTGGAATAGTTGAATATGAGTCTTTTGACATCAATTGAAGAGAAATGGAGTGTATTGAATCTTGTCAGAGTATATCAGTTTTGTAAACAGTGAATGGCATAGTCGAAACACATAAATTTGGCTAAGTTACTAAGTATCTCATTTACTTGTGAAGTTGAAGAGTTGTTGAAATCTCTAGTTCGAGGTAGTTGGGTTCATGGAGAAACTAAAGGGCCATGGGCAGTTACAAGAATCAAGAAGGTGACTAGAATCAAGAAGGTGAAAGGGAAATTTGTCTTGGACAAAAAAATGTGTAAGTCCAAAAGGTCATGACAATGAAAGAGCACATAATTTGAAGAGTCGATTATCCTAATTAAGAAAAGTTGAAAAAAAATTCTTTGAAAAAGGTTTGGAAATCAACAAGAGAGAAGAAAAAGGGATTAAGGTAATTTTTTTCCCCAAAAGGCAGTAGACACAAAGATAGATATGTGAGAAAAAACAATTGTGAAGAATATTGAGTGTTGTGAAGTGTGAAGAATGCTACTATAGTGAGATAGAAGTTGGAATACATGCAAACAAAGCAAGGTGATGGAATGAACGATGATCTTGTGCAGTGAAGCAAATAGAGAATATAGTGAGATATTAAGACGAAATGCATGGTGCAAGTAAGTATATGGAAGTAAATTCATAAAATGTGAGTGTGAGTGAAATGCATTGAAGTAGTGCAAGTGAATGTTTAAAAACAATGAAAACATGTAGTGTTGATATGTTCTTGAATGGATACATGACAATGTTGCACCATATGTGGGGGGTGTGTGAAAGTAGTGGGGAAGTTTGAACTGAATTAACTAGTCTAATTGTCAGAGTGAAATTGGAAAATATATTCATGGTATTCAAACTGAGACAAAATCCTTGAAGGTGTTGAAGATAAAATTTAACATGATAGTTTTGAGTATTGAATATTGAAGAATAAGCAAGACTTTGAGGTGGTAAGCCAAGAATAGTGAGTGAGTGCTTCAAACAGTCAGACAACGAGTGAAAGGAAAATAGGGGCTTGAAAATTGATAAAATTACAGGTGAAATAAGAAGGTTGGGTTGTAAATTTAGGGTCATAATCAGATGTATTGCATCCAAGATGAAGAGTGGTCAAACTTTGTATACACATTGAGTTGTAGCTCAGTATAATTAGGGAGTTATAGCTTCCTTGCAAGTTGTAGCTTGTAGAATGTCAATGGTTGCTGACTGAATTAATTTGGGGGTTGTAGCCACCACCATCAAGTTGTATCTTGTTTGTATTCCTAGGGTTGTAACCACCACCATCAAGTTGTATCTTGATTGTATTCTTGGGGTTGTAGCCTCAAAATTTGAGTTGTTGCTCAACTTGAAATCAGTGTAACACATAGGACAAATTGTCCAAGTTAGTTTTCTTATTTCAGTGGGTTTTCTCCCATTTAGATTTCTCATTTTAAAACACTTTGTATTGTCTCTTTTTCATTTGCTTGTGTTTGGTTTCATGTGCTTTTAGTAACAAGTTTGGAGAAGTAGAAATATTTGAAAATTTTAATTAGACACTGATTCGCCCCCCCTTTTAATGTCCAAGTTTCCAACATCAATAACAACTTTGCAGTTAACTATCTATTGGCTAGATTTTATGCACTGTTAAACACAAAAACCAAGGCAATCATGGGATAATTCCCCTTCATTTAATGGTGAAGATCACGTGTAAGGTATTTATTTATTATAATTATTTTTTGGGGGTATTACTTTAATTACAAATCTCATGAACCATAGTTTAGAAATTATGCAGCAAGTAAACAATTGTGTTTGAGAAAGTTATGTGCAAAATAAGAGGATGTATAGCAGTAGTAAGAAAAAGAGAGGATGCACTTCGCAATAAGTAGATCAAAGAGCTTATTGCAAATGTACAGAATAAATAAATACTTTGAAAATGTCACAACTAAGCAAATGAAAAAGAAATTAATTTAAATCAGATTTTAAGTAACACAAAGTTTACCATAAAAATCCTCACAAAATACACAACAAAACTTCTCAAACACAAAGTTCTCCAAAAATTTGCTTCTTCTTATTCAATTCTAGCCAGTTTACAAAATTAACATGAGAGCATTCCAAAACAAAGTTTGAAATCTCAATGCACAAAATACAATGGTTGCTTGTCAAAAAGTTCCATCATCCTCCTTTACCCACATGCCTTCATTTGTATTTATAGTCATCATAAGTAAAGTACAAGGAAACAATATCCATTATACTTCAATCAATGAATAAATGAAAAACAGTTAGGAGTTGAGCATTTTTCTCCTTAAATTCTTCGTTGCATGCCATATAGAAATTTGAAATGTTCCATCTTTTAAAACTGGAATAACTACCTCTTAACTAGCACCAAGTAATTGACTTTATCAAACAACTTGAAGTAACGATGATGAACCACCAAATTAATTAAGTCTTACAATGAATATACTTGAGGACTAAAGAGGAGAAGAAGAAGAAGACGAAGAACAAGTCTACCCATACTACATTAAATTCTAGTGGTTGGATGTTAGTGTGCCTAGGCGTGCAGCAGAATTAATGAAAATTTTAACCCACTTACACTTTCTAAATTTAAAATATGATGTTGTTGGTGCGTAGAGGGCTTTGAGACCTTTCTGAAAATTCTAAGAACGCACGAAACAGAGCTCTGAGCAGAAAGTTATGGCCATTTGAAGTTCTATAATTTTTCTCATTCATTGTGGCGATTTCAATATGTTTTACTGCTTTTACTTTAAAATAAGTAAAGTAGTTTCAATTTTCCACATTACTGAAAGGAACGATAATAATATTGTTCCAAGCCATGAAGATCTGAAATGATCATAGCACACTATATTTGATAAGCTGAAAGAAATTCACTAGAATAACTTTACAAAATACTTTGCAAACAAAGAGTAGTAATATCATATATTATTATGGAACTCTCTTGTATAGTATAATGAGAATGAGCCTTGCTTATATAGGCAAGGAAGATCAATCTAAGAACCAGTTAAGGTCATAGATCAAGCCATAAATCAAAGAATAAATAGTCATCAAAGAACTAGTCAAGACCATAGATTTAGGAAAGAACTAATCATCAAAGATCTAGTCAATATCATAGATCAAGGAAAGAACTATACCTAACAACTAGATAATATCTTTATAATATCTAAATAAGATAAAAGAAATATCCACACACATAAGTGGGTGAGGATAAATATAATAAAAGTAAATGAAGTACCTAGGTGAACATGAGCTAAGGTAAATACCTACTCTAACAGCCCCCCTTAAGTGAAGCTAGGGGCCCAAAATAAAAGTGGCATATCCACAATATGAGTTCTGACAACTAGGCCTAATGAGGTACTTATGTACAATAACTGGGAAAAAGGGACACCGTAAGGTATCCAAAACTAGTAATAACAAAGTAAAGAGATCAAAAATCCCGCTGCAAGGCATCCCAAGAAGCTCAGCTCAAAAACTCATATAATGCTGAAGAAGTTTGGTGTGCACTATGGTATGAATCCACTGCTCGATCACAAAACTCAAAAACAACTGACACTGGGTTTCACCAGAATAGCTCCATACAAGGAGATTGTCAATGGAGTGGTGTCAAAAGTGCAAAGAAACACCAAACATAATTTGATCAATTGCTACAAATAGGTGTGCCACTATCCAAGAATAATAACCAGGGAAACAAGGCAAGGACACAAGATCTAAATAAATAGGAAGGCAAGGACACAAAACCAAAAGAAGCATGATTAACACCACACCCTCCCATATTGTTGAATGGGTTGAGTGACGCTACAAATATATACGAGTTGTCAAAATAACTACTCGAACAATAACAAACTAATATTGGGCTTCACCAGAATAGCTCCCCCATAAGAGAGATTGTCAACATGCCAAAAGTGTCGAAAATATAGATACAAAATATCTCAACAAACAAGAGAGATATACTACACCTGCTAAAGAAAAATGCTCAAAACAAAGAGCATTACAATGCATAAAGTATAAAATGTGGAGCAAGAGGTTGAATGGTGTAGGAGTCACACATGTAGAGTCCTCTCAACGAATGCCTATGTCACCACCACGAGTGATCAGATATCCACCCCAAATCAACCCGGATGGATGAAGAAGATGTTTTCATATGACTTGGTGTAAAATGCACAATGGGTTCATGCAAAGGAACATCGACATTTGTGTCAGGTCGATCATGTCTGACAACTGAAATCTCAGGTTTTTTAAGCCTAAGTGAAGGTGCAGAACTCATGTATAGCTCATAATCCTTGGAAAGAGTTGAGTGAACAAAAATAGGAGATCTGTCAATGTGTGATTCCAATGAAGTACTTGCTCGAAAACCAATGCTATGGCGAGAATTCCACTTAACATGTGGAATAGGGGAAACAATACCCTGTGAATGTCTATCAAGGCCTCCATTAGTAAAACCCATAGAACAGAGCATGTGAGAACCGAATGTTATTGTATGCTTCTCAAAAGATCCATGTATGTGAGCAGAAGTAGGCTATACAAAATGTGTTACTGCAATAGGCACAAATGTGGAAGAATATGCAATAACGAGCCTAATAGGCTTAGGAGCATCAGGAGCGGGAGCAGGAGCAGGCTCAAAAACTGACAGATCACGGTCAGTGGGTACAGGAGCAATAACTGCAAGTGGACTAGGAGCATGGATACAACTGTCCACAATATGAGGTCAATGTTGTAAGCAAGAAAGTGTTTGTTGAAGGGATTGTATTAGTGTATCCTTCTCATAAATGAGGTTATAAAGAAGATAGTTTTACTTTTTAAGTGATCTATTTTGTTTCACAAATTTGACCATATCCTCCTGAAGTTCACACACTTCGGAAAAAATAATATCATTCTCATAATCCATGATAGATACAAGAATGCAACACCCAAAAGTTTAGGACGTCGAACTCAACCGAAATTGCGTCCACAAGTGATTACAACACCCTCCCAAATTATACACTTTATAATTACGTGCATGTAAATATTATATTGAGTTAAAGTATATTTTATATTTGAAATATGTGTATAAAAATTTTACCAATGCGTATATCTCTAAAAAATACACAATTTCAAAAAAAATATCACCTTAATCCAAGCTAAGGATCAAAAGTTATGAGCTCAAGAAGGTTTCGTTATTAAAAAATAATATTTTAATGCTGATTTTTTTTTTAAAGTACACATGACACCCAAATTTCTAGAGGGTAAAAAAGTGCATCCACAGGATACAAACTTATGACCAAAGGATAAAATACTGCACCCAAAACCTAAATGTCCAGAGGGCAAATCATTGCATCCAGAGGGTACATTATATCCAATAGATAAAATAATGCACCCAGAAGATACAGATTTGCGTCCAGTGGATAAAAGACATCATCCAAAACATAAATATCTAGAGGATAAAAGAATGCATCCATAAGGTACACGGCTATATCCAATGGATAAAATAATGCACTTAGAAAGTACAGATCTGCGTCAAGTGGATAAAATAATGCACCCAAAAAGTATAATTGTTAATACAAACTTGACTGCAAATATCTCTTTTTCTGGTACCTGTATCAAAAAACAAAGAGAAACCCAAAAAAAATCTCAAAAAACCCAGAAAATTGATATAATTTTCGTGTCAAAAAATATTTCTGTACATAATTGTACAGAGTGTTTGAGAAATGTGCCAAAAAAAACCTTTCGAAAATTTCCAGATTTGGCTGTCTCAAAACATGGTCAAGTATACAGTCAATTCTAGGGTTTTGACACCTTCTAAATCTAATAGTGCACTCTATTTTGCATAAAAATGCATGTTGGAGAAAATTTCTAACAAATTCCAAATACATGAAAACAATAAACCGTTGCTTGCAAATAAAAACTTACATATGGATGTCTACATCATCTATCGCTATGATACCACGAAAGAAACGATAAGAAGATCATTCGAAGCCGTGAAGATCTCATATGATCATAGCACGCCACATTTGATAAGCTGAAATAAATTCACCAGAATAACTTTACAAAAGACTGTGCAAACAAAGAGCAGTAATATCATATATTATTATGGAACTCTCTTGTATGAATACAATGAGAATGGGCCTTGCTTATATAGGCAAAGAAGATCAATCTAAGAATTAGTCAAGGTCGTAGATCAAGTCATAAATCAAATAAATAACTAGTCAAGACTATAGATTTAGGAAAGAACTAATTATCAAATATCTAGTCAATACCATAAATCAAGGAAAGAACTATACCTAACAACTAATTAATATCTAAATAAGATAAAAGAAATTTCCACACACATAAGTGGGTGAGGATAAATACAATAAAGGTAAATAAATTACATAAGTGAACATGAGCTAAGGTAAGTACATATTCTAACAATTACTTTACTTCTTCAATTCCTTTTTTAAGTGGTGATTTCACCTTACTTTACTGTTTTTATATAAAATAAGTAAAGCAGTTCCAATTCGCCAAAGTTATTTCACTTTACTTTACTATTTTTACCTAAAATAAGTAAAGCAATTTTAATTCACCGCTTTACTCTATTTTTTCATTTCCTTTGTTAAGTGGTGATTTCACTTTACTTTACTGTTTTTACCTAAAATAAGTAGAACAATTCCAATTCACCACTTTACTCTATTTTCCATTTCCTTTTTAAGTGGTGATTTCACTTTACTTTACTGCTTTTACTTAAAATAAGTAAAGCAATTCCAATTCACCACTTAACAAAGGAAAGCAGTAATGAGCCATACATTTTGACCAGATGCTTCATTTTTGAGATCTTAGACTTTCTGGAAAGCTCTCGACCTCCTCTATACAATGAAACCATGAAAATAAGTTTGTTGTGGGGGTAGCTAAAAGGAGAAAAAAATAAAAATACACCTTTAACATGAAGTAAATAGTTTCAGGCAACAGTGCATTTTAGGAAAATGGGTATTTCTCGAACTACTTCCAATGAACTGTTTGCAACCTTCTGCAAAATACTAGAGTAAATCTATAAAAAAATTAAAAGGGGTATCCCAAGATTTCTAAGTGAAATCTTTGGGGACACCACTATCTTTATCGGTTCATGCAGGAACCCATAGTTTATCATTAGAAAGTAGCAAGGTGGATCTTGAGATATCTCAAGGGAACTATGGATCTTGGTCTAGAGTACAAGAAGAATGATCCATTCTTCTTGACTAGATATTTGGATTTAGATAATACAGGTAACATTGATGACAGGAAATCCACTTCTGGATATTTTTCTTATTGGGATTTGGACCGATATCTTGGAGAAACAAGAAACAAGAAACAAAACTTTATTTCTCTCTTCTAAAGAGGTTGAATATTGTGTTGTAGGTGGAGTTGTCTGTGAAGCAATATGGCTACGTCGCATACTTGAGGGTCTTGGAGTAGCACATGAGAGATCTGCCACCTTGTATGTTAATAATTATGGTGTTCTCAAACTTGTTCACAATCCAATGTTTCATGAGAGAACTAAGCATATTGATGTACTTGTCAATTTCATTCACGAGCATGTTTTGAAGCATAATATATAGCTTCATTTTTCCCAATAGTTGAACATCAAGTCGATGTCTTCACGAAGTCACTTATACGTGACAAATTTGAGTTATTCATAGAGTTCCTCTCCTTTTCACTTGAGGCAAAGCAAAATTAAGGGGGGGGATGTTAGGTAAAATGTTTTACTTAGGTAATTATGCATTATTTTATTATGTTTACCTTAGCTCCTTTACCTTAGGTAAATATGTCTTTTTCTAAGGTTGTTTGTTATTAGTTGGGTAAATTAGTTGTTTAATATTTTTATGTGGTTATATAGTTTAAACCATACATTTGTCATGTTATTCATTCTCATAGATGTTTGTTGGACTTGTGCAACCTCGTGTTTGTTTGTATTTATGTTATGCAGTACCTATGTATATTGCTGCCCATATATCCCAGTAACTTGATTTTTCCAAATCAATAAGAATCATCAGGAATCCTCCATGTTTCCTCCTTACATCCAAAACATTGTGAAACATAAAAAAATATAAGACAAAACATCATATCATATTGTTCAATATTTTAGCATGTGAACTAATTGAATATCATTCTTTATTACATTTACATGTACTATCATATTTGAATGTTGGAGCATTCATTTATAAAATATGATTGTGTATTAGTTTTAAGTTACAATCTAAATTAAAGATAAGCTAACCACTTATGTTTAATTAGGGTTAAAACCATGTTAAAACACAAAGGTGACCGATGACCTTTTTTACAAATAGGCATGAGATTGGCTTCCCCCACCTACCCTTAATGATCAATTTTAGCTCAACACTAGCACTCTTTTATCCATCGTTGATATTCAATAAGTTATTCCATATGAGTATCTCCACATAATTTGATTTCATTTATCCTCGAGGTGGTGGAAGACTAGAAGTGACCTATGGATACCCTATTCCACTAGTAGAAACATTAACTTGGTTATCAATTTCTCTCTCCTAATCACATTTATGTTAATTATTTAAATGCTAACTTGAAGGTTAGCTTTATTGTAGAAACTCAAGTTACAACTTTTGTAAGATTTGGAACGTCATCATATAACCCAAACAACCTCACTTTCTCTATACATTCTTCACAAGGTATGTTGATTAAAAATAGACTTGTTCACTAAGGGGTTGCCAATATTATATGTTTCTCTTGTCAATAACTTGAGTCTCTAAAGTATATCTTTTTCTTAAACAAACATGTTAGTGCAACCTAGAAGTGGATTCACACCAATTTCTGGTCATTTTTTCAATAGGATTTATCATGGAAAATGGTTCTCTTAATGGATTTGACCATGTTACCTCTACAAAGTTGACCATGTTATCATGGAAATAGGTTCTCATATGGCATATTTTTCCTTTTGAGATTTTATTTTAGCTATAAAAATAAAATATTAAATGGTTAATCTCTTGATGTTTCCTTCTTTATTATCAATAAAGTGCAAGTGATTTACAATATTATATTATAAATACAATATCGAGCTTAGAAGGTCTACTTGGAGGTCGAGCACCTTCAGTCTCTATTGCACCATTAGGGAAGTTCCCCTTGTGGTGAAAATTATTCCTCAAGATTCTCCTCACTGACATTCCCCTTCTTAGGTTCGTGGCTTTGGATCTTATGGTACGCAATGTTCAAGGAGTAGAAGACAAGGTATTGCACTATGTTCACAATGCTTTATGTGTGTTATTTGGTCAGTCATAATACTCATAGAGGCAAGTCGAGTTATGCATTCCCTAACCCTAGTGGGTGGGTTGATTCTCAATAAGGTAAACTCCCTCAATTATCCTTGGCTATTTCTATATCTCGGTAGGATCCAAATGATACAAATGAAGATAAGATTAATCATGGATGAGAACCGGTACCTTATATGGTAAATCCCTTGTTAGTATCAGTGGTTAGGGTGACAATTTGGATTATCTTCTTCCTCCACCATATGTTTTCATTGCTCTAGTTTTTTGATGCTCTTGTTCATTAACATTTAAATGTGTAGTGGGCTTTATAATTTACTACATGATATAGTGTTTTTGTTTTATTTTAAATTTTTTTGTTAACACTATATTAATAAAAGATAATTAAAGGTTTTTGGCCTCTCTTAATCCATTTAAGTATTTATTAATTTTGTTAATTTAATAAAGGTTCTTTACCCCTTCTTGATCTTGTAATCAATATGATACTTTATCTTGAATTATGATGCCATTTAACTCATTTTTTAACAAAAACATAGAAACTAACTAAAAAAATTAATTTCATTATATTTCCCAATTAATGTCAACCTAAAAAAGTACACATATATCACATTCAAACCTTTACTTTAATTCACTCATATATGGTTGCTTTTCCATTCCTCTTCCTCAACGGAGGGATCAAAGCCTTCAATCTTGTGGCAAAGAGGATGGTTGGACCTTCTCAGTGGCATTTATTGGTGGAGGGAGGTGTTACTATGGTTGGGTCTTTGTCGTCAAAATGGAGATTCATGGTGCCTCTTACTCTACTAAACAGTTTGCAAGCTCAAGACAGATGGAGTGTCCCATATCCTCCCTTAAGAGCCTTCTTCTTAAAGAACCCTACATTTAAAGGATGGTCTACCACCTTCCTGTAATATTACTCTTGTTGGTACATTGTTTTCACATTATTTATATATTGTCTAAATATTACAAATGTGGATTTGTTTTTGACAATATATATTTTATTTTTTGAACCATGTGTTTATTAATATACAAATCCCAATGTACAAAGTGACCCCACATTTATTGTAACCATCTATATTTTTTTGATATTTAGTAGCTCCCACCAAAGGCATGATATTATACCTTTCAAGTCATTTGATTAGCAAAATATATTTGGGCCAATCAAATGCATGAATTTTTCTACTTATATCCATATTTGTAATGTTTGAACTTTGAGGTGACTAATTTACATTATTAAATTCTCAAAAAAATCATTTATCTCCATTTTATTGGCAGATTGAAATGATTCGACTATTTTGAGTTTTATTAAGGTGCAATTTTTTTTATATTTTTTAAAAATAAAATTAGGGAAAAATTCAAGTGCCCTCACATTTATTGTCATTAAGAGTGAAAGAGGCTTCACATGACAACTTGGTTGGATTAAAATAGAAAAATTGCATCAATATTTCTTTTTAAATTATTTATTTCTATTTTTATTAATGCACATATAATGAATTGACCATTTTATAGTCTTGTGAAAGTATTTAAAACAATTAAACTAAGTGAAAACGTGAAGCACAAGGATCATGTGGGATAAGCCGAACATTGATCAAGTTGTGCTCCAGTGGTGTGATGAGTTCCCATGGAGGAGCGAGCATCAACCATGAAAATGTGCATGCAAGGATTCAAAAGGGGGAAAATCTCATAAGACTTTCATATTCCACCACAGATCGGAAAAAGGTGAGGGGTACAAATAGGGGGTGTTGTGTAACCCTTAGTTCCTGTAATCATGACTCCTCAAGTGGAGGAGGGGAGTTACATTCTTGAAATGGGAACTAACTCCCATGATGATGCACTGATGCGTAATGACACATGTAAGGAATATAATGATGACCTCTATGAAACCTAGACCTATAACATCACATAAGGGAGATAACCCACCATATGATGTAGAAAATGACTCACACTAACACCCCCCTCATCATAACTTAGGATGAGGCGGAAATTCAGAAATGAGAAATGGGTCTTGACAACAAAGCTTGATGAGGTACCCATGAACAACAAGGATCTAAAGCAATGGAGGAAAACCCAGTGGGAAAAACATCCACAACAAGAGATGAAAAACACTCTCTAATATAAGAAAGATGTCAAAGATGGGTCCCGACAACTGAGGAGCCTGATAAGGTACCCATGTACAAAAGGGAAATCTCTCTAGAAGAAGAAGAAGAGAGGAGAAGAAGGAGACAAGAGGAACGTAGAAGATGTCCATAGAAAAATATGAACTCTGTAACTCTAGGAAGTCTCCAAGAAGAGTGTCGATGACATGGTCCTCTGCCTCTAGACTGAAGAAGAACCAACTGCATTGAACTATGTGCCTTCCCATGGGAAGGATAGAAATGGAGTACTGGAAGTGCACCCACTCTGCGAAGGAAACCAAAGGCAACAATACGAAAAACCCTGAATCCGATCCATGGAAATATGGCATAGGTCTACCAAATGAGTGCCAAGGAACTGAAAGGTAATAATGCCATGAGCATGTAGAACTTCCAAAGTGTGCGAGAAGAACATCCGTTGAAAGGATGTCCAAGTGAAGTGAAGGTAATGCAACAACCCCCAAAATAGAAAGAGGATCTAAGAGCAAGGGTGGATCAATGATGATCTCCTGAAAAGTGGAAGTGATCAGAGTCCTAGAAGGGGAACTCCCAAAAAAGGAGATGATGGACTCCTTTGAAACACTTGTAGAATGATGAGGAACTCCATGTATTGCATCACAAGTAGACACACAGAAAGATAACCAAGGTTCGGGAAGATACTTGTCCCAAAGAGGGGGCTCGACAAATAGAAGAGTGATGTCAGACATGTATGAATCATCACATGAAGGTAAGAGGAGTGGAAAGGGCCTTGCACACTGGAAGTGGAAAGGAGGCAGATGCAATGACTGTATGAGGTTGAGAATGGGACTTCTTGATGTCTGATGGGAAGGGAGGAGTGTCAACATACTCTGGAAAGGTGAGATAAGGAGGAGATAAGCCCTCAGTAGCACTCTTGTCATCAAAACTAGAAGCACAATCCTCATCATCAAGGATGGAACCAAGCAATTTTGTGTTAGGAGAACTGTCATCACATGAAGAAGAAGAGGAGACAACCAAATCAACAGTAGAAACAAGTGGTGACAGTATGTGAAGGGTCTCCAAACAAGGACTGAAATATGCTCTAGATGGTGTGGGGAGGATCTGAGTCTACCACATGAAGGTGGAGAGGTCTGGTGACATGCAACATCAAGTGACCAACAACATGGTCGCATGTGTCAAGATAGTCCTCAAGACGATTGATGAATTAGTGGGTGTAGGAACTTTCCCAAGTAGAAAGGGAGTAAGGCCCTCATAGGCAAAGTAATGTTCCATCGAAGCACGATGTGATGTGTAGTTATCTCTCCCATGAAGAAGTGGTGGAGGCTATAAAGTGATCCTGTGATGCTCAAGTATGGAAAGAGCATCCTCCATGATGCAGAAGCGGAAGAAAGAAGTGCAAGGTGCACAAGAAGAAGGGTGTGTGAATACAAACAAGGTGACAAGGTGTCGAACTCAGCTGAGAATGTGTCTACGTGCAATACAACACTCAAGAACAGTGATAACCCCCATTTTTGTGGCACTTTATAAGTAGTGTGTGATTACAATAGGGTGTGTTCATGAGACGTTGGACATTGACCACTCACCTTGTAGTAGGCGACGAATCACGCAAGAGTGGAGACCACAATGAAGTCCTAGTCAAAAGTAGAGGAATGACATACAATCAAGCATAAAAGGCATAATCCCAACAAGGGTACAACATTGCTTAGCATGAGAGAAAGAGTCTCACATCAAAAAAAGGCTCTCTTGGCACAAGGCTATGGTGGACGTGCTCACTAGCCGCATGTGAAGAGGAGCACTACAAAGAAACGAGCCAGAAAAGTGGCCCGAAAAGAACAATAACCCTATACAAAGGCCCTGAAAAAAGATACCTCCCCCTATTAAAATGATGAATTTTTTATTAATTTTTCCTTTATTAGCTTAATTAATTGAAAAAAGGGAAAAAAGGCCAAAAAATCCAAAAAAGGGGGTTAGAAGGGAGGTCTTGGCCGGAAGAAGTCTGAGCTGGAGGGCTCGAGCTTACTTGTAGCAACTTGATGAGCCAAGGTAGGGCTGAGATACAAGAGGTCAGACTAGGGAGCCTACAAGCTAGACGGGCTGATAAGCTAGTTAGGGATGTAACTTGACGAGTGTACAAGAGATCATCGTGGCATGCTGGGGAGGGAAGTCTATGAGTTAATGTAGCTTGCATGAGATGAGTCAGGTGAGTGAGGTGAGATGTAGGGCAGTGATGGTCATCTTGCAAAGTAGAGCAGATTCCACATGGAGTCAAGCACCTAGAAGATGCCGAGGTGAGTTCACCGAGAAGATGCACGGCTAAAATGTGACACAGATAAGTAATTTGCACAAGTTGAAGGGTCCATCAAACCTACCAAGTTGAGCATGGTTAGTCCAGGGTGTCAGGGTGGCGAGATCCGTGTTGATTTTTACGAGATAAGGTGTAATGGAATGACCATGCAGTGAAGGACTTCTAGAACTACAGAAAAGGGCGCAACACGTTTGAGAACTAAAGCAAAGGACAAAGGGCAAATGAGAACTAGGGCACAACAAGTGTGAAGCAATGCATGGTAAGAGCTGAACATGCAGAGGAAAAATACAAACTAGAGTGAGTTTGGGTAGGAACATAAGGTTGAGCAGGGCACGTGAACTAGGGTCGCAACAAACAAGAAGCAAGGACAAGTAAAGCCAATGGTAGACAAAAGCACTAATCTAGAGGCTTGAAAACTTAGGATGAAATGCAGAGAGCTCAAATCTAGAGTCAGGGGGGAAACGCATGAGAGTTCACATGTGGAGTTACATGTGTAGGCACCAAGTGTTGTGGAGTCCAACATCAATGCAGAAGCAAAGCATGAGCGATCGAAATATCTCAAACATAAATGATGTAGAGGTAAAACCAATGTAAATGAAGAGCTCGAAGCGATTGAAGACCCAATGCAAAAGAATCGATGTAGAGGCATGTTGATACAAGTACGAGTTGAGAAGAGGTGATGTAAGCTAGGAGTGATGTAGAGGCAAGTTGAAAAAGATAAATCAGTTCCCTGCTCGACGAGCTAAGGACGAGTTAGGCCAAAAAACAGCTTAGACTTTTAAAACCTCAAAAATATCACCACAAAACCTTGAAAACAACAACTTAAAAGTGCAAAACACCTCAAAAAATACATGCAAAAGATAGAAAACTGAAAAACTCTAGAACAACACAAAGAAAAACCCATGAATAAGATTAAAAACCTAAATCAATGCATTTAAACACGAATGGAATATCCATTACGACTGGACACAAAAAACCTGAAAATCACGAATGGAGAACAATGAGTAGCAATAGGGAAACTATGAGTGGTGAGTAGCGTGGATCCCAACAACATGCACTTTGATACCATGAAGAAGAATGCAAAAACATGAAGCATGAGGATTATGTGGGATAACATGAACATCGACCGAGTTGCACTCTAGCAGCGTGATGAGGTCCCATGGAGGAGAGGGCATCAACCATGAAAATGTGAATGCAAGGATTCAAAAGGGATAAAAAATCTCATTCCATCTCATAGATCTGAAAAAGGAAGGGGTACAAATAGGGGGTAATGTGTAACCCCTAGTGTATGCAATCATGACCTCTCAAGTTGAGAAGGAGAGTTACATTCCCAGAATGGAAGTAACTCCCATATGACGCACTGACGCGTAAGAAATCTAATGACGACCCTATTATAACACATGTGACACCTAGACCTATGACCTCGCCTAAGTGAGATGACCTACCATGTGATGTGGAAAATGACCCACACCACCATTATGAAACCACCACATGTATAAACATTAATTAACTGTGACAACTTATTTTTCATGAAATAGTTGAAGATATTAATTAATTGTTGACTATATTTGTTTTATTATAGTTCCCGAGTACTATACTTTTCACTACATTTATTACTTAAAACCTTCTCAACCAATTGAAATCTTAGATTTTTGAATTACTATTCACTTTTCTAATGTTGAGTTTTGAATTTAACAATTTGTTAAATAAAATAAAATCAAAGAAAATGATTTGTTTGATGTTTATTGGTTACTTTTTACTGAATGGACAATTTTTGGGCCTTATTCCACTCAAATATTTTTGTAAATTTTTAATTCAAAAATTCTTAATGTGACACATGTAATGACATGACAATTGCGCTTTAATAAAATAGTTGAGAATTAACTCAAAGTCTATTCAAATCTATTTTGAGATTGCTTTGTTTTTCATTTTTTTCTAATCTAAGTGTTTTATAGAGTTTTCCAAAAATAAATACAAATAATGAAATTATTTTTATTCTTTAGGGTCATCAATATTAGTGTCATATACAACCACAACTCAAAAGCATTATATTAAATTATAAGCAAAACAATTCTAAATTACAAATAGTTCTCCATAATTTAGATGCTCTATGTGATTAAGCAAAATACACACATTTAAGATTATATTCTAAAACTAAGCACTACTTCTCAACGTTTCAAATTTTGTTTTGCTACCTCCAATAGACCTTGTATCCTAAATGCAATTGCAAGCCCTCCTCTTTCTGCTCAAGAGGCAGGAACTTGGGCCTAACATGCCTTATATTTTCCAAGAATTGAATTTTGAGTGCATGAGATGGTCAGACACGGAAATCCAAAATCTTGTTACCTATTGATAATTCCCTAGGCTCAAAAGTTTCAGTTGGAAGGGTGTCTCAATTTCTCAAAGGATAATGATTCTAATAGCAGCATGTCAAATGAAATAGAAGGACGTATGAATAGAATTAAAACTTTCTACACTTTAGATAAATTATAGAGGCGACAAACATGATAAGAACCAAAACCTGCTACATTTACATAAACTATATAGGCAAAGCATGAACTGTGGTAATCAGTATTTTAGGGTATAATTCAAAGTAGAACCTGCAAAATATACTCAAGGAATTCAGGAAGATTCGAGGGAGTTACAAAAATCAAGAGGAACAAGCGCACATAAATGGCTTTAAATATAAGTGTGGCCATTGACCTCGGTGTTTGGTTTAAAAAAATTGGCCACAAACCCAATTGGCGTGCTTAAAATTTAAATAAAATCATTCTTTGTTCGAAGTTCACACAATGAATATGTGTTTGCATCGATTAAAAAATTTGCAGATCAGTTTACCCATTCAATCGTGCCTATTCAAAATGATAAAGTAGAAACTCAACGATAAAGTTTTCCACATTTATACATTTATCACTACCAAATTATTACGCGCAAGGTGTTCTTGTAGTGATCATAGACCTGGGGATTCTGACAATCGTTAGAAATCGGATGCACTTCATTCCTCCTCCCGGATGCATTGAAATCCAAGGGATAACAAAATTTCAGGCATTTTTATAGATTTTTCCAGGTAGTTCCTATTTTTCTCGGTGCGTGGTGGAGAGTCAAGGTGGCTGATTACATGCGATTTCTTCTCCAGGCTTATGCCACCACTCCCATGTCTCCCGCCTCCCTCCGGGGAGGCCATCAAGAATCAGGTTGCAGAACCATCAGACTTTGGTATCAACGGTTGATTTAACCGGCATGCGAATTTCAGGCGAGTTTGGAGATGGAAACCCAGGGGCATCGCGTGGCAATGATTTCGCTTCAAGAAGCCTGATTTTATTCTTTTGGTTGTTCACAGGAATTCATGTCTCTCTGCAATTAAAGATCGAAGTTATTGCCTCTACATTTGTTTACTTCCCCTAAAACAAACCAAAGATCAAATGTTTTAGATCGGGCAAACCGCCACGGCGGCCTACTATTTTCTACCCGACAGGACCACCGCTCAGTTGAATTCGCATTGTAATTATCGGTCGCATGGAGAGAGGAATCGAGGGGTTTCTGCAACGTCCTTGGGGATTGAATTCAAGTGGGGTTTGGGGACGCCATGGTGGGAGGAGAGAGCAGGTCGCTAAAGCCACAGGGGACTGATCGCTAATGTCGCGAAGGGAAGGGCCATCAGAGAAGTGGATGGTGTGAAAGTGGATGTAAAGAGAAAGGACATTGAAGTTTTGATCACTGTGACAATGACGGTGTTGTTTGGGGTTGGGAATAAAGTATTGCACAAATTAGCCCTGGTTCCTTTGAGAAAGTACCCTTTCTTTTTGGCCCTTTTTGCTACATTCGGGTAAATTCTTTTCCTTTCCTTTATTTTTCGCTTTTAATAGGGGAGAGATTTTCCTCGAGACTTTATATTTGGTGCAGGCACTTCTACTTACCAGGGATAATCATTTTCCCTTGGTTTGTTCTTCTGTATTATTTCTTTGTATGGGAATATGAAATTTTTGGGTGGGTATAAGCAAGTTGAAGGTGCAGTAGCAGATGATGGTTGGAAACCTAGAATTTGGGACACATATACACATTTAGGTTAGTCCCTCTCTTTTGGGTTGCCATAATATTTTAAGAAAGTGACTCTCCCTTTGTCTTTCCTTCAATTGGTATTGGGAGATGTTTTTATTTCAGTGGTAAATGATAAAAACTTTTGTGTTTTATAACTTACAGGAAATATTTTGAAGTTCCTTTTTGTCCATTCCAAGTTATCTATACTTTTATAGTGCACTAACTTTTTTGGGTCCTTTTGGGGTCTAGGTAATATTATTTAAGTATACTCTATCAGGTTGCAGTTGACGATACCCTGTTCACCATAAACATTTTGTCAAAAGGATGTCCATCTGATGTTTAAAATGGGGCTAGATGCATACAAATCTTCCATCTCATGGTCTCAACTAATACCTGGTAAGAAAGTATTCTTTGATGACAGAGAAAAAAGCTCTGGTCTATAATACTTCTTGTCTAACTTTATGGATATTTTCTGCAGATAGAAAGGGTGTCATCAATCCCAAGGGATTGGAATACTACAATAATCTCATCAATGAACTCATCCTCCATGGTAATGAACTTTCTTTTAGGTCACATAAAAGGAGATTTTGTCATTCATTAATTGCAACAATTGACAATAGAAGGGTAAAATAAATCCTTTTGAAACTGAAGAGAGGTTAACAAAACTAAACTGAAGAAATGTGTAAAACCCAAAAATCTGTAGATTGTTTTCCAAGATAAGAATAACAGTTATAAATTTTGCAGGTATTGAACCATATGTTACCATATAGCACTTTGATTTGCCTCAGAGTTTGGAAGATGCCTATGGAGGATGGATCAATCCCCAAATAATGTAATACTTCTATTTATAATATAAACTGAATATGATATTGAGTTGTAATGAATTAATGTGAATAAAATATGGGTTGTTAAAGGAAATATTGGGTTTTTAGCCTTGAATGTTAGAAGTGTTTACATCCCTGTGAACAATGTGTGGGTTACAGTCACGATGAAGATATGCTAATCCATCTACAACACCATGACCAATCTTTAACCGAGTGCCCCGGTCTAGCATAGATTGGATTCTTCTATTTCAAAATATGAATCTACAATGTACAGATCCATTTTTTTCATAACATAATCATTTTACTCACCATGTAAGATGTCGCACAGACTTCCGTTTACCATGTAATCATAAAACAATACGGCTCAATGTGCAGAAAGCGAATATCCATGCAACATCACAAGATTCTAACGTAATATTATTTAAGTATTTTGTATTTACCAATGACTGCATTCTGAATTCTCAAATTTGAGTTGAATATGTTGATAGAAACCACAAGAGCTCCCATTAAGTGTATACATGAGTTGCTAGAAAAGATGCATAACAATACAACTAATGGAACTGGTCATATCCAAATTGAAAACCACTTTACATATAGTTTCAATGTTGAGCTTTTGCAATTATTATAGTCACTTTGATAGTTATTGTAATTGGTTAAAAATATGATGATTAATGTGCTGATGGTAAACCACTACAACTATGAATTTGAGGTGCATTGAGTGCATTTATGGTGATCATGGACTCGATGTTATATATCTGGTGCATAAAAATTCAGGTCAATGTTTACCAGTAATAGTAAACATCTTTAGCAAAAGCATATCCTTTTTGGTGCAGATTTATATCATGTTAGAAGTCTTCTTGTTAATGTTATGATCAGATTATGATGGCTTACCATCTCCCATGTTTTTAATCCCATCTTGTTCTTTAGTGATCAGTCTTCATGTGGCAAACATTTGGACACCCTCATTGCTTTATTTGTACTAGCATGTAACCATTCCTTGCTATTTGAGGGCTACTTGTTGGCTTCAGTATAACTTACCCTAAGCATGCACACACTCTGTAGAAGAAATAATTTATTCATTATATTCTTCTTGTCTGAATAGTCATAAGGGATGACTTATTACAAGGATGCTTCACTCTGGATACTCTCCTATAGTTTGGGTCATCTCTGGCTTTGTATTTAAAGTTGATTCCATATCTATTTTTGAGAGTATAAATTACATTTGCCTTGTTTAGCATTGAGCTCTTAGTTGATGGGATTAATAATTATCACATTTCAAATTCATAATGCCAATCTTTCACTTGTTACACTTTCTGACAACAATACTATGTTACATGGTTCACAACTCTATTGCAGGACATCAAAGAAATCAGCGAGACAAAAAGCAAGGAAAATAAAATGCTTTTCGCAATTGCATCTAGGAATAGTACACCCTTAATTCTTGATTTAAAGTACAAATATACTGACGTGAACCTACATGAGGACTTGTATAAAATCATCAAATACTCTTCTGATAAATTTTGCACCTCCACAAAGGGTTCTGATAAAATAATGAGGATATTTACCATCTTTTTTTAGAAAATGCTTGGATTTCCTTTTCAATCCAATGGTGTAGAGGATACAAATAAGGACTTGTTGTTAGCACATGTATGTATTACCCGCCTTAGTTTTACTTTATAACAATGTATGAATGTGTTATGAGTGTTTTCTATTGCTACTGTAACACAGAAAATTGTATAGGTGTCTTGCAATTTTATAGGTGCACGAAGCCTCATCAGCTCAAAATCAAAATATTCAAATAACTATTTCTTTGTGAAGTACTTTATATTTAACATAATACCAAAATTTGGCATTTTCCTAATAGAATAGACACGCTATTTGATAAAATATCTAATATTTTTTTAAAAAGGTACCAAATTTTGTATTCTCAAAATTGGTTGTGGTAATTTATGAAACTATGCTTCAAAGTCATTGCCAATCATATGCCTAATAGTTTTTTATTGGCATGATGTCAAAAAGAGAAGATTTCAGAACCTTTGTTGAAGTTTGCTTCAAAGAATTTGGGGACAGAGTGAAATACTGGACAACTTTCAACGAACCAAATGCATTTCCATCTTTAAGTTATGCCATTGGTTGGTGGCCACCTCAACGTTGTTCTTATCCATTTGGATTCCCCGACGCCTGTAGTGCTCATCATATTTTGTTAGCGCACACATAAATAGTCAAACTCTACAGAGAGAAATTCTAGGTTATATACATTTTCATTAGTATAATATTTATCCCCATTGCTTAAGTAGTTCCTTCATTCTCACTTATGAAGTGTCTGAGTGATCTTCCTTTGGTCTAACTCTTAATTAAATAAATTTAAAAGGGCCTCAGGCTTTGGACTTAAGGAGATCTAGAGGTAAGTATTAGGGAACCAATCAACCGACATTAGTTACAAGGCTTGATTAAGGGGAAAGTGTTTGGAAGACCTTAAACAACCCATAAGTTGGCATTGAATGGTTGTTAATGTGTAGTTTGTTTAGCATTAATGGTGTTTTTGAGTGCTAAAGCCAGCGCATTCAAGCCCATTATGTGTAAGCACATGACTGTTTATTGAAATCTAAAGTGCTTGACCTTCTAAAAGGTCCAAAGCTTTTATAATGTTATGGTTTAACAGCTTGATAATTATGTTTTTCTGCAGGCAAAGCAAAAGGGTCTTATGAGCATTGTAATTTTGATGATGCGGTTAATGCCATTGAAAAACTCGTTGAAGTACATCACTACAACTCAAAGGACTATTGATTTTCAAAATGGTTGGTAAGTGTCTACTGAATTGAAATTAGAGAATGCTTTTGGAAAATCTATGATAGAAGTTTTACATATATGGTAATAAGTAGTCATCACCCTAATAGAATTTAGAGAACCCACTTAGCATTCAAGGACTTTAAATCATATATTATCCAAGGGAAGAGTAGGGAAGACAAGCAGTGAATCTAATCTAACCTTTTGGGCTTTCTCACCCTCTAGCCTCTTATAATTTTATTTAAGTAATTTTTATTTTGTTTCATGGCCAACAGGTTTTTAGATCCCCTTTTATTTGGGGACTACCCTTCGAACATGAAAAAGGTAGCAGGTTCCAGGTTGCCTATTTTCACCAAACAACAATCTGAAATGCTCAAGGGATTTTTTGATTTCATTGGGGTGAATCATTACATCAGTTACTATATATCTGATTCATCTCATCATTGAGCTACTTCTGAAAGATATTATTTTAGAGATTTAGGCTCAAACATGACACGTACATAACAACTTTTGAAACATATTACAGAGCTTGAAATATTGGTACTTTTAAGATTTAAGGAATTTTAAATATTGATGTATGTATACATTTGTCTTTGAAAAGTACTACGAGATGGCATCCTTATTGGGAAGGTAAGTCCATACTTCATTCTTATCTCTGGTGTAGTCAAAATCTTATATGTTAAATCAAACTTGTTGAAAGAAGAATAAATCTTATTATTTAATTGGAAGTTAACACCATCTGGACTTGCAGTTGTTCCATGGGGATTGCAAGAATTATTGGAATATCTCAAGCAACATTTCCACCTATAATAATCTATGAAAATGGTACTACCACATTTAGTTTCCTTGAACAATCAATATGTATGTTACATTATTTCACTTAGAATCATTATGTCGGGCACTCACCAATGGATATTATCAAGTCAGGCATCGGTATTATAAACATCATAATTAGTTTTTAAAGACTTTTTCTAAATTACTGAGTAGGATATGACACAAGGAACAACCAATATGTTTCAATCTCAGAGGCATTAAATGACAGGGGGAGGATGGAGTATCTCCATGACTATCTTGAGAATGTTTTTGCACCCATCAGGTATTTTCCATAAAATACTCCTCAAAATTTATACAGATCATCATTTTAAATGCTTTGAATTATTGTGAACATGGTTGTGTGAGTGTAGAAACGGATCCAACACTCGTGGATAATTCGTCTGGACTCTTGTGGACAAATTGAATCTTTTTGCTCGATGGTATGCCAAATTTTTGAGAGGGAAGAAAAAACATTGAATCCTCATGGAAGGGAACAATTGTGCCTGCAAATGTGGATCAACTTCCTTTCTAAGAGGGTTGTTTCTTGGTGTAAATCAAGGCCAACTAGATGATTTTTCTTACAATCCCAAGATCCCAACAAATTGCTGCAAAATTTTTATCTACAGTTTTCATGACTGTGTTGTTGTCTGTTTTTGATAGAATTTGTGTTCACATGCCAATGTCAAAGAAAACTCCATCCAAATTTGATGACATAAATCTTCCGTATGATCATGATATGTACGTAAGTCACAAGTGCTAAGCATGGTACATTTATATATGTTTATAAAATTTAGAGTTATTTTAATTTCTTTTTGTTAATTTGCTTAGTTCCTTTAAATAAATTATCCTTTTGTATTTCCTCTGGTGCAAGGTCTAGTTTTGAGATTTCTGATTTTTGTAATGTTGCCGAAGAGCCTGACATCGTTAGGCACATAGAGCTTTCATATGATCATGATATGTACAGTAACCAGAAACACACTTTTATTTTTTAAGGGTTCCGAGTGGAATGAATTAATATGAATAAAATATGGGCTATTAAAGGAAAATTTAGGCATAAAAAGTCATTAGATAGTAATTAGCACTTGGATTTTTGGTGATGGCGTATTCCCTCTGCCCTAACCCTAGTAGTGCTGGCACGGCCAACTGGTCTGGTTCGTCTGCTACTTACTTGAACATGGATTCTCAGGTACCTTATGATGTGGGTTTCATGTCTGGTGTTATGGGTGTTGCGAGGCTATGTGGCTCCCCTTCTGCGACCTATGTTCAGATTGTGCATATGGATCTCATTGTCGATCACTGCCCCTTCTCGTCCAGTGTTGTCCCTGACCATGCAGGTGCTCAGCCGCCTGATGATTGCACAGAGGTATTTCAAGTTTTAATCAAAACTATCACTGGTATTACACTCTGCCTCCAAACCCATCGATTTACTTCTGGGTTAGACCTGCAGTGCATTATTTCTCATAAACTAGGTTTTCATTTGGGTTCTTTTGGTCTCTCCTTTGTGAGAAAAATACTTTCGGATGAATGCCCTCTTATCTCCTACGAGATTTCCCAAGATTTCATGATCTCTATGATGGGATTCTTGAAGGGGGTGCTGAGCTTGTAACACTTCTTCCTTCAAGGATGCTCTGTTCAAGAATGTTGTTTCCACCTCTATTGCCCCCATTCCTCCCCCCCAGCCTATCTTGTTGAGCAAGCTTTTGACTCCCCTTTGCTAGAAATCACAAGTTCTGATTCCCTGACACTCAAAAATAACCTTGAAAAAAAAGCCCTCATCTGCAGATTTAATGGAGTTTGGCCTTCAACTAGCACTCTTATCCAATGGGTTCACTCCAATTGGACCAAAAATTGTGATCATTTTTTCTTTGCAAGAGGCTTCTTCATCATCTTGTTCTTTTCTTAGGAGGATTATCAGAGGGCCTTAAATGAGGGACTGTGGTTTTGGGGTTCAGCTGGTTTGTTTTCCATCCCTTGGTTCCCTCATTTTGACCCATGCTCCTATTTTATCTCGAGAGTTCCTGTTTGGGTGAGGCTACCCAACCTTCCTCTCCATTTCTACCTTATTGTGGGGGAGATCGGAAATTGTTCGGGAAAATTTCTAAAACAAGATGTTACGAGATTTCATAGTGGGTTACTCACTTATGTCAGAATATGTGTTGAGGTTGACCTTAGCAAAGGAATTCTAAACAAGATGACCCTCAAGATGGGTGATATCTCTCATGTTCAGCCGCTTGACTATGAAAATACGACTTTCAAATGTAGAAACTGCAAGACGTCAGTTCATCTACAGTCTTCCTATCCTCATAAGAAAGTTCAACCTACCAAGAAAAAGCCTTCTAAGTACTGGAGCCCCACTAGCCTTGATGAGGACTCAAATTTAGATGTGCAGCTTCAAGAAATTAAGAGTGCTGACACTCTGGTTGAGGCCCATCCTACATCAACTTTTAAGGATGTTACGCAGAGCCAACAAGTAGAGTCTGCCCAATCGGGGGACAGATCCAACCCGAGAATCAAAAGATCCCACGAATTTGATCATTCTGATTCAGATAAAGAAGACCCCTTATCCCTGAATCAGGATCAATAGATAGATAATCCTCTGACTTTGGTCGTTTCCAGAGCACCTGGATCGGTGGAACATTTAGCAGAAAATTGGCAGTTGGTGCGCTCGAAGAAGGGAAAGAAGGGTAGGCTTTGATGCTTTTTCCTTGTTCCCTCTTCCCCTTCTTCTGCTTTTCTTGTGGTTACCATTTGGTGGTCTCCACTTCTCATCTAGTAGCCTTATTGTTGTTGTTCCTCCTCTTCCCATCTTTGTAGAATGTTCTTGTTGCCTTTAGAGGCTGCTGAAGTTGTTCTTCCTTCTTTTCTTCTTTGACCTGTTCGCTGACGACTTTGTATCTTTGGCAACTTCCTCTCTTTTGGATATGATTTCTTCTATTTTCTCCTTGGTGTTGTTTGGGAATTCTCTTCTTCCTTTCCTCTTCCCCCTTATTCTTTGTACAAGGTTGTGGGCCCTTTCAAAACCCTCACTTTACCCTTATCCAAAAAAAAAGGAAAATTTGGGTGTTTATCCTTGAATGTTAGAAGTGTTTACATCCATGTGAACAATGTGCAGGTTATACTCATGTCCTTCTATAGAACCATGACCAATCTTTAGCCGAGTGCCACTGTCTAGCGTAGATTGGATTCTTCTATTTCAAAATATGAATCTACAATGTACATATCCATTTTTTTCATAACATAATCATTTTACTCACTGTGTAAGATATCCCACAGACTTATGTTTACCATGTAATCATAAAACAACACATCTCCATATGTAGAAATTGAATATTCATGCAGCATCAAAATATTTTTATGATTTATGCTTCCAACTATTTCCAGCTTAGTTTCAAATTCATGTAAGATTATTCTAACAGGTTTCATGCTAGCAAATGCATTTTAACTCATTCCCCCTCATCTCTCTTCTCCCTGTAATTTCCTTGTTTCTTATTTTTTCCTCTTCATACACATATTGCACCACTGTGAATAATACCTATACAATACAAGCCATACATTGAAACTCAATGTCCTCCCCTTCCATCGAACCCTTTCTTGATCACCCCTCATCCTTTCCCTTTATTTCACTTCCTCATTTTTTCATTCTTCACTCCATCCCTTTCGGCATTTCCATCGTACACTTCACATACGATTGCTAGTATGTAGCACAGAGACTTCTATGGTTAATTCTTCCACTTGAATGTTCGATGTTTATTTTGGTAATCAATCATCACATAAATTAACAACAAATTGACATTTGTGCAAGTTATGATATTTTAACGAGAAATATTTGTAGATATTGCTTAGCACATTTGGCCATTTACAATGAAATTTCTTGTTCCTTCACTATGTATAAATGTAAGGAATCTAACTATTTAATCCTTTATGGATCACTAATGACCTCATTAGCCTCCAACTTTTTCTTATGTCCTTATGATGTGACATGATCAAGTTGAGCACCTCCAAGTTTCATTTTGTGAAACAAATTAAATGCAGTGTGAGGATGCCCATGTCTTCTATTAATAATGGATTTTAAATTTTAATGCCATCTAATTTATTTATTTTTAAATTAAAATTATAGAGGCCGTTAGAAAGTATTTTTGTAGAAAAAATCTTTACAACTCAAACCCAAAAAAAAATAGTGTTGTCATAAGAATATTAGTGTATTATATTATCTTTTTAGTGATTATAGTGCATTCATAAGGGTGTTATTGTATTGTATTGTATTACCCTCTTATTACTGTCAACCCCTGAAACTAAGTGATAAGAACTACAATATAAAAACACCGAATATTATAATATGCAAATTGAATTCATCTGGGATATTGTATTCATCTGGAGATAGCTTCTTATACATCTAGAGATAGCTTGATCCTATAATCTAGGAGTCAAGTCTTATCACTTAGTCTTCCTCATATCTCTCTTCATGAATCTCTCAAGCTTATCACTAGGATCACTCACACTACAAAATAGCTACGTGAGTTGTTTATCACAACACAATCACACTAACTATATTATTAATATGAGTTATATAAACTCATTATTAATAATATTACAATATATTAATAATGTTACACAATATATTTGTAACATTCACTCCCCTATTGTTAACATTATTAATTTCCAATATACACTCCCCCAATGTTGACATGGTATAATATAACTCCTTTTTCTGCAGCGTGCTGCACGGGCTTACCTCATAATTTAGATCAAAGAAAGGTGTGTAAACTTCCAACTGGTTGACTGTCTTGCTGGACATGACCACAACTATGTGAAGGAACACATCCCATATTTACTCCATGAAAAGAACTCACTTGGCATTCCACTGGCGGATCATCTTCATAAAGAATTAAGGTAGTCAAAGGACCGCTACATTAGTAAAAGTTTATATACCTTTTTACATATGTAGTTTTTTGGATTTACCACCAGCCCATTCCAAATCTATGAGTGTTACAATAAACTTAGAGACATACTCTTCAATGTTTTCTTCTAGGAGGTTACATATAGGAATTTCTCACACATTGCAATTGAACAAGAATGTGACATCTGTTCTTATTTTCACACAGTGGAAAATAAACACACAACTGAAAAAATACCACAACTTCATTGTGCAGTCGCGTCGCTTGTGGTGAGAGGTCGTTGATTTACCTCCTTCCTCCATTGCCTCCATCCTCCATGAACATGTTGCTACCTCAGCTGGATGTGATCATGAAGCTCAAAAATTACATACCCTACCCGAACGTCAGATTCTACCGAAAATGCGTTCATAAGGCAAATTTCTTTTATTTTTGAAACTTTTTACAATATTTCCTTAACACTATTGAATGACTATGACATAATGACTTCTTCTTTTTTATGATAAAGGACTACACTTTGAACATGACTTTGACAATTTTATAGACTATAAATCTATTGATAAAAAATTGAATGCTTATTAAAGACTCTGAAAAAAAACACTTGATACCAAACCTTACACATTACTACACCTTTGTAATTGAGATATCCACAATTTTGTATGTATTGAAGGTGATTTTACTCTTGCAACTTGTATTCGCCCCTATTGTCTTATTATCCTCCACTATTAAATGAATAGAAATGAATTTATTTGATCTATTCCAATGGTCATGAGATCCTCTGAAGCTGAGTCGTGAGTTGATCTATCAACACAATAATCTCTGCATATATATGTCATTTCAGACGGTCATTCCCAATTCCCACACTCCGTTGTCAATGACATCCTCATGAAGCGTACTGTTGAGAAAGTAACTAGACCAAATGTGGAAAATAACGCATGAGCATAGGACACAAATTGGAAAGCGCAGGTTGTTAGATTAGAAGTATCTGGGATTGCTCACGCAATGGGGATATACTTGCAAAGTAGTATAACCTTGGAACATGCATATCATTTTTCTAACCCACAATGGACTATTGGCGATGCACAGAGGTTCACAATATCTGGGAGTAAGTCTGATTAAAGGATTTTAACTGCAAGGAAGACGTGGACATGGATGGAATTGGATAGATGAACCTCCAATTTCCAGTTGTAAGAGAATTCGTGCATGCATACGGATTTAACATACAGTCTTCCATGATCCAATAGGTGCGAAATGGTTGAAACTTATATGCAACCACTAATTAAACTAATCCAAAACAATTCCACAAGAGAAATCATTGAATGCAAAGATACATACTTCCACACATGCATGAATTACGCTGAGAGGTTTTAAGTTGGCAAGGAGAGCTTAGAATACCACTGAATGGAAAGTGAGAGAAAACACAAAAACATGTCTGCTTGATTTATTACCATAAATGCATTTTGGATCGCATTTTCCCTCGCATATCTGACAGTGGGATGTGTTGAATGAAGAAGAGCTTTGACAACAAAGTGAGATTTTAGAAATGCATGATCGGCAAGAGTTGACAAATGGATCACAAATTTTTAATATATGCTAAACAAAAAAAATATGCACTAGACTCTCATGGCAAACACTCTGTTATGATATTCATCTGTTGTGATCTCACTGTTATTTCTCCATTATATGGATCAGAACTTGCTCCAATACCAGTGATAAGAACTGCAATATAAAAACACAGAATATTATAATATGCAAATTGAATTCATCCGGGATATTGTATTCATCTAGAGATAGCTTCTTATAAATCTAGAGATAGCTTAATCCTATAATCTAGGAGTCAAGTCTTATTACTTAGTCTTCCTCATATCTCTCTCCATGAATCTCTCAAGCTTATCCCTAGGATCACTCACACTCCAAAATAGCTACGTGAGTTGTTTATCACAAGACACTCACACTAACTATAATATTAATATGAGTTATATAAACTCATTATTAATAATATTACAATATATTAATAATGTTACATAATATATTTGGAACAAGTTCCATTTGTATTACCACTATTTTATAGGAAATATACATGTGCTACAAGTTCCCCTTCTTCCAACCTTCACACCATTGATTCCAATTCTTAGTAATGGAAATTGTCGTAGACCTTATTACCGATAACACACTTTCACATATTGGATAGGAACCAACTGAAATAAATATGGACCCGATCATTAGCATAAATCTTTTGAATCCTTAAAAGAATGATTGGACTATCGAAGGTCGCATTATAAAAAAATGGAGTTCTTCGTAAATTCAACAAAAACAAACATGGCCAAGTTTTCAGTTTTGATCTTGTAGAAGAGGAGAGCAATGACATAAATATCATTTATTTCGACCAAGCCCCAAATGTCTTCTACAATCATGTACATTCTGGAAATATTTATGAGATATCTAGTGGCACCTTAAGGTACACAAAGAAGGAGTACAACCATTAAAAAATCTCATGGGAAATTGTCCTCAGTTTGACATCATATGTCAAACTAAGTACAAAAGAAACACCATTGATACCAACCTACTAGTTTCACTTCAAGTCATTTGTAGACATCATAATAGCCTCTAGAAACTCTATGGTAGACACCATTTTTGTTGTTTTGTCTATTATCCCAACATCTACGATTAGGAAACTAGATGACGCCTACAACCAAAGAAGAACACTTGTCTTAAAAGATTCCTTTGGATATAGCATTGACACAACCCTTTGGGTGTCTTTTGTGATGAGGAGGGTAAGGCTTTGGTAGACCTCTGCACATCCAAGAAATTGTTGAAACCAATACTTGTAATCAGGAAAGGTAAGATAACATCATACAAAAGGAAAATTATATGCACCAGTTGTAATGTGCACAGTACTTCATCAATCCAAATGTGACAAAAGAACACCATTTGAGAACTTTGTTTGATTATAAAGGCTCTGCCATAGCATCTACATCACTAACTATGATTTTTATTGAGGCTAATGACATCACAAGCATCAAAATTTCATGTGTACTAGGAAACACAATAAGATTTGCAGTTACAAAAATGATCATCCACGTAAGAATGTCAAACTTTTGCTACCTCGCTTGCAATTATTCAATAGAAAATAGGTATGGTAAGAAAAAGCTTGTTCAAAACCTAGATGGGTCCTAGCATTATGGACAATGCAAAAAATATGTCATCAAATGTGAATATAAATATGCATTAAACTTCTTGATAGAGGATGGCATAGGTACAACCTGGGTCATTGCTTTTGAATACATCATTGTAAAAATCATGGGCATCACTGTAAAAAAATTACAAAAGGTAGACTTGACACCTCCAAAAGTTTGGGATGTTCTCAAGCTAGTGCTCTTCTACAATACCACTTCAAAATTACAACCAAGAAGGATTTGTATAATGACAAAGAAAAATTCCACTGTACCATTCTCGAGACACAGAAAGATGAATCTACATTCAATCATGTAGATTCCATGGATGCATTTTTTGAATACTTGTAGAACTGCACTAGACAATGTGATATCCTACATATTTTACTTGTTTTCTCACATGTAATGTAAATCCCTCCCTTCCTGACTAATTAAATTAAATAAAAAAGTGTTTCTTCCATTCACCCCATCTACATCTTCATCTCAAATTGTAAATGGTTCCACATGCACATGAAACTACTTCATATATGGTCATACTCTTATCGATGTAACCCTTGACAAAAAAATTAAATTTCATTACCTTTATTGAATCAAAACATTTGCAATCACTATATGTTTTCATTTTCAATTTTCCCTTTCAATGTTTTGAAATTACCCAAAAGTTCATAGTTTCTAAATGTTATATTCTTGTAAAAAAATACCAAATACAAAAAAAATGAAAGGGCTCGACTGCATTACAATACCAACAAAAATTAAATGAATGAATTTTGTTGAAAAAATGTTACGCTAAAGAAACAAAAATAGAATACCATGCATGCACCAAGACATATCACCATATTGTAGAACCCCAACAACAAGCACCTTGCTCCACTTCTTTCAATACAACTCACAGGAGGTTTCGAGACATAATTGATTTGATCTCATCCACACATACTTGATTCATTTATAAGGAAATGTAACCAGGCATAAACATGAAGAGTTTTCAAGGTGTTCACACTTGGAGTATGTGATTTTCTAAAAAGAATGGCCATCACTTTTCAGCTTGGAATAACATGGATCCAAGGGAACAACCTACAATGTTATCTGCACTCACTCAATTCGAAGAGATGCTCATAACATGAGTGAAACCACTACTACATGTAACACATGCACATGGTGGACAATAAAAATATTGTGATCACACGATAAGCTTCCCACAGGATATCTCCTCCATCTTCAACTACTTACCACACCATGTTGGATACTTTGATATCTTAACTCTCAAGAGAAGTGGGTCTAAAAATAAGGCATATGAATGCTTCATAAGTAGATCTCATATCCTTTAGGCCTTGCAATTCAAAATAGCAAATCACCCATAGTATAAATATGTTGAACTTGAACAACATGTAATTCACACCCTTCCCTTGCAATCAACATATATCAAGTTTCTAGTCTACATTTTGTTTATAATGAAATATTAACCATAGAAGGCACTAAACCAAAATCATATGAGGAAATTAATGCATCAATAGGTGCACATGTTCAATATCCATCATATTTTGTATCCTTCCTTCAAATTGGTCAAACTAAGGTCAAGCAGATTACGACGTATGTAGAAGCCACAAGTGATAACATCCCCCACCTATTAACTATCCAACTATAAGCTCTTCCCCAATCAATGAATATAACACAAAGGGCTTATTTTCTATGGCGTTTCCGTGTCTTTTTACAATAGGGGCTTCCATGTTCTATCAATCACACAATAAAATAGTCCACATACATGACCATGCTTTACATTTGTTGTGGTACCACGACAATAGATTTGACTCTCACCCCTATTTCCGCTACCTCATCCCGAACCTTATAATGCACCACCGTAGCCAAGAAACATTTGTGGTTTTCGCAAAGAGAAATATTGAGGACAACTTGCCTACAACAATCGCTGCAATGTGCCAACAACTCCAATCGATCCCGGATGCTCACATTGCAACCAATTCATGTGCTTCGGGTCTGCCCTATGGGGAACCCAAGTCCTACCCGGTCCAAGAGTAAGCACAAACTCATGGATATGATAATACAACTTGGGATCCCAACATTGTTCTTCACACTAAGTGCACCAAACATCAAATGGCCATATTTTCATAATATCACGCCAGGAACACCTCAAACATACCCCTCCACTAGGCACTACTGGAGAAATATAACATAATTGAAAATCCCCACCTTACATATTTATACATGGAAAGAATATTGAAATTTTTTGTGAATTAATTTTGCACGGCTACCTTCACAGAAAGGACTATTAGTACAGGTTAGTGTGTACAACATACCCTTACATTTATCTTCGTGTACTATATTTAAAATTCCCCTTAATAACCTTATTGGTGATGAACAAATACAAATGACAACACATAGGGTATGCCCATATCCACGGTTTCCTATGGCTAGAAAATGCACCAAACATGGACACACTAGATGAGAATGACCCTTGTCAATTGGATTTTGCCAAGTGTTACTTTGACTAACTCATAACTGCCTAGAATCCAAGAGGGCCATAAAAATGTAGTTTTCTCCACCATTCCAGTATTGACGATCTTTGTTTTCTCTCCATGAACAGGGTTTTAACATCCCATATTAATGAGGATTACGAAGAACCCCTAAACCATATATAATGCCACATGAAATATAGTGAGACAAAATGCTTGCTTAGGTAGGTCACAAATTTAAAATATCGATATAGGACCTTGTGGTTAGTACAAGACACATCAAGCATACATATCAACAACAAAGGGCACAAAACATACACACTGGTACGAAATGATGCAAGAATAAACATCCATGACTCATAAATGATTTCCATCTAGCATGCAAACATCAAATGACATCCAATTGTATCATGCCAAGAATTTCTCACATACATTACAAAGTATGCAATGAAGGACGAAAAAATATCATAGAACTACCACCATATGTTGACAAGAATATATTACACAGTTGACGATAAGAGCCCTACAATATAATAAGTTCTTAGAAGAAACTATCATTGACTGTGACATCGGTGTGCAAGAGGCATGCCACATGTTGTTGATTTAACAAAATTAAATCTTAATTAGAGGACTAGAGTAAATCAGATATATCAGAAACATACAACATACTAGCATATAATGATGAGAAAGTGCAACCCACAAGAGGATAGGAGTGACTTAGTTGATATCCGGTTGTCTACATGAGATCTGGGATGGAATGATGGTGGAACATGTTTATTCTGGAGTGTATGTGCTTCATATGGAAAATAGTGATTTAGAAGTTATGTTGGACAATATTACCCAGAAGGGGACAATATCACCTGGGACTGGGTGCTAATTGATTTAAGAAAAATAAATCTTAATCAGAGGACTAAGAGCAATTAGATAATATAACATCCAATGGAAAGCAAGTGTACTCAACAAGAGGATGAGAGTGACTTAGTTGATAACTCGATGTATGTGTTGGATTTATACTGAAATACTAATGGAACAATTTAGATCTAGGTTGTATATGCTTCGCTTGGAAAACAGATATTCATAAGTCTCCTAAAGAAAAATGCCTAGAAGAGGACAGGACTACCCTAAGCACTATTGTCTGAACTGGGTGCTAGTGTTTTGGAAATGAGTTTGGATTCGATATTTTTAGGGTCTTATAAGATTTTCTTAACTTCATTATTTGTCACTCCAACTTCACTGTAGGGTTTCATTATTGCACCAATACCTACAAAATAAACTCAAACTACATGTACAAGGCTCAATCACCCAAAAGATGGAATAAAATATGTATATGCTCGAGTTGAACTAACCTCAATGGTCACCCCAATATGATTGTCACTGAGCATTGCACCATATTTCAGACTCAATGTAGTTCTGGTGTGTGTGATATAGAATAATGTCCCTTGAAACTAGGTTTCCTTTGTGTCATTCACACCAAGATGGCAGGATACAGCTACTTTTTCCTAAGATCAATGTGTGTGATGGAATTCAAAATTTTCCCTTCCTATGCAGTGAATGATGGAGCCCAAATGTAGTCCTTGAATGTTTCTCTTTTTCCCAAGTAATATATGCGAAGTAACATCCCAATTGCCCAGTCTCGTTGAATGGTAAGTAAGTCATGTATATATATGATTCCTTTACGTTAATTTCATCATCAACCCTAAAATCTGACCCAAAGTGGTAATAAGAGTTTTAGAAAATATAATGCTCTATGTGGCATTTTAAACATAGGAGAAGAGGGAAAGAGGACAAAAGCACCCAAAGGGGACAATAACATATGAGTGCTCTTGTCCCTACTACACACTAGTATCTGAGAGGATTTAAGGATAAGTTAGGAAATATTGAGTTGGGTCACATATTATGTAATGTCCAAAGAGTAAAGGGATAGTTATAGAAAAAAACGGACATAAGTATAAAAAGATAAAACAATGTAAATGTAAAGCAAAGTAAGTATTGTTAATGTCTAATTTTCTTGCTTAAGAATCATACATATAATGGCATACTAGATGCATGATGTAACAATACTAAGTACGTAATTTTATGTCTACAATAGTGTCCTAGTGATGGGTGTAGATTTAGTTCTTTCAATGTCTAATAATGTCACCTTCATTTCACTCTGTCACATCCATTTTATCGTAGGGTTTTTTCATCGCACATGTATATGCAAACGAACCCTAACTACCTACACAAGACTCAAACACATATTATACTGGATTAAAGATGCATATGCTTGAGTTAAAATAAACTCAATGGTCACTCTAGCGTGATTTTCACTTAGTGTTACACTACATTTTAGACTAAATATAGGTCTAGTATGTGTGATATAAATTGTGTCCCTTGAAGTTAGGTTGCCCTTGTGCAAGTTACACCAAGATAGAGGGATACAACTACTTTCCCCCAAAGATAATGTGTGTCATGAAATTCAGAATTTTCCCTTCCTATATAGTGAATAATGTAGCCCAAATGCATTCCTTAAGTTGTTCCTTTTTGCCCAAGTAGTAGATAAATAATAATAGCACAATGCCCCTTAGAATAGTTTGTAGGTTGTGTATATATGATTCATTTGTTTTAATTTTTACATTATAAACCCTAAAAGCTAACCCAAATTGATCAATACAAGTTTAAAAAATATAAACAAGTGGTGTGTAATTTTAAAATATAAGAATATGGAGAAGAGACAGAAGCGCCCACAAGGTGACAATATCATCGACCGCTATTATCCCTTATTGGGCGCTTATATCCAAAAATATCCAAATATAAATCAGGAAATGCTCAACTGAGTAACATATTGTGTGATGTCCAAAAGTAATGGGACAATCCTAGAGAAGTAGAGGACAAAAATTTGGAAAGGAAAAATAATGTCAACATAAAGTAAAACAAGTGTTATCAATGTCTAGTTTGTTTCTTAGGAATCATGTATATAATGACATACTAGAGGCATAATGTAATAGTAATAAGTGCATAATTTTATGTTTACATTGTCCCCCACTTTATGTTAGTGAATGATATTTTGTAGCATAAAGTAGATAGAAAAAGTGTACCTTATGGAGATATGAAAAAGATTGTATCCAATAACATGCCAAATGGAAATTATAGGATGCATATCGTGGAGTATAACAGGAGAAAAGAACTCTAGGGGTGACTTGTGCACATAGAAAAAAATATACTTGCGCTTGTAGTCGAATATTACCTTTGCGTGAACATTTTGTGCTTGAGATTGCTCCTTGTTCTAGTTGCATTGCCTTTTGTCGGGATAAGGATGGACTTACAAAAGAAGAAAATTGTAGTCAATGTTCACATTATATAAAATTAAGCTTTAACTTAGAAAAATCAAAATCCTATACATGGGAATGTGTAAAATAAATAAGTGAATCGAAGATAGATTACACCTAATTATCGAGAGATAAAGGATAGAATGCCCCTGTGTATTATTACCTTGGAGAAATTTTCCTTAGAGATAGTAGGAGGGGTCAAGAGTGAGTGATTCTTGAACCAATTTGAAAAATCTTATGGTTTAGGCATATTTTCGTCAGAGGAAGAGTGTTGTAAGAGTGGTTAACTTTTCCCTTTGTCTATGATGCTTCCCCAAAATCGACGAATAAGTGTCACTGGAAATGGTCACCAACCCAATAGTGATTTAATATAAATATAATTAAATCTTATTGCAAAGTAACTACTGTAAGTAATGATGTACAAATGCTAATATAAAGTAAGACACGAGTAAACAATCATGTACAATATGAAACCCTAAGTAAGAGGGGGAGATAGGAAGACTTAGCTAATTTTTAGGAAGTTGGAAGTGATCTGGGTTGGTGACTAGTTGAAACAGACTATAGGCAGTGTCATCAAAGCTCGTTGGAGGTTATGGAACTCATAATGGCACAGGGAAGGAACACCTAAACATTGGTGACTTGATCTAGGTGCTCAAAATTTGGTACCTTCTGTACTGGAAGAGATTTGTTGTCAATCTCTTTTTGTCTCTTAAGATTCACTCCTTGATCGCCGAATGTACCTCTAACTTGTAAAAAAAAGCATCTACCTGCACATGTCCACAAAGCACATTAAATTTAATTAAAAAGATGCAGAATGTAGATTCGAACTAACCCCGGCGGTCACCCGAAGAGAGAACTTAAGACTGAGCACTGCAGTACATCTCAAACTCCATGTAGTTTTGTGTGAAAGTGTATGTAATGATTTCCTTGGGATGCCCTTGCGCGAGTTACACTATAATAGTGGACTAGATCTAGAATGTTCCATATGTGAATGTGTGTAATGGAATAGAATAGACTTCCCTTCCTATGTTGTGTATGCAGAAGTGATGTAGCCATTGTCCCTTGAGTGAGTGTGCTAGATGGATGCCTTTGATGCTCTTATGCCTTTTGAATGCAATCTTAGGTGATAGTAAGTAATGTTAGTGCTTGGTCCTTTATTTGAGAGTCATGACTATGTATATATATGATTCCCTTGTTTGAATTTCGTAATTGACAATTGAAAGGCCGACCCAAAAGTATAAAAGATTCCCAAGAAGTAAAAGAGACCCAAAAGAGTAAGAAAAGGTGAGAAAGTTTCACAAGCGGCTAGGAGGGACAGGAGTGCCTAGGTGTTAGTGTCCTAATTGGGCATTAGTTTCCAATGCCATAAAATATAAATAAGTCAAATACCATCATGGTTGTAGGGTGTGTAATACCAGAAAGAGTGCAAGATATAAATCAAAAGGCCCAAAAGACATCTTCAATTACTAGTTTTTTTACTTAGGAATCATGTATATAATAGTATGCTCTAAGACCTAGAAATATACCCAAGTGCATAGATTTTGTGTCTACAATTTCCCCCACTTTATGATGTTGAGTGAATACTTGATAGCATAAAGTAGATAGAATACATGTACCTTATGATCCTGTAGAGAAGTGTGTAGCCAATGGCATGCCGAGTGGACAAGTGAAGCATTAAGTGATCGCAATGTGAAGCATGGAGACTAGGAAAGGGAAGTGGACCCTAGGGGTGAAGCATATGCATAGTAATGTGTTGTGTTCTTTGTTGTGAGTTGCTCCTTGTTGTGTATTAAGGATAGAATTGCAAAAGAAGATAAAAACAGTAGTTAAAGTTTTTAATATGAGAAATCAAAGTAACGTGTGTATAAGTAAGTAAAAGTGTGAAAGTATGTAAAAGGAAAGTGTGCACCTAATGTATAAGAGCGTAAGAGATAGAAAATTGTCTTGATTTTGCTTTGAGTTATTGAAATTTTTTTCGAATGGTGAGGTTTTTGGGTGATCTCACACCAAGAGCAAGTTTTTGGGTGATCTCATGTTGAGAGTGAGTTTTTGAAGCGATATCATGCCAAGTGTGAGTTTTTTGAGTGATCCCACTCCTAGAGAAGAGTGTTGGGGAGAGAGGTATCGTTTTAATCTTCTTCCGTGAATCTGCCCCAAAAGTACCACTACATATCGTACGTCCCGATTTTTTCCTAATTTTTTTTATTGTTCTGAATTGTTTTGATTTGTACCAATTGTAACTGATATATTGTATTCTGTGACTAGAGGTAAGTTCTTACTACTAGAGAATTTATCTGGAGACTGTTGTAAATTGTGTCATATTAACAAATTGATTATTTCTACCCCTAGGGCATTAACACCCAAGGGAGGACACAAGCGCTAAGTGCTACTATATGATATTGGGTGTTAATGTATGCTCTATGTGTGAGGTCTAAGTCTGTTTGTGGACCGTTTTATGAATATGTTTCAATATTGATTCTATACTATGTTGTGTTGATCTGTAGCTTTGATTTGTTATAGGGGTGATTTGTTCACATAAAAGTTGTCTACCTCATTTTGGGTGCATGTGACGACTGTAGGATAATGTGGTCCAAAGGAGAGGACCTGATATTGATGTAAATTGGATACCTAAAGGGGGTAGGGGATGTGCATGGTAGAAACCAAGGCACAAGCAGACAATGTGGGCTAGCAACAAGTGTTAGTATTAAAACTAACATACAAGAGAGGACAATGTAACAAAAAATTAGTAAGACAAGATGGACTGCAAAAATGGGTTTCATACATGGGACATCGCTCACAATGTCCCAAAATAATTAAGGTAGAAGCAGACAAAAGCATACAATGATCAAACAAGACATAGGGCATAGCCCACAAACAATAGCAAGTAATAGAAAGCAAAAAATGATAGATAACCATGGTTGTATAGATCCTGTAAGAAAAATGCTACACATGAAGCACCTGTTAGCATGTTTGAAAGATAAGTAGTATGTCAAAGCGTGTATATAACAACAAAGAGTAAAGTAAAGTAATAGTGTCAGGAAGTAGTAAAGATTGTAACAATAGAACGTGTGTTGAATAGAGTATGAGAGTGCAAACGTAGATGCCCTAGGTGCATCGGTGGGACTGGTAAAGAGATGTGTCGAGAATCATGTAGCATGTATAAATTTGTAAGATTTTTTAATTCACCTCAAAATACCAAGTGAATGCGCATGTGTATATAGAAAAAGATAATGACATACTAAGAATCCATCTAGCATGGAAAACAAAGTGTAACATGTAAATAGAATAAGCTAACAAGAGTAAATGTAACCAAGATGTGAAAATGTTGTGCAAAATTGATGGTGTGCTACGATGTGCAAAATGTGAAGATGATAGGAGCAACATTTCCCCCAATAGATGTGTGTGAGATGCGGTTCATTTAGAAATGCCCCTTCAACAGTTAATAATGAACCATAGAACAAAATTGTGTCATCGAGAAATAAGTGTATTGTGTAAAAGTAGATGCTAGGAAGATGTATTGTGAAGTACAGAGCATGAATTGTAGATGATATGAGGTTCATTTCATACTTAGACCCTCATTAGTCAAGTATGAACCATGGAACTAGAGTGCGTCATCAAGTAATGATGTTACAATGTGTGCACCAAAGATGTAGGAGTGCTTAGAAAATATTAGACATGAAGTACGGAATGTGAAGTGTAGTATTAGACACCAGAGACAACTAATAGTTATGTAAGGGGGTGAAGAAAGCATGATGCCCCCCAGATATGTGATTGGATAATGATCAAGAAAACTCATCTAAGAGATCATCAGTTTTAGGATCATAACCGATTAGATTTCGATTGGAGACTTGGTGAGCAATGGTGTGGGGTAGATCATATAAAGAGTCTGTGCGGCGTAAATTTTACATGCCCATAACATATTCTTCATCAGTGAAAGGAGGTTACAGATAATCATGTGCATACCAATGACTATGATTTTGAGTATATCCAAGGAATGAATCATTATAAATAGAGATGCATTCAAAAGGCATGGGAAATGTGATATCAGTATGATTGGGAGCTAGAATGCCACCAAGATTGTCTGAGTGTGAGTGAAGAATAATAGTGAGTGTGTGAAAGGAAAACCAATAAATGGAAGACATGGAGGCCATAGGCAGCAATAACGATTATAAATCTGTGATAAATGTGAGGAGAGTGAGGTGGGGGAGGATATCGACAAGTGTTAATCCTAACTATACTAAGTTATCATGCATGCAAATAGTGTCAAAGCAAGTGGGGTTGAATGGAATATGAGGCCAATAAGAGTCATGTATGAAGAGAGTGCATGTGAAGGGATCAATTTGTGGCATAGAGTGAACTTGAGGAGATGAAGTAGGTAGTGTGATGTCTAATGTATCGACGGTCCCCTAGAAAGGTATCATGGTGTTAGTGGAAGAAGGAGGTTGTGTGAATTGATATTCACTAGGGCCAATAGCAACAAAAGTGTCTTGGAAGTAGGAATCATCTATTTCAAGAGGAGTAAAGTTAATATTGTGCAATGTTTCATTGGTAAGCTCCACAACATTGACCTCATCATCAGTGTTGGCATTATCTTTTTGGATAGCATTGTCAAGGATATTAGGAGGAGTGGAACTAGCTATAGGATTGAGAGGAGAAGTGATGGGTGGGATAGTGGTAGCTATAGAGGGAGACATGGCGGTGATATGATATCAGTAGTATGTGTAGGGATGGATGGGATGCATGTGGAGGTAGAGGAAGTATTTGAAGCACTAGATTGAGCAATATCATATGTATTGATATTATGATATGGAATATGATTTAGTGGAGGTATGGGCATGGCGGTGATTGGATCTATGCGGCAGAACTAGAATGGGTCAGAGTCATTGGAAATGGTATGCTCATAGCCATCATGTAGGAATTTAACACAACGATGAACCATGGGAGGGATAGCATATATAGTGTGAATCCATGGTCTACCAAGTAAGAAATTGAACTAAACTTATGTGTCAATGACATAGAACATAGTGGGAAGGGTTTTAAGTCCAACCTGTAGAGGTAAGGTGATAGTACCAAGTCATGTGCAAGTATTGGAATCATAGTCATAGTGGGAGCCAATAGTAGCATTGATAAGCAAAGGGGCAAAGGAAGTGCTTACAGCATAGGGAGGGATATCCTCATCACTAAAGGATGTGACATGCAGTAGATTTTTGAGGGACTTATTGAGATGGTTGAAGGTAACATGGAAATTGTTACTTTCAATATCGATGGAGCAGAGGGTTGCTTCTAATGTATGAGGACAATTGGGTGCTCTATGTAGGAGATCATAAAGAGATATTTTTTCCAGTGTATTCTTAAGTTGGTCAATGATATCATAAACTTTAGATGTGGTGGTAGGAACTGTAGAGGTAATATGTGGTGGGATAGAAATAGGTGGAGTTGTAGGAGGCCGGTTGCGGCGCGTGGTGACTACATTGATAGTTGGATCATGCATTAGAGTAATGAAGCGGGGAGGATGTATGGACCTACATAAAACTAGTAGTGGTAGCATCCATGCCAGTAACCTTGGTTGGAGCATAGGATGGATAAGAAGATTGATTTATGAATTCAGAAGAAGGGAATAGAATCTGATGCATTCTCAGAAGGTAGGGTTTGAGCAGGGTTCACAAAATGATGTAATATAAATGGAATTAAATCTAATTAAAGAGTAACTACTATAAGTAATGATGTACAAATGTTAATATATAGTAAGACACAAGCAAACAAGTATGTACAATATGAAACCCTAAGCAAGAGGGGGAGATAGAAATACTTAGCTGATTTTTGATTAAGTTGGAAGTGATATGGGCAGGTGAGTAGTTGAAACAGACTGTAAGCAGTGTCTTCAAAGCTCTTTGGAGGCTCTGGAACTCAAAACGGTGTAGGGAAAGAGCACTCATAGGAGAATAGGAGCACCTGCGTTCTAGTGATTGGATCTGGGTGCTAGTGGCCGAGAAAATGCTCAATTTTTGGTATCTTCTATGCTGGAAGAGATTCACTATTGATCTTTGTTTGTCTCTTGAGATTCACTCTTTAACGTTGAATTTACCTGTAACCTGCAAAACAAACATGTCCACAACCCACATCAAATAGAATAAAAAATATGTAGAATGTGGAGTCAGACTGACCCGATAGTCACTTGAAGAGTGAACTTACGACTGAGCATTGCACTACATCCTAGACTCCTTGTAGTTCTATGTGTGTAATGATTACTCCAGGATGCCCTTGGGCAAATTGCACTAAGATACCAGGCTAGATCTAGAATGCTCCAGATGAAAATGTGTGTAATGGAATGGAATAGACTTGCCCTCCTATGTTGTGTATGCAGAAGTAATGCAGCCCTTGTCTTTTGAGTGAGTGTACTAGATGGATGTCTTTGATACTCTTGTGCCTTTTGAATGCAAGCTTAGGTGATAATAAGTAATGCTAATGTTTGGTCCTTTATTTGAGATCCATGACTATATATATATATATATATATATGATTCCCTTATTTGAATTTTCTCATTGACAACTGAAATGTTGAACCAAAAGTATAAAAGATGGCCAAGAAGTAAAAGGGACCCAAAAGAGTAATAAAAGCAGAGAAATGGTCAGGAGTGCCTGGGCGCTAGTGTCCTAACTGGGCGCTAGTGTCTGAGGCCATAAGAGATAAATAATTCAAATATCATCAGGGTTGTAGGGTGTGTGAGACTAGAAAGAGTGCAAGAGATAAACCAAAAAGCCCAAAACACATCGTTAATTACTAGTTTTATTGTTTAGGAATCATGTATTTAATAATATGCTCTAAGACCTAGAAATTTACCCAAGTGCATAGATTTTATGTCTTAAAATAGTAACTAATCACAAATGACACTTAATTTCAGACATATTATTGTCCTTGCATATGCCATAGGTGTCAGTCCTTCTTAGATGTTGGTATGAAAGTAAGAAAAATGTGAACCAATAAAGAAAAATCGTTAGTTCCCTTGTCCAAAGTATGAAATATTCTATTGATTTAGTTCGGTAGACACAAAATCTATGCATTTAGGTACATTTCTAGGTCCTAAAGCATGCAAATGTAGACATGATTCCTAAGAAAGAAAACAAGTGGTTGACAACCCCTTTTGGCCTTATGCTTTATCTTTTGCATTCTTACTGGTCTTATGCATATTATATCCTTGTCGGAACTTGACTGATTTATCTTTTATGGCCTCGGACACTAGCACCCAATTAGGATAGAAGTACCAAGGCACTCCTAGCCTTCTTTATCTTCTTCTTACTCTTTTGGGTCCCTTTTGCTTCTTGGGGACCTTCTAGTACTTTGGGTCAACCTTGCAGTTGTCAATTACAAAATTCAAACAAGGGAATAATATAAATACTTAGTTATTGCTCTCAAATAAGGGGACAAACACTATAAGCATTATCTATCATCACCTAAGCTTACATCAATGGCATAAGAGTTTCAAAGACATACATCTAGCACATCCATATAAGGGACAAGGGTTGTATCACTCTGCATACACAACATAAGCAAGGAAGTTAATTTTATTCCATCTCACACATTTGCATTCTTAGAGAAATATAGATCTAGCCCTCTATCATAGCACAACTTTCACAAGGGCAACCTATGACATCATTACACACGCATACACGAATAACTACATGGAGTATGAGATGTAGTGCAGTGTTCAGTACTAAGTTCACTCTTTGGGTGACCATCGGGTTCAGTCTGACTCCCCATTCTCCATATTATTTATTATGTTTGATGTGGTTTATGGGCATGTGCAACTAGTTATGTACTTTGTAGATTACAAGTATGGTTGATGACATTAGAGAAAAAATAGAGCGACAAAAGAGGATCGACAACAAATCTCTTCCAACTTAGAAAAGGCCAAAACCTGAGCATCTAAGCGGACACTAGCACCTAAACTATTCATTAGCACCTAGGCACTCCTATCCTATCATGGGTGCTTCTGTCTTGTGCAGTTCTGAGTCCCATAACCCTTGGTGAGCCTTGATGACACTCTTCCCAGTCTGTTCCAGCAGTTTCTCAGCTCAGATCACTTCTAGATCACTCAAAAGTCAGCTAAGTCATCCTCCCTTCTCATTTTCTTAGGGTTTCATGTTATTTCATGCTTATTGCTTGTGTCTTATTGTATTTTATCACTTGTATATCACTAGTTACAGTAGCTACTCTGAAGTTTAGATTTAATTGAATTTAAAGTAGATCATTTGGTGAACTCCCACTCTTGATTGAACACTCGAATCCTTATTTTACATGTTGTACTGGTTTTGTTCTTCTCCAAACCCAAACCCTACTTTGTACCATGGCTCCTAAGGTTCCTCAAGTCTCCATATATCAATTACTTTAAATGCACCCATCTTGTAAATATGTTCTCCAAAATTCCCTAGACACTATGTACCTCCCTCTCAATATGCCACCTTCATAAGTCAGTGCCATTTCGATCGTCTCTTTAAATCCCCTATTAGTCTTGATACCACAACCAATCAATCCATCTTTGAGTCAATTCAAGATTTACACCATTTATTTAAAGATAAATTCCAAGCTATGGAAACCATGATCACATCCCTCATAGGTGAAATACAACATCTTAATGTTGTTTCTCAGGCCTATGTTAGTTCTCCTTATGCACCTCATCCTAATCCCATGTCTACTACATGTGCTCATACAAGAAAGGTCCACATCTCCTCACAATAAGAACCTCTCAAGTTTGATCGAAATGTTAAGCAACATCATATTATCTAAGCTCCTTAATCATCAGTTAATCACCTCATCGCCTACTCACTATTACTCTCCTTATTGGCTTACAAAATACAAAGGTCACCCATTTTGCAATTATCATAGAATTAATTGACATTGTGACAATGATTGTTATGATTTAGAATGAAGAATCGAGAAACTTGAGCATCAAGTCTTTATTTAATTTGCTACACAATAGTTTTCTCCACACTCATCTCCAATTGTTAAACCCCAATGGTCTCCCAAATATGATCCCTCTATGCCTAGTGAGTGCCACGCGATAATTACTAATGTTCCTTCTCTGGTAATTTAAGAGTCGCCTATCTAACCCAGTGTCATACCACCTTTCGAAATACCTACGCCATAACCACCTCCTATTAAGTAATCTACAGAGTTACCAATCCCAAATATGCAACCAACATTAAAATAATAAAAACCAATTCACTTGACACAAGCTCGGATCCTTCAACAACATTCTATATTTAAATGTATAATTCCTCCTTTTGATCTAGATAATGACTATGTTCCTAACTGGGACATATTTCAAACTCTTCCACCATGGCATGGTCTCTCTCACATCATCGTATAGATATCCATCACTTCCACACTTGGGGGGGCATCAAACTCCTCCCCCCTCCACAACATTTTGGTGTATCTATTGTCTAATCTTAATTCACTTGATACACTTCATGCTCAGTCCTTCACAAATACATCTTTCCTAACATTTTATTCTCACTCACATACTATATTATCATTACCTAATAATGCACTCTTGTTCTATGGTTCATGCTTGACTATTGAGGGTGCAATTCCTACATGAACTTCACTTGTCGCATCGTAGATAATCATGCTTCGTGATTCATGTCTATCTTTCTAAGCATCATCACATATCTGGTTCACATACTTTATCTTTAATACCCGATGACACACTCTTAATTTATGGTTCATGCTTGACTGTTGAGGGTGTAATTCCTCCATGAACCTCACTTGTCAAATATTAGATAATCACGCTTTATGCTTCATGTCTATCTTTATGAGCATCATCACATCTATGGTTCACATACTTTATCTTCATTACCCGATGACGCACTCTAGCTCCACGGTTCATACTTGACTGTTGAGGGGGAATTCCTACATGAACCTAATTTAATGCACATTCGCTGGGGGGAAATGTTGCTCCTATAATCTTCACATCTTGCATACCATAGCACGCCATCAAACTCACACAAAATTTGCACATCTTGGTTGCATTTATTCTTGTTAACTTATACTATTTACATGTTGCACTTTATTTCCTATGCTAGTGGGATTCTTAGTATGTCATTATCATTTTCTATATACACATGCGAGTTCACTTGGTATCTTGAAATGCATGATATAATTTTACATATTCTTACACGATGCATGATGCTTGATGTAACTCTTTACCAGTCCCACAGAGAATCTTGAGGGCATCTACCTTTGTTACTCTCATACTCTACACATCACAAATCTTATAATATCAATACATACTATTTCTACTCGGTATCACTTATTTTTCACTTATATATACATGTTTTGACATATTACTTATCTTTCTAACATGATAATGGGTGCTTCATATGTAGCATTTGCCTTGCATGACTCTATACAGCCATGGTTCTCTATCATTTCTTTCTTGTTATTATTTTCTCTTATTTGTGGCCTATGTCGTATGTATTGCTTGACTATTGTTTGTTTGTGGCCGCTTCGGCCCTGATTTTATTCTGACATTATGAGTGATGTCCCATGTATGAAACCCCCTTTTCATGGTCCATTTTGTCTTCCTAGTTGTTTGTTACATTGTCATCTATTACATGTTAACTATTTTTACAACTAACACTTGTTTACTATTCCATTTTGTTTGCATGTGTCTTGGTTTCTACCATACACATCCCCTACCCCTATACATATCCAATCTCAAAAATTCATATCAGTTTTCGGTCCTCTCCTTTGGACCACATTCTCCTACATTCGTCGCATGCACCCCAAATGAGGGGGAATCTATTTGGTGAACGAATCACCCTTACAAAAACTTAGAGCTCTAGAACAGATTGGAAAAATACATAATTGGCACAAATACACAGTTACAGATTGGTCTAGAATCAAACTTGGGCCCAAAACATAGAACAAACACTAGTGCCCGGTCTTGGATGATAGCAGTGGTTTCTTATGTCCCCCCTGGTTGCTTGTGTGCTAGTGCCAAAGATAGTCAATTTATTAGTTCAACATAGTTTCCAGCAGTTTACAGTACAGTTCTCCAGTATCAAACACTTGCCTCCACTGACAAAATTTAGTCAATCAAGTTACAATTCAGTTACAAAAGGCTACAATAGGTTACAACATGTTATAAAAGGTTAAAAAAATGTTACAAATCAAGGACGTGTCATCTGCAGTGGCACTTATTTGGGAAGTGTCATGGAAGGAGAGAAAAACATACCTCTCCCCCAGTAAACTTAGCATCAAATCACCAAAATAACTCGCTCTTTGCGTGAAATCACCCCAAAAACTCGCTCTTGGCATGAGATCGCCCAAAACGCTCACTATCGGCATGAGATCACCCCAAAACACTCACTCTCTGTGTGAGATCACCCAAAAACCTTGCTCTTAGCATGAGATTTCCCAAAAACCTCACCATTGGCAACAAAACATTCAAATCTAACAACATCTCCAAAGTAACAGGACAATTTTCTATGCTTTACTCTCTTATACATCATGTGCACACTTTGCTTTACACACTTTTTACATACTTATACACATATTACTCTAATTTTTTAATATACATAACTTTGACTACTCTTTTGCTCTTCTTTTGCAGGTTCGTCCTTATAAGCAACAAGAAGCAGCTCACATCAGCGAGTAAAAGATCCATGTAGACACTAAATCACACACTTGTGTACATTTCTAGGTCCTAATCACATACTACTATTCATATGATTCATAAGTGAGAAAACTAGTATTTGACATCTATCTTTGGCCTTTTTCTTGTCTTTCTTGCTTTCTTTGTGGTCTTGCACACCCCACAACCTAGTATTACCTTTGTTTCTTTATCTTTCTTGGCTCTGGACACCAACACCTAGCCAGGATAACAGCGCTTAGGCACTCTCATCCCCTTTGGGTGCCCTCGACCTCTTTGTATCTTGCTCACCTTTTGGGCCTCTTTTATCTTTTGGGCATCTTATTTTCTTGGTGGTCGACCTTTTAGTTGTCAATTACGAAATTCAAACAAGGGAATCATATAAATACAATTTTATGTGATCATAATAAAGGACCAAGATTTAAGCATCTACTATCACCACCTAAGGCTACATCCAAAGGCATTTTAAGGGCATCAAGGCATCCATCTAGCTATCAATAAAGGGTTAAGGGACTGCATTTTTCTACATACACTTCATAGGAGGGGAAGTTCATTTTGGCATCTACACATCTACTTACATTACTACATTTAGTTATTACCCACTATTCGGTACATCTTGCACAAGAGCCACCTAGGGCACGATTCTACACGCAATGGAGTCTGAGATGGAGTGCAACGCTTGGTCATAAGTTCACTCTATCAGATGACCATTGGGGTCAGTCTGACTCCCCATTTGCATATTTTTATTTTTAGGATTTGATGCATTTTGGAGATTTTATGAGAGAATTTTTTTTGCAGGTTACAGGTGAATTCTATAGATCCAGTGTGACATATAAGTGACCAACAAAAAAGGTTAGCAAATACCTTATGACATAAAAAAATTCAAATTCCAACCATTATCGCAGTCGCGGGTGCCCAGAAAAAGACTTTATCACCCAAGAGCTCTTGACCCAGTCGAAACACCCTAGTCCAGCCTATTCAGATAGTTCTGAAATTTTCTAAGTGTGATTGTGACAGATTCCTCCTCTTGTTCATTATTTTTCTAGTCCAACATGCTTCAAGATTTTATTGTGAAATCAACTAAGTCTCATATTCCCTCTCTTGCACCTAGGTTTTTAATGTACTTTCTTATTTGCTTGCGTCAAATATGTGCTTTATTGACTATCCATTGCACATGACTTTGAAATATCTAGGGTTTAGCATTATATTTCTATTTTTGTTAAATCATTTGGTGAACCCCACTCTTAAGACTCCTTGCCCTAGGATCCACAAAACCCTCATGGCTAAAATCGATCCTCTTCTCCTAAGAAAGTTATGCATCATGTTAGTATTAATCCTATCCTTGGCGATGTTTCTAAAGCTGAAATTTATGACCTTTATTACAATTCTCAATTTGATGACAACATTCAAAGGCAACTCCTTGCAAATGAGTGCAATGTTCCTACTAGTTTCTGCAACTCTAACATAAGCATTCTTTCACTGGATCAAACCTTGTTCTTCCATAGTCACCAAGGTTACTCCACCTTCTATTTTTGTTGCAGGGCATGATGATTGTGTTATCAATTATATGCTTGGTCTTAATTGTGTCATTGTAGGTAAAAATAATTTTATTTCCAATGTTGAAAATGTACATATACATGATGATGTTTCTCATATTAATAAGGAGGAATGTAAAGTTGTCTCTCATGTTTCTTCTACTTCTAAAAATACTTTAAATGATTGTAAAGATATATCTTATGATAGTGCTTCTCCTACTTCTTTATATGTTGATGACTCGCTTGAGGAAATATTTGCAGGCGAAACTTTTTATGGTAGTGATGCTGATCAGATTTCTGATCATGAACATGTTAGTGAGGATGTTACTTCTCTTAAGACTGTTGACTGTGAATTTTCCACTCTACTTTCTTCTACTTATGAGGTTGTTTCCAACGTCAATCATGATGATTCTACCACTCCTACTAGTTCACCTCTTATTGTTTCTTTTGATTCTACTGCTGGCATTTCTATCGATATTCCATGTTCTTCTCCTCCTCTTTCCTCTTCTTCTTCTCTAGATGACATTCATGTTGATTCTTCTATTCCTACTAGTATACCTCCTCTTATTTCTTCTACATCTACATCTAGCATTACCAAAGAGCCTTCAACTTTTGCTTCTTCTTCTCACATTCCCATGATCACCCACAATGGAAAACTTCAACCTCTTTATGTACCTCTCACTTCTTCTACAATTCCTTCGCATGATATTTTATCATTCATGCATGTTGTTGGAAATTTGCAATCTCAAGTTCAATCTCTTACTATTGAAAGAAAATACTACTATGCTTCCATTGAGAATAAATCTCTTCATGGCAATCTTATTCCAAAGAAGTTCACAATTCAACCTTTCCTAAGGATTTTATCATTCCTACCTTTTCATGTTTTAATGGCAGTGCTGGCAATCCATATTTACATCTTAAGTGTTATCGTTTAGGTATGGCTTCTTATTCTAATGATAGATTGTTACTAAAATATTTTCATCATAGTTTTGTTGATGATGCTCTTCAATGGTATACCCATTTTCCTTATGGATCTATTAGTACATATTGTGAAATGGAAGAGGCTTTTCTTAGACGCTTTATGTTTAACAATGGTCATAGAATTACGCATTATCGCTTACCTCACTTGTATCAAGGAAAGAAATAACCCATTCTAGATTACATTTTAAACTTCAATTCTTGCATGCATCAATTAGTATTTCAACCTATTGATCTAGAGAATCAATTTATCTTTTGTCGTGGCTTGATTCTTGCATTGAAAGAAAAAATACAATATGATACATGTGAATCGTTTACGCTTTTATGCTATAAAGTAATTGATCTAGAATAAGATTTAATCACTGCACATGCTATATAACCCCCTTTTATTCCTTCTACTAAATCATAATATTCTAATTCTTCTCCTCTACCATCTATTAAGTGTCATCCAAGGTCTCCATCTCCTCCACCTCACAAATAATTTCCATCCCCTCCACCATATAATCCTCCTCCATCTCCTCCACCATGTCGGTATCCACCTAAGACTTCTCCATCTCCTACTCGGGATCCATTGCATTTCTCACATGTTGCTAAGCCTCATGATGTCTTCTATGCTTTATTTGATAAGTGCTTAATTTGTTTACCCTCTAATCAACAACATCCTCCTCATCGCTTGCATGGCTAGCGTGATCATCCTTATTGCAATTTCCACCGCATTAATGACCACTGTGACAATGATTGTTGTACCCTTCATGAAAATTTGCAACAATTAGAAGATAAGGGTGTCATTACCTTTGGCTCTCACTCTAGTGAGTAATCTCTTTCCCCCATTCTGTATAAGCGTGTTTCCACTGATGTTCACTTGTCACCTCCACCCACTTCTAAAGTTGTCATTTTTCCATCTCCTAAAATCATTATCCATATGCATCCTCCACTTAGCGCATCTAGATCTTTTCATCATCTCATTTACCTCACACTACTACCACATTTCATTGGTTACCTAAGTCTTCGACATTTGTGCTTCCTACCACTACCTCTCCCATTATTGACACCATTTCATCTGAAATTCAGTTTGGCTCTTACACTCACGTTGCTACCACCTCACGTGCTTCCACCATCCCTCGCAGGCCTCGTCATCTTTGGTAGGTGATTTCTATATGATCACCTCATTACCCAATGATGCACTCTTGTTCTTAAGGTTCTTACATGACTGTTGAGGGATTTGTTATAATAAGAACCTCGCTTCATCTTTACGCTCTATGTTTCATTGATCTATCTATCTACCGCACACTATCAATCCATTTCCAGATGAGGCACTCTTGTTCTATGGTTCATTCTTGATTGTTGAGGGGTATTTTATAAATGAACCTCATCTCATACTTATCCACCCAGGGGCTCATTTCTCCTATCATTCACTTTGAATTACATATCATTCCATCTCACTCATTCACAACATATTGCATATTTTGGTTGCACATACTCTTGCTTGCTTATACTAGTTATATGTATACTTTGTTTTCATGCTAGAAAAATACTTCATATGTCATTATCTTTATCATATACACATGCGTGTTCATTTGTTATCTAGTTGTGAATGCATACTTCTCACAGATCCTTACATGTAACATTAATTCTTGGCATTGTACCTCTTACCAATCTCACTGAGGCTCTTGGGGGAATATACTTTCATACACACTGCATGTTTTATTGTTTCATTTTATACTACTTCATATTCTTACTAGCACATTACTCTATCTATATATACACGTCTTGACATACTTTTTATCTTTCTAACATGTTAATGGGTGCTTCATGTGTAACATTTGCCTTGCAGGAACCATTTTGCACCATGGTTGTATGATACTTTGGTTTCTCTTTCTTCTATTGTATGTCATTGTTTACGAGCTATGCATTATGTCTTACTTGTTCATTGCTTGTATGTTTTTTTCCACTTCGGCCCTAATTATCTTGCGACATTGTAAGCGATGTCCCATATTTGAAACCCACTTTTCGCGGTCTACATTGTCTTCTTGCTTGCTAGATTACACATTGTCTTCTATATGTGTATTTGTCTTGATTGTACTAACACATATCTCTAGTCATGTTGTTTGCACATGCCTTGGTTTCTACCATGCACATTCCCTCCCCTTGCAGGGTATCTGTTTTAGATCAACGTCCAGTCATCTCCTTTGGGCCACATCCTCCTAGCATGTCGCATGCACCCCAAACGAGGGGGGCATACATTGGGTGAATCAACCACCCCATACACCAGCTCAGAGCTTCAACATAGTATAGTTCAGCATGCAATCAACACAATATACAATTTCAAAAATGGCCTAGATTCTTACTTGGGTCCTCAGCACAACACAGATGCTAGCACCCAGATATAGACATGAATGCATGTGTGCTTCTGACCTTTCCTAGGTACCTATGACTAAGGGAAGTTATAATTTTTTCTCATATCATTATAATTTTTAGCATTACACGGAGTAATTTTCTCATTACAGGCACATTCCTCTAACAATTAGAATGCATTCTATCTATGTTTTCTTCTCTTTCTACTTGGATCGAACTTGATCAAACTAGAACAAAGCAGGATCACACCATCTGTAGTGGTGTATAAATTTTGGGAAGTACTCAGGGATGGAGAATAAAACTAGACCTTTCTCCCCAACAAGTTTCTTCTATCGAGGCATGAGATCTCCCAAAAAAATCATTCTACAACATTTTTAGGATCTTTTCTATCCTTTTTACTCATCACGGATCAGGTGCACATGTTCCTTTTACTAATTTTTTCACATTTATACACACTTTTCACATATTTGATTACCATTTTTCTCTTCTTTTTGTAGGGTTGTCCTTATGTGAAACAACAAACATGTCAAGTGACAATGAAAACATGTACAATACGAAACAACACGTACACTCTACCCCTAAGGTAACTTCCTCTTCTTTAACTTCCATGCTTCATTATTATCACTCCACACTTTTTCTTGTCTCTCGGCATGGTTTCACCATCTATCTACGTGGTTATCAGGTACGTAACTCTTATCTACTTTATGTTATCAAGTATTCACTTAACAACATAAAGTGGGGGAAAATGTAGACACTAAATCACGCACTTGGGTACATTTCTAGGTCCTAATCACATACTACTATTCATTAGATTCCTAAGCGAGAAAACTAGTAATTGAAATCCATCTTTGGCCTTTTTATTGTCCTTGATTTCTTTATGATCTTGCATACCCCATAGCCCAGTCTGACCTTTGTTGCTTTATCTTTCTTATCTCTAGACACCAACACCAAGCCAGGGTGCCAGCGTCTAGGTGTTCTCATCCCCTCTGGGTGCCCCCGACCTCTTTTTATCTTTCTCGCCCCTTTTGGGCCTATTTGATCTTTTAGAAATCTTATTTTCTTAGTGGTCGGCCTTTTAGTTGTCAATTAAAAAATTCAAACAAGGGAATCATGTAAATACAAAGCTATGTGATCATAATAAAGGACCAAGCTCTAAACATCTACTATCACCACCTATGGTTGCATCCAAAGGCATTCTAATGGCATAAAGGAATCCATCTAGCTATCATTCAAGGGACCAAGGATTGCATTTTTCTACATACACTTCATAAGAGGGGAAGTTCATTCTGGCATCCACACATCTACTTACATTGCTACATTTAACTATTTCTCATTATTTGATGCATCTTGCGCAAGAACCACCTACGACATGATTCTACACACATGCACACAGAACTATATGGAGTCAAAGACGTAGTGGAGCATTGATTAAGATAAAATGTAAATTATATGTTTAATCTGATGTTATTTTAGCAGTAAATAAATATGCAATAAAGTACAGGAAGTAACGAAAGTAAACTAAGCAATAAATTATTAAACCCGAGTTGCAAGGAGGAGGAGAAGGTACTTAGTTCATTCACAATTGATTATGGAGTATACCAAAGTAATGACAAAGTGAAAAGAGAAGTAGGAGCATCGTATAAAGACCAAAAAATGTAGATACGGATCGATAGGCTAGACTAGGGTTCCTGGAGAGGGACAAGGGCACCCACAGGCATCCTAAGCTTGTTTTTGGGTATATAGGTTTGCGGAAATTCTCAGAAAACATCCTTTAGGTGGTCACAATATGTTCGTTGTTACTCATCTTTGGTCTCACCAAGATCATCAAGGTAGTTGTAAACCTACAATGAAGTATGAACATGTAAAACCCTCACATAGACATCAAATCCTAAAAAAGAAATATGCAAAATGAGGGGTTGACCTATCCTCAACTGTCACAATGGTGAACTTACGACTGAGTGATACATTGCATCTCAAACCCAATGTAGTTCTATGTGTGTCGGAATTGTGCCCTAGGTGGCTCTCACGTCAATCGCACTTGATAGCAAGTAAGTAACTAAATGTAAAGAAATATAATATATATGTGCATGGAATATAATGAACTTACCTCTTATGAAGTGTATGAAAAATAACCAACCCTTGTGTCCATTGTGATGTTGCTAGATGTATGTAATGGAGCTCTTAGACACTTGATGGATGCAACCTTAGGTGATGATAGCTAATGTTTAGTGCTTGGTCCCTTATTATGATCACATAACTTTATATTTATATGATTCCTTTGCTTAAATTTCGTAATCAACCCCGAAAAGGATGACTACCAAAAATATAAGATGCTCAAATGGCTAAAAGGACCCAAAAGGTGTGAGTAAAGTACAAAGGGGTCAGGGGTGTCTAGAGGGGGACAAGGGCGCCTGACCCTGGCGTCCTGGTTGGGCACTAGTGTCCAAGATGATAAATGCCAGAGTATAAAAATAAAGACTGAGAAAATAAGGGTGTAAGACTGAAAGGAGAAATATAAGACAAAGAAAGGTGGCCAAAGACATGGGTTAATTAGTACTTTTCTTACTTTGGAATCATATGAATAGTAGTATGCAATCAAGACTAGATAATTACCCGAAGTGCATGATTTTTTGTCTACAAGCACTTGCTCATAAGTTCAATCTATCGAGTGACTATCGGGGTTAGTCTGACTCCCCATTTGCATCTTTTTCTTTTTAGGATTCGATGTGTTTTGGGGTTTTGTAGGAGAGCATTTGTTTTTCAGGTTATAAGTGAATTGTGCGGACCCTGTGTGACATATAGGTGACCAAAAATGAAGATTAGAGAACACCTTGTGACGTAAGAAAATAAATTTCTGACCATTTTCATTGTCATGGGTGCCTAGAAGTAGATTCTAGCACCCAGGTGCCCCTAACCTAGTCTAGGCACCCCAATCCAGCTTATTCTGACAGTTCTAAAATTTTTTGAGTGCGGTTGTGATAGATTCCTCCTCTTATTTAGTATTTTTCCAGTCCAGCATACTTCAAGATTTTACTACGAAATCAACTAAGTCTCTTATTCCCTCTCTTATAACTAGGGTTTTAATTTAGTTTTCTTATTTGTTTGCATCAAATATATGCTTTATTGATTATCCATTGCATGTGACTCTAAAATATCTAGGGTTTAGCATTATATTTCTATTTTTGTTAAATCACTCCAACATCACACTATTATGCATACACTTCACCCCTAGGGTCTACCTCCCCTTCGTAGTTTCCACACTTCGCATTGCGGTCATTTCACACTTCACTTTCCCACTCGGCATGCTATCGGTTACACTCTTCTCTATGAGATTACAAGGTACGCATATTTTATATAATTTATGTTATTGATTATTCACTCAATAACATAAAGTGGGGGAAAATGTAGACACAAAATATATGCTCTTGGGTACACTTCTAGGTCCTAAAACATGCTAATGTATACACGATTCCTAAGTAAGGAAACTAGTGGTTAACAACTCCTTTTGGCCTTTTGCTTTATCTTTTACATTCTTACTGGTCTTACACATCTTATAGCCTTACCGATACTTAACTAATTTATCTTTTATGGCCTCAGAAACTAGCACCTGGTTAGGACAGAAGTGCTCAGGCGCTCCTGACCTTCTCTATCTTCTTCTTACTCTTTTGGGTCCCTTTTACTTATTGGGAACCTTATAATACTTTGGGTCAGCCTTTCACTTATCAATTACAAAATTAAAACAAGGGAATCATATATATACTTAGTTATTGCTCTCAAATAAGGGGCCAAACACTATAGGTATTATCTATCATCACCAAAGCTTGCATCAAAGGCTCAAGAGAATTTTAAAGACATACATCTAGCACATCCATATAAGGGAAAAGGGTTGCATCACTTTGCATACACAACATAGGAGGGTAAGTTCCTGTTATTTCATCTCACACATTTGCATACTTGGAGCAATCTATATCTAGCCCACTATCATAACGTAAATTACACAAGGGTAACCTAGGGCATCATTACACACACATACACAAAGAACTACTTGGTTTATGAGATGTAGTGCAGTGCTCGGTACTAAGTTCCCTCTTTTGGTGACTATCGGGGTCATTCTGACTCCTGATTCTACATCTTATTTATTAGGTTTAATGTGGTTTTTGGGCATGTGCAGCTAGTTATATATTTTGTAGATAACGTGTACGACTGATGGCATTGGAGCGAAACCATATCGATAAAATAAGATCAACAAAAAATCTCTTCCAACCCATAAAATGCCAAAACCTGAGCATCTTAGCTGACACTAGCACCCAGACCTGTCACTAGCGCCCAGGCACTCCTGTCCTCCTGAGGGTGCTTATTTCCTATGCATTTCTGAGTCTCAGAACCCTTAGTGACCTTGACAACACTCTTCCTAGTCTGTTCCAACAATTTCTCAGCTCAAATCACTTCCAGACCACTCAGAAATCAACTAAGTCATCCTCCCTTCATATCACTTGTATATCACTAGTTACAATAGTTAACTCTAAAATTTAGATTTAATTCAATTTAAATTAAATCAAGTTCTTTTTTTAAGATAGTAAGTTGAATTTAAATGCCTACTGTTGGATTCTATGTAAAACAACCATTGAGAAACTATGTCAATTGTCAAACTGCTTGTTTTTTCCCCCAAGACAAAACCACTACATGAGACAATAATTCCCACCATTTATTGTTTGTTCTAGGTGCTTCTATCCCTCTATTATTTCTAGTCCATGTCTAATTTTGAACCATTTTCTATTTAGCTCAATTTTGCTTTGTATCATTTTATCTCTTATTTCTGAATATTTGAGAGGGTGAAATAATTGCCCAATGGTTTCCCCCTCATTTGGGGTGCATGAGATGGATCAATGAAAGTACGGCCCAAATAAGAGGATCTAAATCTGATGCGTACATCTGAAGAAGGATTCATGCATGGGGAATAGGGTATGTGCATGGTAACAACCATAACATGTGCAACATAATGGAGAGAAAACTAGCAAGAAGTGTTAGTGGCAAACAATTATAACATAATGTAATAGAAACAAGTCAAACACACAATAACACATCGAGAGGACAACATAGTAGCTGGTGTAAAACATGGGACACCACTTAAGATGTCACAAGACATTCAAGGCCTTCAAGGCCATACAAGAAAACAAGCAATCATAGGGCATAACCCATAAACAATGGTAAATAAGTCACAATCATAGGAGACAAGACACAAGTAAATAGTATAAGTAGATAACCATGGTTGGAAATAATTCTGCAAGACAAATGCTACATGTGAAACACCCATTAGCATGTTAGAATAATGAATAGTATGTCACAATGTATATATCTAAATGAAATAGAAATGAAAGTAGTAGTTATTACAATGATAACACCTAAATGTGGAAAGGTAGGGAAGGTAGACGCCCCCAAGAGCCTCATTGGGACTGGTAGAGAACAATGTCAATCATCATGCATCATGTTATAACTTGTATATAGCCAGCATTTAACTCAAAGTACCATGTGAACGCACATGTACACATGTAAAAGGATAAAACATATCGTGAATCAAGCTAACTTGATAGGAAAAAGGTAACATGGAATAATATAAGCAAGAAAATATACCTAAACAAGATATAAGATAAAGGTTCCCCCCAGTGTGTATGTGTGTATAAAATTATGCACTTATTATTATTACATTACGCCTCTATATGTCGTTATATGCATGATTCCTAAGTGAGAAGATTAGACACGGGTGACACCTCTCATAGTCCTATTGATTTCAATTGATTATGATTATGTCATTGTCTTATACTTTCTATATTTATGTTTTATAGTCATGTCACATGGATCCATGTCTTTTTCCATTATCTAATTTATGTTTCTCTTCCTAGTGACAGTAGCACCTAGTAAGGACACTAGTGCCTAGATGTTAGTGTCCCTTCCTACTACATCCTTAATCATATATCTTATATTGGATGTATATAGCCGACTTGTGGCTATCATAACTTTTTATCATTATGTATCTCTTTCATATATGTTATATTATTATTAGTGGGTCGGCCTTGGTGTTGGCCATACCATAGGAATAGTATATATAGGGGTTAGTAGGTAGTAGTTGATCATGATATTGAGCATTTGAGTCTTATTGTTTGGTTGGATGTTGCCCCTCAAAGTGGATAAGCTATTCTACTTGCACATTGAGATCATTTATCTGAAATATTGTTTTCATTGGTGTTATATTTCTACTAATAATCAGATTTATACAAGTAATTCCATTACTAGTGGTATCATAGCTTGAACTCGGCCAACACTGCGTCAAATCCTAATTGTGAAGGTTTGACCATATCTAAAAATCGGTAGCTAATTTTTATGCAATTTTTTTTTTTGGTGTGGAGATATAAATCAAGTAATCTCCCCTCCAAATTTTAAGAATTTTTGAATTGGTTTGCAAAAGTTATAGCGGTTTTATGTTTTTTCATAATTCGGTTACCTAAGGTGTAATTTGTAGAATTTTTCAAAGTTATTTACATTTCCAGAAAGAGGATTAAAAATTAGTTTAAGTTCATTCTTTTCATTTTTTAAAATTTGGCCGAATTCCTATTGAAATCCCAAACCTTAAATTTTGACCTTGATCCCTAAATCCTACCATTTTGGGGCATCATGGTTAGGCCTTCGACAGGAGGCAAAAATAATCCCATCACTCCGGCTAAAACCCCTAACAAGGATGAGATAATAGTTGAGGAGTTATATTCATAAGGGGTATCTACAGAGTCCTCAGGGTTAGGGTTTACTTCAACAGACCATAAGGTCAACTATCTTGAGTTAGAGTTGCGAAACCTCGAGGGTAGAGTGGCCAACAAAGAAGATGTAGAAAATATTGGACAACGATTGGAGGATTTCATTCACCAATTTAGTTACAATATCACAAGTCATCATATCCTTCCTAATCAACCACAACTCAATCATACTCATATTAACTAGGGTGGATCTTTAGGTCAAAGTAATAGACAAACTAGCTAAGGTGGATCTACAAACATGACCAATCTAAATACAAACACTCTACAATCCTGTAACATGATTCCAAAAGTGGAAATGCATAAGTCTAATGGAAAGGATCCACTCAATTGGATTAACTAGATGTAGAATTTCTTTGATCTTCATCAAATTCCATCGAGAGAAAAGGTTACCATGGCATCGTTGTATCTCAAACCTGACCAATTAATTTGGTATCAATGGTTATGTTCTTAAAGGAAAAAAGAGTGGTCTCAATGTTACATGGATAGTCTTCACCAAAGATTTGCAATTGCACTATAGTTCTAGTGTGTCAGAGAATTATTTCAGTCAATTAGCAAAGCTAAAACAAACAGGAACAGGAAAAAGATTACATCCATCAATTCTCAAAACCTTTCCTTACGAGTGGAAACTATTCCTGAAGAGAATCTGAATGAATTATTTCTTAGGGGTCTTAAAGAACAAATTAAGACTGAGGTGTATATGTTTAATCCTCATAAGGTTTCAGGTTCTATGATCATGGCACATAGGGAAAAGGAAAATTTTCTTTCCAGTAGGAAACAAAATGTCAGTAATATCAGAGATCATAGCACCTTTCCACCATCATTCCCTCAGCTAGTTAGACTAACACCTCAACAAATTAAAGAAAAGAGAGCCAAAGGGTTATGTTTTAATTGTTACAAAAAATTTGGACCAGGACGTAAGTGTGCTGTAAAAAGAAGTTTTTCTACATTGAGGGGCCTAATGAAGAAGAAGAAAATGAATAAGACGAAGAGGTAGGGCCAGCAGAGGAATTAGGATATCCCCAGCCAACAATATCATGCCATGCAATTCTAGGTATTAGCACTCCCCAAACTCTCAAAGTAGTTAAATTCTTAAAAAAATAGAGGGTAACAGTGTTGATTGATTCAGGAAGTACTCACAACTTCATCAATCATAAGTTGGCAATATGATTGAACAATTGCGTTGTTTATCCAGCTCCAAAATGTCAAGTTATGAACGCTGATGGGAAAACTGGTTATTTGTTCAGGAAAATTCCATAACATTAATCTCACCATGGGAGTATTAATTTATAACTAGCAATATGTATGTCATCGTCCATGGGAGGAGTAGACATTGTGTTAGGAGTTCAGTGGCTTACCACCTTAGGAACCATTGAATTGAATTTCCAAGAGTTTTTCATGTAATTTCAATCTGAAGGGAGGACTTTTAAACTAAAAGGACTAAGAGAAAATTCCCCATACAGATGGTAAGTTCTCATCAAATGCAAAAATTGTCTTAGAAAAGGTGTAGAGAGGTTTGTGGCACAACTATTTTCATTGGAAGCACGTCATTCCAATACATTTATACCCACAGTATATGAAAGCATTTATAGATGAGCCCCCAATGGTGTTTGGAGAAGTGCCTAGGGGTTTGCCTCTAAAAAGAGAGCATGACCATGCCATCCAGCTAGTACCAGGGATTCAACCACCCAACATCAGACCTTATAGGTAGGTCCCTTATATGTGAAAGAGTGATATTGAGAAGATAGTTCAAGAGATGTTAGAAGCAAGACTTATTCATCATAATCAAAGTGCGTACTCTTCTCCTATAGTGATGGTATGGAAAAAAGATATGACAAATTGACGCATGTGTCCAAATTACAAGGAACTCAATAAGTACATAGTTAAAGATAAGTTTCCTATTCTTGTAATTGATGATTTGTTAGATGAGTTACATGGTGTTGTTTACTTTACAAAACTTGATCTTTGTTCTAGATATCACCATATTAGAATTAGGGATGAAGATATTTATAAAACAGCCTTCAGGACACATGAAAGACACTATGAGTTCTTGGTAATGCCTTTTGGACTAACAAATGCACCCTCTACATTTCAAAGCTTGATGAATTCCATCTTTAAGCCATTTCTACGAAATTTTGTTTTAGTGTTCTTTGATGATATGTTAATTTATAGTAAAACATGGGAGGAACACTTGCATCATGTAAATAAGGTGTTGGAAACTCTTGACCAACATCAACTTTATGCAAAGCCTTCTAAGTGTTATTTTGGTATCAAGGAGGTTGAATATTTGGGTCATATTATCTCTTATGAAGGTGTTAAATTAGATCCTAACCAGATAAAATCCATGCTTGAAAGGAAGGTTCCCAAGACCCTATAAAATATTCCATGGATTCTTGGGGCTTACAAGCTATTATCGTAGATTTTTAATGAATTATGGTAGCATCAGTGGCACCACTCACAACTTTATTGAAGGACTCTTTCCATTGGAATGAGGCAAGCTGCTACCACATTTGAGAAGTTGAAGGAGGCCATGTGCACCACTCCAATTCTAGCCACCCCCATATTTTTCCAAAACATTCATCGTTGAATGCGATGCTTCAGGTTATGGTATGGGGGAATTACTTCATGCGAGAAGGTTGACCCATTTCCTTTGAGAGCCACCAATTCAAATGTAAAAATATATCTAAACCAGTTTATGAGAAAGAAATTCTAGCAATACTTCATGTAGTGAAGCAATGGAGACCATATCTAATGGGAAGACATTTCAAAGTAAAGAAAGATCATGATAGTTTGAAATACTTCTTAGAGAAACACTTTATCATCGGATATGAACAACAAAAATGGGTCTAAAAAATTTTGGGGTATGATTTTGAGATAATATACAAGAAAGGGAAAGAGAATGTTGTTTTTGATGCTTTATCTCGGAAGGATGAATCAGACTAAGGCATTGTTGTGTGCCATATCTATATTACATGAGGATTGGATAGAGGATGCAAGGTCTGAATGAAAAAATAATCCTAGGTACACAAAATCTCAGTCATAATCTCCAACAAGATCCAAGCATGTCAGCAAAAATTTTATGGAAAGGATATGCTTTATGGTATAAAGATAGATTATATCTATGTAAGAATTAAATCCTTAAAAATAGGGTTTTATCTAAGTTTCATGCTTCTCTAGTAGGGGGCATTCTAGCTTCTTAAATACTTATCATCGAATCAAGCATGATTTTTTCTGAGATGGGCTAAAAGGGGATGTCCAAAAAAATTGTGGCAAAATGCATGGTTTTTCAGCAAAATAAGGTTCAAAAAATTAATTCCCTGGGTATTTTACAACCTCTATCTATTCCTAGCTAGAGTTGGGAAGAGGTGTCCATAGACTTCATCACAGGATTGCCTAAATCACAAGGTAAAAATGTAATCATGGTGGTGGTGGACAGACTCATCAAATATGCCCATTTTTGTGCCTTATCACATCCATTTGTTGTGAGTACAATAGCAACAACCTTCAGGGATACAATTTAGAAGCTACATGGGACACCAAAGATTATAGTAAGTGACCGAGATCCTATCTTTACTAGTATTTTTTGGACTGATTTGTTCTCATGATTGGGCACATAACTAGCTCGTAGTTCCTCTTATCATCCCCAGTCTAATGGGAAAACAGAGGTGGTAAATAAGCTGCTTGGAGGGATATATTTTTTGTTTTACATCAGATAAGAAAGCGATATGGGTCCAATGGTTACCGCTGGTAGACTGGTGGTATAACACCTCCTTTCATACTTCATCTAAAATGTCTCCTTTCTTGGAATTATATGGGTACCATCCACCATCTATCATTTCATATTTGAGATTCCAACTAAGGGTTTGAGCAATTGAATTAACCTATTCAACACCAACAAGAGGTGCATTCTAGTCTCAGGGAGAATTTGGCCATGTCACAAAATCTACATGAAGTAGCAGGCAAACCAAAATTGCAGTGAAAGACACTTTGAAGTTGGTGATTGGGTTTTGGTGTGCATTTACAACCATATAAGAAAATTTCCTTGAAACAAAATAAAAAGGTTAACAAGATTTCACCTTATTATTATGGCCCTTATCAAGTGTTACAGAATATTGGCAATGTAGCATACAAACTAGAACTTCCTCCGGTTACTCAAATTCATCCAATATTCCATATATCTTGCCTAAAGAAGGTAATTAGACAAATGGTATCAACCCAGATAATGTTACCAGAGCTTGATGAAGAAGGAAGAACCATATTGGAACTAGAATGCATCCTTCAGACATGCACTAAGCGATTGAGGACAAGGGTCATCATTGAGTATTTGATCAAGTGGAAAAATCTAGACAATGTAGATGCACAACTTGGGAGGATGCAAACTTCCTATAGTAGCATCCAAATCTTCTCAACATTGGGGACAATTTTTCTTCAAAGGGGAGTTGCATTATATTCCCTTAATCATATATCTTATATTGGATGTATATAGTTGACTTCTAGCTATCATAACTTCTTATCATTATGTATCTCTTTCATATATGTTATATTATCATTAGTGGGTCATCCTTGGTGTTTTCCATAGCATAGGAATAATATATAGGGGTTAGTAGGTAGTATTTGATCATGATATTGAGCATTTGAGTCTTATTGTTTGGTTGGAGGTTGCCCCCTCGAAGTGGCTAAGCTATTCTACTTGCACATTGAGATCATTTATCTGAAATATTGTGTTCATTGGTGTTATATTGTTGATAATAATCAGATTTATACAATACTTGCACATTGAGATCATTTATCTGAAATATTGTGTTCGTTGGTGTTATATTGCTACTAATAATCAGATTTATACAAGTAATTCCATTACACTTCCTAGAACTTTTTTCCACTCTTGCTTAAATTTAAAATTATCACTTGGTGCCTAATTTTTAATCTTTTTTGTTTCTTATTCATATTTTGGTTCGAAATTTGGTGTCACTAAGTGTCAAAATTCAAACAAAGGAATCATATATATACAACCTACTAACTATTCTAAGGGGCAACTAGGTCATTGTATTCTTTCTACTACTTAGGCAAAAGGAAAACTTAAGGACTCCATTTGGGTTGCATTATTCACTACACGGAAAGGAAAAATTCTAAATTCCATCACACATATTATCTTGGGGGAAAAGTAGTTATATCTTGTTATCTCAGTGCAACTTGCACAAGGGCAACCTAGCTTCAAGGGACATGATTTTATCACACACAAAAATTACATTGAGTCTAAAATGTAGTGCAACACTCGGTGACAATCACATTGGGGTGACCACCAAGGTCAATCTGACTCAAGAATATGCATCTTTTATTTCATCTAATGTGCACTTGATTCTTGTGCATGTAGCTAGGGTTTTTTATAGGTACGAGTATGATAGGAGAGCCCTAAAGTGAAGTAGATGCAACACATAATAAAGTGAAGGTGACACTATAAGACATTGAAAGAACCATAAATGCACTCTTTTCTAGGACACTAGTACCCAGATCAGACACTAGCGGCCCTGGAGATCTTGTTCATGCTTAGGCGTTATTGTCCAGCACACTTGTATATCACTATCTCCTAGACAAATCATGTACTATATAGATTAAGTTTACTCCACCATCACTCCAGCCTAGATTTAGTACAAATAACCAGATATCAGTTAAGTCAATCTCATCCTATTTTTGTTTTTACTTTCTTACCATCGTATGTTTATATTTACGTATTTTTGATATATTTGATTCATTTCCAGTTCTATGATTAAGATTTAATTTCAGTTAAATCATTTGGTGAACCCAACCCTCTCATCGAACATTGTAGCCCTAAGGATAATGATCTTAGGGTTTTTTTCTTTGGTTGTGGATTTCAATAACTTTCATTCATCATGCCAACTCTCAGGGATCATTATCAATATCTATCTAGCTTGCCCATATCTCCTAGCACATAGGCTCTTGAGTCTATTGTTCATTCCCAAACAATTGTTGACAATGCTTCCTCGTTGTATATTCAAGTTCACATTCATAATGTCCTTATTAAACATGTTTTAGTTTATAATGGATATGGTTTTAGTATATTTAATATCTCTTTTCTCCATCAAATAGAGATTTCTATTGCTAATTTGACTCCCTCTACTCTATGTGTTATTAGTTTTGATAATACACCTCAACAAGTGTTGGGAGAAATCACTCTACCCATTGCTAGAGGACCTTGCAATCTTAATTTTCTATGTCACGTTGTGCCTAATGATCTCAATTATAATATCCTTCTAGGCCATCCTTTGTTACACACTATGCATTCAATCCATTCTACCCATGTCACAGTACATAAGGCCCTTGCAACACCTTTTTTTCGTGGATAATGGTACACCTCATGTTGTTAATCTTTGTGATATCCCTCTCATACATGATAATGAATACACTACTTAAATTACACATCATTCTCCTCTTGTGATGAACTATAATGCTATTGATTTACATGGTGAACTATCTATTGACACCCATGATACTTCTCCCATTATGTCTCACTCTTAACCACATGATGCTCAATCCCTAATGCACATTGTTGCACACTTACCTATATCTAGATATTTTTCCCCTATGATGGTTGTTATATCTACGATACCTAAGGTGTTGGGAAACACTCATATTTCCCTTCACAATGTCACCATGATTGTGTCTTTTAAATATGTTTCTTGGCACAACTCTTGATGTACTTATAAGGATCATATACTTACTGATTCCAATGTTACATCACTTGTCGCACCTTCCTTATAACTAGTTAGAATACAATGTGTTGATTTTATAATGATTCTTGATGCTCTTAAGTCACCCCCTTTTCAAACTTGTATGCCTAACTCATATGATATACCTCATTTTTTTGTATCAATGGAGACACTCAATACCCTTTTTTCCACATTTATGTATATGGTTTCTTCTATAGTCATATGGGCTATTACATACAACTTTAATGCTTCATCTCTTCCCAAATAGCACCCATTGCTTACCAATGTCTCGCCTATTATAATTTCTCTTAATGGTCACACTCTTATTGTTTATGTCATTATACTTACTACTCATATAATTGGAATCTTGGACCCTATAGGGTTCTCCTCTCACTATGTTTACATTGTTCTATGATAGCTCTTGTATTACCCTTGCTACCTAATGACACACTCTTATTATAGGTTCGAACATGAATGTTGAGGGCACACTTACCTACATGAACCTAACTTTGAACACATACATGATGGGGGGAAACCTTGCTTCCCTTCCCTAGTCATAGGCTCTCATATTTTAATAATATAAAAGCATTAAGATATTTGCAAAAATACAAAAACACTAGCTTAGATCTTGGTTGGATATATATGTGCTTGCTCATACTATTCTATGTTGATTTTTTCTTACCATGTTAGCTTAATTCATAGTATGTTCTATGCTTTTACATATACACATGCACATTCACACGGTACTTTGAGAAGAATGCAAGATATATATAGGTTATTACACAATGCATGATGTTTAACATTGTTCTTTACCAGTCCCGCTAAGGCTCCCGTGGGCATATACTTTTTCTACCTATCCACATTCAAATGGTATCATTGTAATATTTACTACTTTCCTTTATGTTGTCACACACACCTATACACATTGTGACATACTATTTGTTATCCTAACATGTTAATGGGTGCTTCATGTGTAGCATTTGTCTTGTAAGCTTCCTTCTAACCACAATTATTTGTTTATACTATTTGTTTGTGTCTTGAATTCTATGATTATAACTTGTTTGTCTTTTATTTGTGGGATATGCCCTATGATTATTTTCTTGTTTGTATGGCCTTGAAGGCCTTGAGTGTCTTGTGAAATCTTGAGTGGTGTCCCATGTTTTATACCAACTACTATGTTGTCCTATTGTTATGTTATTGCATGTTTGACTTGTTTATATTACTTTATGTCATGATTGTTTGTCATTAACAATTATTGCTAGCTTTCTTTCCATTTTTTACATGTGTCATGGTTTTTACCATGCACATACCCTATTCCCCTACAAGAATCCTTATTCAAATGTGCACATCAAATTCAGATCCTCTCGTTTGGTCCGTGCTCGCATTTATTCATGTCATGCGCCCCAAATTTTTCTTTTAACCATTGGGTGATTATTTCACCCTCTCAGCAATTAAGAAATTAGAGGCAAAATGTTACAGAGTAGAATTAGGCAGATCAAAGGTTCGAAAAATGGTTTAGAATTAGACTTGGGCCAGAAACAACATAGGGACAAAATCACTCAGATCAGACAGTAACGTTGGGTGCTAGTGTCCCACTTGGCCGGTTTGTCTTGGGATCAAAATTAGGTATTTGACACTTGGTATTATTTTCCAGTAACATGTTTATAAAAAATCCAACAACATAAATTCAGCTCAAGTTTACTATCCAGAACAAATGAACACAATCAATGACATGTGTTTATACTTTGTGCATGAAAATTAATTACTATTTTTTCTTAGCTCACATTTTTCCTATTGGTACCTAATAAGGAGTGACACCTAGGGCATATGTAGGGAAAACAATATGCCTGAAACAAAGTGTCATCCATGACTAATTACTATTCGGTTGGTGACCATTTACAACGATACTTATCCATGAGGAAGAATCATAGATGGAAGGAAAAAGTTGACCTCTCTCCCAACACTCTTCCTCTGGTAGCATGATGCCTAGAATATATTCATGGTATTGACATCAGTTTGGGAATTGATCATTCCAAACCATTCCAAGGACTATCTCCTAATGAAATTTCTCCTAGGCAACAATACACATAAACATTCTATCCTTTCTCTCTCAACATTCAAGTGTACTCTATCCTTGATTCACTCGTTTCACTTACACATTTATAGTCTAATTTTTTGAGTTAAAGTTCAATTTCATATACCACGAGCATTGACTGCTATTTTATTCTTTTGTAGGTCTTTCCTTATCCCGATAAAAGGCAACACAACAGGAATAAGGAGAAATCTCAAGTGCAAAACACCAATGTAAAGGAAATATTCAGTTACAAATGTAGGAATCATTTTCACTACACACACAAGTCACCCCTAGGGTTCTTATACCCTCTTAGACTCCATGGTACAACTCCTACAATATCCATTCAACACATTATCATTTTACAACCTTCCTTTAGCTCTCCATAAGGTACATTTATTCTTATCTACTTTAAGCTACAAAAATATTCATTCACCAACATAAAGTGGCGGCAAATGTAGACACAAAATTATGAACTTATTACTATCACATCTACACCTTTAGTATGTCATTATATGCATGATTCCTAAGCATGAGAAGTATTAGACATTGGTGAAACATCTTACTAGTCCTTTATTGATCTTATCAATTAACTTTTGATTGTGACATTATCTTATATTTCTAGATTTATATTTTCTTGATCATGTCACAGGGATCCCTATTACTTAGCCGAGCATTTTTTGATTCATCTTTATAGTATTTTGGACATAAGTGCCCAATAGGGGACATGAGCGACCGACACTATTGTTCCCTTGAGGGCACTCCTATCTTCTCAATTGGTTTTTACATTTTAAAGTTATCACTTAGCTTCTGACTTGTTGCATCTTTTTATAAAGTTCTTATTTCATGTTTGGGGTCAGCCTTTGGTGTCACTAAGTATCAAAATTCAAACAAATAATCACACACACACACACACACACACACACACACACACACACATACACACACACACACAGACACACACACACACACACACACACACACACACACACACATACACACCCGCACGCACGTACACACACACATATTCTAAGGGGCAATTGGGTTACTACTTTCTATCTACTACTTGGGAAAATAAATACTACAGGTGTGCATTTGGGTTGCATTATCCACTGTTTAGGAAGATATTTTTTTTAATTCCATGACACACATTATCTTGAGGGAAAAGTTGGTATAGCTCACTATCTTGGTGCAACTTGTATAAGGGAAACCTAGTTTCAAGGGACATTATTCTATCAAACACAGACCAAAACTACATTGATTCTCAGATATAGTGTAGTGCTCAGTGACAATCACATTAGGGTGACCACTGAGGTAAGTCTAACTCAAGCATATGCATATTTTATTTCATCTATTGTGTATTTTAGTATTGTACGGGTATCAAGGGTTTGTTTTGTAGGTACCCATGTGACAGGAGAACCTGAAAACAAAGTAGATGTGACATAAAACAAATTGAAGGTGACACCATCAGACACTAAAAGAATGAGATCTTCACTTTTTACCATGACACTTGCGTCCTAGGTGATCCTCTCCATATCCAGACGCTACTATCCAACACACATGTAGATCACCATCTCCCAAACAAAGCATGCAGAGTCTAAATTGATCCTTTTACACCATCACTCTAGCCGATATTCATTATAGACAACTAGATATCATCTAAGTCACTCTCGTCCTCTTGTTATTTGTCCTTTTTTTCCATCATATGTTTATATTTGTGTATTTCTGATATATCTTATTGATCACTAGTTCTCTGATGAATATTTAATTCTAATTAAACCAATGTGAAAAGTGAGGTTCATGTATGTAGGAGCATCGTCAATAGTCATGTTTGAATCTAGAATGAGAGTGCATCATCGTGTGGTGAGGGAAAACACAAGATCTACCAAAGAACATTACCAACATAGCGATGGGAGAATCGTATGGGGTCCAAGATCCCAACTACGCGAGTAGTAAGTGTAGTGACATAAACAATAAGAGTGTGGTCATTATAAAATCTATAATAGGTGGAACATTGGTAAGTAATAAGTGTGATTTGGGAAGATAGGAAGCATTAAAGTTGTTTGTATTAACCCTTATGACTATAAAAGAAACCATAGACATAAATGTGAAAAGAGGGGAATTGATTATCCCCATGGATGTAACAAGATGAAGTGTAGCCATAACATATAAGTCATGCACATAAAGTGGGAAAATGAGTAAGTAAAGAGCATCATGAATCATTATCAAATCAACACACCGTGTTTTGACTCGTGGTGGAGAAGTTGTAATAAGTGATGCAATATTGGATTTAATAAGCATATGATCATTAGAATTACATTCAGAGTTGTTCCAAGAAACAAATTTGAAAGCCATAGGTATGGTGACATTGTGAAGGGGGATATGAGTGTCTCCCAACACCTTAGGTATTGTAGATGTATCAACCACCATAGGGGGAAAAGCTCTAGATATAGGTAAGTGTGCAAAAATATGCATTATGGATCAAACATCATGTGGATGATAGTGGGACATAGTGGGAGGAGTATCATGGGTGCCAATAGAAATTTCATCATATAAACTAGTACTATTGATCCGCAAATAACCAGATTATTATGACCTGATCTCGGACCCTTATAGGCTTTAATTATTCACCGATAATTTACTCCTTTTAAGTAATCAATTTTAAAATAATGCAAGACAAAAATGACAATTGCACACAGATTGATTACGGAGTTCGGCAATTGCCTACGTCTCCGGGTTCGTGGTCGAACCGTTCCACTAGTCAAAACTTGTAAGTTACAATAGTACTTTCACAAGAAAACCTAATGGAATTTTACTTGCCTACCATTACACCAATTCTTCGGACGACAAGGGTGAAAAATAGCACCCGATTTCCACCTTCCTGGCGTATAATCTCCTTCAGTTGTGATCGGCCCTTCCCGACGCAAACAATGCGAAGCTAGCACTCCGGTCGACAATCCAGGATTTACAAGTAATTGGTGTGGCACTATGGGCCTATTGGGTAGTTTACATTTCACTCCCAATCACAAATATTTCATTTATTTATTGCCTAACAAATAATAGGTCAATAATATAAAAATATACAATGCCTAAATAATTTAGGTCTTCACACAACAATTTCTCATTTTCCTCTTGGCTCGTACTTCGCCTCCAACGCTCTAGGAATGAGCTTCTCTCCGAGTTTGTGTGTGATATATCTCCTTTACCATGCACTAGGTACCCTATTTATACATTTTTAGGGTCCTAAAAATATGCATTTAATATCATCCTTAGGCTATTTTTAACTTAGCCCGTATCATGTAATTTGGGATCAACTACCCATATTGGCGGATTTACATATTTTAAATAATAGGATAAATATCCCATGTTTTGGCGCGGCATACAAATTTAAGTGGGTTAGAAATCCCATAAATGGCGCATTTGGCTAAGGTTAGGTGGTGGGAGATAATGCCTAAGACTGTAAATAGCCTTTCCACGCGCATGTGTAGTGGTCAATGACCACGTTGGAGCATAACCGCCCCCCTACCACCACGTGGATTTGGTACCACGCATGGGTCTCACCCCTAACAACCGCTTCACCACCTTGTTCGCCATGTGGATGTCCACGCATGGGTCTAGCCCCTAACAACCGCTTCACCACCTTGCAACGTGGTTAAAACATATGCATTTGATTTTGGCGGTTCATACTAATGTTTAAAACATATATATATATCTGTGTGTGTGTGTGTGTGTGTGTGTGTGTGTGTGGCGTTTGAAAAGTGACCTTACCAAAATAATATTATTTCGACCCATACAATGTGGAATAGAAATAATTCTGTAGTCCACTTGTCCATCTCCCGATAGGAAAATCGAGCGAATTCGATGAGTGTTGGCAAGCCACGTGTCACAGTGCGATTCAGTCCAAAATTGACCAGTTGACCAGAGTTGACTTTCCCATTGACCGAACATATCTAGAGCTCCCGATGTCTGTTTTGTCGCGTTCTCACAGTTGTTGGAAAGCTCTCGAGATGATCTTCTACACTGACACCATTTAGAGATGTTTAGGGAACTTTCAGAAATGATCCCCTGATCAACTATAGTAGTCCATCTAAAGTGAAGAATGATACGTAATGCAAGTAGTGTCTTCATTATTATGTATGAGTGGGATATCACAAAGAGTAGCAACATGAGATGTGAAATCTATTATGGCAGTATCCATGGAAGAAGGTGTTGCAAGGGCATTGTGTGCTATGGCATGGGTAGAAGGGATTACATGCGTAGTATGTAATGAAGGATGACCTAGAAGGATATTATAATTAAGACTATGAGGCATAACATTATATAGAACATTAAGACCTAATGTTACAGATTATGAGGCAACGAAAAACTACTAGTTGATGAAGAAAAGAGATGTTACATATATTAAAACCAAATCCATTATCAACTAAAGCACTCTTAAGAAGCTCATTATAAATGTGAACTTGAATATATGATGGGGGGAGCATTGTCAACAACTATTTAGGATGGGATATCCATTGTAATATACAAGGACAAAACAAATCTAGAATAAAAGGATCTTATGGAAAACTAGAGTTTTATCAATAATCGGGTTCACCAAATGATTTAACAAAATTAAATCTTTAATCAGAGGACTAGAGTTAAATCAAATATATCATAAACATACAATATACAAACATATAATACCGAGCAAGTGTAACCCATAAGAGGATACAAGTGACTTAGATGATATCTAGTGGAATTGGGATCAGTCTGGATTGTATGTGCTTCATCTAGAAATATAATGATATGGAAGTTATGCTAGACAATTACCACCCATAAGGGGACAATATCGCATGGGCCCTAGTATCTAATTTGGGTGCTAATGTCATGGTGATGGGTGCATATCTTGTTCTTTTAGGTGTCTGATCATGTCACCTTCACTTCACTCTATGTCACATCCACTTCACTCACTCTATGTCACATCCACTTCGATGTAGGGTTTTTCTGTCACATTGCTTACCTACAAAACAAAACTTAACTATATGCACAAGACTCAAACACACATTAGATAAATAAAAGATACATATGCTTGAGTTAGAATGACCTCGATAGTCACCCCAATGTGATTTCACCGAGCACTGCACTACATTTTAGACTCAATGTATTTCTTGCGCGCGTGTGTGAGATAGAAATTTTGTCCCTTGAAGCCAGGATTCCCTTGTGTAAGTTGCACCAAGATAATGATCTACAACTATTTCCCCACCAAGACAATGTATATCACGAAATTCAGAATTTTCCTTTCCTATGTAGTGAATAATGTAACTCAAATACAGTCCTTAAGTTGCTTCTTTTTTCCCAAGTAGTAGATAGAGAATAATAGCCCAATGCCCCTAAGAATAATTAATAGGTTGTGTGTATATATGGTTTCTTTGTTTGAATTATGACACTAACAACCCTAAAATTCGTCCCAAAGTGATCAATACAAGTTTAGAAAATATAAAAAAGTAGTGTGCAATTTTAGAATATAAGAACACAAGTGAATGGATAGAAGCTCCCACAGGGGGACAATAACATCGGTCGCTACTGTCCCTTACTTGGTGTTTATGTCCAGAAAGCTCTAAAGATAAATTAGGAAATTCTCACACGAGTAACACATTGTGTGGTGTCCACAAGTAACAAGATAAATTCCATAAAAGTAGAGGACGAAAGCATGGACAAGTAAAACAATGTCAATGTAAAACAAAACAAGTGTTATCAATGTCTAATTTTATTGCTTAGGAATCATGCATGTAACGATGTACTAGAGGCGTAATGTAATAGTAATAAGTGCATAATTTTGTGTCTACAACTACAAAAAACTACCTCTATAAAAATGCATACGTGCCCTCATCACCTTATCCATAGGTAAAAAGGTATTCAAGTGTTTCAATAAAAATAATGCAACATGCAACCAAATACCATCCTTTATAGATGATTAAGCTAAATGTGAAATTTATGCCTAATTTGAGGCTATTGTAGCAATAAAATAAATATGCAATTAAGTACAAGACTGATACTCAAGAAAACTAAGCAATAAATTATGAAACCCTAGTTGCAAGGAGGAGAAGAAAGTACTTAGCTGATTCGTAATAAAATATGGAGTGTACCAAAGTGCTGACTAGGTCAACATAACAACATGAGCGTCACACAGAGACACAAAAATGTAGATCTGGACATATATGTTGGACTGGGGAGCTTGGATAGGGACAGGGGTGCCCACGGGATCCCTAGGCCTATTTCTGGGCGCCTAGGTTTGTAGAAGAGCTCATAAAACCTCTTTTGGGTGGTCACAAGAAGTTCGTTGTTAGTCACCCTTGGTCACTTTGAGGTCACACCAAGATTGTTGAGGTCGTTGTAAACCTGCAATAAAGTATGAACTTGTAAAACTCTCAAATAGATATCAAATCCTAAAATAAAAAGATGCAGAATGAGGGGTCAAACTTTCCTTAGCTGTCACAATGGCGAACTTACGACTAAACGTTGCACTACATCTCAAACCCAATGTAGTTCTCTCTGTGTGTGGAATTGTGCCCTAGGTGGCTCTTATGAAAGTCACACTTGATAGTGAGCAAGTAGCTAAATGTAAAGAAATGTAATAGATGTGTGCATGGAATAAAATGAACTTCCCTCCTATGAAGTGTATGTAGAATAACCAACCCTTGTGTCCCATGTGATGGTGCCAGATAGATGCAATGAAGGTCTTAAATGCTTGATGGATGCAACCTTAGGTGGTGATAGCTAATGCTTAGTGCTTGGTCATTTTATTATGATCACATAACTTTATATTCTGTGATTCCTTTGCTTGAATTTCGTAATCAACCCCGAAGAGGTCGACTACCAAAAATATAAGATGCTCAAATGACTAGAAAGAACCCAAAAAGTGTGAATAAAGTACATAGGGGTTAGGGGCACCCATAGGGGACAAGGGCGCCTGACGTTGGCGTCCTAGTTGGGCGTTGGTGTCTAGGATGATAAAAGCTGAAGTATAAAAAGGTAGATTGAGCAAGTAAGGGTGCAAGACTGAAAGGAGCAACAAAAGACAAAGAAAGGTGGCCAAAGACATGAATTAATTAGGAATTTTCTTACTTAGGAATCATATGAATAATAGCATGTAATCAGGACTAAATAATTACCCAAAGTATGTGATTTTGTGTCTACAATAAATGCCTACATGAAGCGCCCAACTCTTATGGAAACATTGCCCCTCATTGAGGCTAGAAAATATTGGTCTTTCAATAAACAAATAAAGGGATATATTTAGTAAAACACAAGGTTCCTGCAATCATTTGTGTGTTCCCACAATACTCTAACATAGTAGCAATCGACTCCCCTTCATATGAAGACTTCTGTTGGTCATATTTTTTTCTTTATAAATTGTTTCGACATATAAAGACAAACATCGAAGTAAATAGGGCACACATTATTACACAGTGGAATAAACACAAACATACTTACACCGCATGACATACAAAGAGAACAATTGTAGAAATAGAAACACTTCCTAAAATGGACACAAACGACATCAACGTAGAATTTGAGTTCCAGACAAAAGTATAACTCCAAGAATGGGAGCTACTGTCTCATATGCACCCAAAAAGGACCACAACAATGAATAAGTTGGACATGCTAGGGCTTTGAGACTTTGACAACAACAACTGGTCACAACATGGGTTGGCAAATAAGTTACACAACACATGGTCAAACTTCATAGATTTGGCTCATGCAAATAACTATTCCTAACCCCTTGCTGACATGAACTTGCTATGATTAGTGCTCTTATATGCCAAACAACAAGTGGCCTACAAAATAATCACACACAACTGACCATAGATAGCCTTTACCACTAAATATGTTCATTCAAGGGACTACGGGCACAAAAATTCATACTCGATTGCATCAAACATACACTACACACTAGCACAGGTAGAAACTAGTCTCCCCTCCCCCCCGCTCCAACTGGTGTTGTTGCATTTAACATAAAGGGTACTACTATACATGCCGAGCTACGAATTCCTATATAAGAAATGAAGAGCCTAGAGGGACAAATATTAGCAATCTTCCAAGAAATAATGAGACACATTGAATATGTTCTCATAGATGAAATGAGCTTCATATGCCCAAAACTGCTTAACAATATAAAGAACAGGTTACATGAGGCCTTCCCTTGACAAAACAACAAAGACTTTAGGGGTTGGTCTATTATACTAGTGGGAGACTTAGGCCAACTTCCTACCGTGAAGGATGTACCAATATATGTAGGTATGTCATTTGGACATACTCTCTGGAAAACATTTGACATAGTCATAACATTGGACAATAATTTCGGTCAATAGGGATTTTGATTAACTAATATTAACTAAATCTATGTTAGCTAAAGACTAGTTAATATAATCTAAGAGGACATATAACATAGTAAATAAATGTACTAAGATAACATGTAAATTAAATACATGAAGTAAGTTAATGAAATCGAAAACCCTAATGTGCAAGAAAGCAAAGGAAAGAACTCAATTGATAACTGACGACTGTCCCATAGTGTCACATGTCTGACTGGAAATTCTGGGAATAGGAATGAATATGTAGAAGTCCTGAAAAGATTGGATTTGGAGGATCTGAGTGGACTGGGGCACCTACGAGCGCTCTGGTAAGGAATTTGGGTGCCTGGGTCTATGAAAAAGCTTGGAATTCGGTCTTCGTAAGATCAGAAGGTGATATGAAACTTTGCCTACCTGTCGCATCAATTATTTTGTACTATGCTGAATACTCTAAATATTCCAAGAAGAAGAAATGACCTACAATGAGACAAATAGAAGTATCAAAACCGTAAATAAAAGATGCAGAATGAATGGGTCAAACTAACCTCAGTTGCCATAAAAGTGGGCTTACAAAACTGAACGCTGCACTACATTTCAGACCCGAATGTAGTTTTGGTGTGTGTGTGCATGCCGTGCCCTAGGTGCTCTTGTGCTAGTCGTACTTTGTGAAATAGTGAACACTAACTAACTGTAGAAAATTTAATAGAATGTGTGCATGGAATATAATAAAATCCCTCCCCCTATTAAGTGTGATGTAGACGTCCTAGCTTGTGCCTTGATGATGGAGCTATGTGGATGCCAATACAATAGATGGATGCAACTCTAGATGGAGTGATAGTAGTGTATGGTGCTAAGTCCCTCATTATGGTCTCATAACTTTATATTTATAGGGTTCCCTTGCTCTAATTTCGTAATTAACGCCGCAAAGGCCAACCACTAGAAAGATAAATATGAAAAACGACTAGAAGAGGCCCAAAAAGTGGCAGGAAAGAGCTAGAAGGATCGGAGTGCCCCCAAGTGGGACTAGGGCGCCCATGACTACCCCAATACTAAATTTGGATGCCCCAGTTATGGCTAAAATTACGTGGGATGTATGAAAATGGCTGGGCATATGGGTGCAATAGGTCATAAATTATGAAATAAAATAAATAAGATGGCCAAAGGGACATGGGTTAATTAGTACTTTCTTCTCTCAGGAACTTTCTAAATAGTAGTATGAGACCGAGATAGATAAATGTCTAAAGTGCATGCTTTTGTGAGTACAAATTTAGTGTTGAACAACAACAATTCAAACACTTGTTATCCAACATAAGACATGCAAAACCAACAACAGAGGACTAAATTTTTCTCATGTTATCTACCATCCAAAATCCAAGCTCCCCCGCTTGTCACTCTTTGTAGTTGTCGACTTAAAAAATACATAGGCCCAACATGGGACCCACAAAATGGCATGCACTTGCCAATACCTCCCGTAATGCGTGACAATCGTCGACAACAACCACTTAAAATGGCGAGGGATATTTCAATACATAAATCACAAGGCACGACATTGGATAAGGCAACAATAGATATTGGGAATAGTGAATGCTAGGGGTTAACATTCACAACAGTCTCACGAATATATTCATTAATAGACTTACACGTCTCCCTGACATATACATTCGAGTGTTACAACCACATATCCAAAGTTTTACATGTTTTGACAATGAAAAAGGAAGAAGAGAGCTTATTCTCAAAACCGAGCTTATTCTCAAAACCCCTTCCTACCCATCTCCAAAGCATGTAACAAAATTAATATACTTCGCAGCACATACACATCCTCACAAAGCGGACATTGTCTCACAAAATAAACCTGGAAGTATCCAACTTGAACGAATCATCATTGCTACCATATTCATCAAGTGTAACAAAGAAGGCGATTTCCTCAAATGACGTAGTTACAAGTTCCACAATGTACATGTATGTAAACCGTAGATGCATGCAAATTCATATACTTATGTAGACTGAGGGCTTCAAAAATAATTCCAATGTTGTGCGTATGTGGATATCATGCTTACTGGAGAATGACAGGCGGCGATACCAGGGGAGCAAGCGTGAAAAGAGAAAAATGTTCCGCATAAACCCCACAAAAAGTTCGTAGAAAAAATAAACAGAAACCTGGACGACCGTGAACTGGAGTCCAAAAATCTCAGCAGGTTGACGACGCTGCCGAGATTTGAACTGTAGACCTCGAAAAACCGTGACATAACTTCCCAACATAGTATTGCCAGTTGAGGGTTTTTCAGAAACCCTAAAGAGGCTAACGATTTAAAAACATACAATGGCTCTAGCCCTAGCTATTCGAAGGTCAATGAAAGCACTTCTCCGTATTCCTATGGCGGCTAAAGCAGTGACAATAAAAAAACACTCCCTAAATTCACCGCACAGGTATTTACCCCACCCTTTTGGAACACGTATTATTATTTTTTTGGATTAAAGGCGTTTTTTTATAGAATTTATTATCACTTAGCTTATTATTGTGCAAAATGTTTCGGCAGTTAATCCTAAATTTCTTTCGAAATGTTATTGCGGAAAACCTTTGTTCGAAACTTTATTTCTTGTTTCAGTAATTGGAGCTTCTGCAGTCGGCGATAATTTGACGGTTTTAAATCTGTTACTGGAGTTCTAAAAAAAGTAATTCAGCTCACGCAGTAACATTATTAAGATATTTTTTATTTTGTGAACGGAGAATTTTTATTTGAAGTAATTGCAGCTTCCACAGTCAACACAATTTTGATATTTTTAATTTTGTAATCGGACATCTTTTAAGTAGTTTGAGCTTTGCTTTCGCAGAAACATTATTTAGATATGCTTTCATTTTTAGTAATTGGAGCTTCTACAATCTAGACGATCATTTTCTTCTAAGGACTACTGTATTTGACCTCTTAGTAGTCTAGGGAAAAGAAATTTCTAGAAATACACTGTAAAGAAAGATTTAGTATTGGTGTTTCAGGTCACGCTTTGTAACCAATACTTATCTCTATTTACACAGTTTTTTTTCTGAAGTTTTTTTTTTCTAAAGATTAAGGCCCGTGGCAGATTGTAGATTTTTTATTTTAAATAATTGGAGCTTCTTTAGTCAACTGTATTTAGATATTAAATTTGAGATTTGTTTCTTCGCGGTCTAAAAAATTAGTAAGGTACTTACGGATTCAACTGCGTAAAATAGTTTGTCTGCTGTTGAATCTAGAAGTACCTTACTACTCACTATTTAAATATTTTTATTTTGTAATTGAAGATTTTTAATTTTAAGTAATTGAGTTCCATAGTCTAGACATACATTTTCTTCCCAGGAGTCTAACAGGGGACTGACCTTAACCATTGCATAGTCTAGAAAAAAGAAATCCCTGGGAAAAACTGTGTTAAAGGAGATTTTATATTAGTGCTGCAGGTCATGCTTCGTTACCAATTCTTAATCTCTTTTTACATAGTTTTTTTTCCCAGAAGTTTCTTTTTTCCAAAGGTTATGTACTGTGGACGTCAAGTATTCCAGAAAAAGGAAACCCTTAGGAAAAAACTGTGTGAAAAGAGATTTAAGTACTAATGTCTCAAGGCAGGCTATGCGACAGTTTGCTCCAAAAGTATCCTTTTTGTAAAGATTATGGACTGTGGAAGTCGAGTAGTCTAAAAAAAGAAACTTCTGGAAAAAAGGTGTAAAAATACTAAGCATTGGTGTTTCGGGTCAAGCTATGTGACCATAGTGTGATGTGAAATGTCGATACTTAATCTTTTTCTACATATTTTTTTCCAGAGGTTTCTTTTTTTTCTAAATATTATGACTTGTGGAATTTAAAATCTCTAATCGAGTAGTTTGTTTGGTGGTCTCTGCAAGGTCGTGCTTGGAGATTTCAGATTTGAGCCCAAGAGCAAATTGGTCTGTCCTCCTGCTATAAACATTAGAGCCCTGTGTACAAATGTTGTGGTGAAAAGTGAAGAGTTCAAAGAAGTGGAGGTGAAACCAAAGAATGATAAGAGGAAAAAGCTGAAAGGAAAACGAACGGTTATCAATTGGGTCAAGCATTTCCGGTGGAAGAAGAAGAGGGAGTACAAGAAGATGAGTGCCGAGGAGAAGGTGATGTACAAGCTCAAAAATGTAAGTATTTTTTTATTGGTGCAAGTCTTTTATGTCAGTCTTTTAAGAAACAATTTTTTGGGTGAATTTCCCTTCCGTGATAACCTTTAGCTCAGATGCGACAACCCTTCATCTTATGGGAGGGATGCTGGTAGTTGGGCCCCCATGTTCATGGGTCTTCCATGCCTACTTGGCAGCCCACTTAATTTGGACAATAGGAAGAGTAGCATGTGTTGAAGTTATGAATTTTTTTCGTGTGATCAAATGATCTGGAAAGCCATTTTTTAAGTCTTTCATGAAGGGGGATTTTAAATGTGCAGAAAATAAGGTTGGTCCATACTTTGTGCACATGTTACCCAATTATGGTGCCCCTATATGTTGGTGTCATGATTTGATATTTTAATTTTTTTTGACTTAACTTTTTCTATTGACTATTTTTTATTCAAATATTAACTCCAAAAGTTACAAGATGTGGCTCATTTTCAAATGATTAATGAATTTCAATTGATCAAATGCTATCACGACTAATGTACCCACATCAATTATTGTCTACTCTTCTCTAGTTGCCTTGACCGAGGGGTATCTATTATGTCAAAGCCTCATGTGATCAGCCTTTAAATTTGATGTTAGGCCCTGCCTATCAGCTAAACTTTCTAGGAGCACTTTTGCTTCAAAATCGTTCTTTGCCTCAAGTTTAAAATGAAATTTTGACCTTCAAACAGTCCAAATACTCACTGTGTCTTATTTATTTTGAGGGATTCTACTCCTATTCAATGACCGAATTGGAGTTATCTAGTTTATGAGAAGCCTATCCACTGCAATGAAATACTAAAGCGATATTCCAAATTTATACAAAATGAGAACTTTTTCAAATTATCAGGTCCTATAGGACAGATTTAATTAAATCTTTCAACACCCTCCCATATCTTGCACTTATCAATGACTCACGGCTCTTATTTCTCTGTCCTTATTACAGATGGCAATAAAAAAGAAAACTTTGAGCATGTGCTCAATGAGGATGTTAATGATAAAGAACCAGTTATAAACTGATCATTGAATTAATGGAAATGAGCTGCAATGTATATAGGCATTGAACATCTGTTATTACACTGAGTTACAATAGGTGATTAGTAATGATCACACTCCTTGAATGGAGTTAACTAGATAACTGAACTACAACTAAACATAACTAAACAAATCACAGTAGTGAACTGTACACTAACAAAAGTGAACTAGTACTGTTACAACTGCACATCAGGAGTTGCATTATTATCCACATAAATAAACTAAACAATGTTAAATTAACCCTCAAATTATTAATTCTAACATTCCCCCCCCTAATTTTGTAATGATTACATTGACTGGAAGAGGAACTCTTTGATTTGGTTTACGCACAAGTGCTTGCAGTGAAAAGTTTTGCATGTAGTTTAGTTGGTGAAGAAAAGTGGAGCTGTAGATGTGCTCATGTTAGGTTGGTTCTTTGGAAAATGCAGTCCACGTATGATACATGATCCCTTGTTTTTGTTGTCAACTCCTTTTGCTTTGTTGATTACCATATTCCCCTCCTGTGAAGAAAAGTGGAGCCATTGGATGTGCTCATGATAGACTGGTTCTCTGGATTTACACAGTCCCTTCACATATGCTACATTAGCCTTTATTTTTGTTGTCAGCTCCTTTTGCTTTGTTGACTACCATATCCCCCCTTACTGTTTGAGGTTGAGACTGGTATCACCTGGACTCTTTGGAGATCTGTTCTGGTTAAGATGCTCTTCAATCTTGATTTTCCAGACTTTGGAAGCTTGTTTGAAAGATCCCCAATGGGTCTCCCTTATACTCCAATGAATTTTAAATCAAATAAAAACAGCAAATACAGATTTATGGATGTTATGGCAATTACCCTAATGCAGATCTGAACTTATTTGAGAAAATGTGACTAGGGTTTAAGATAGATCTTAATGCAAATGACACCCAAAAGTAATATTTCTGATTTCAAAGGATTACCCAAATATTTAGAGACTGAACCATGCAAGAAACTGAATTTATTGCAGCCAAAATAACCCAGAAAATCAGATCTGAAGTCTGCTAATATTCTGCCTGGAAACCTTCAAATTATACTTCAGAAAATGATGAAAATACAGCGATTTGGTTTACAGTATTATGGAGAATATTTGACAAATATTTTTGAGGAAAATACCTCTGAAATTGCTGCCAAAACTGCCCACAATAGATCGACCCAGCTGCTGCTCAAAAACCACTGAAAATACCTTCAACACTCTTCACAAACACTGTTGAAATGAACCCGGAAATCTGATTAACAACGCTGGAAATTTTTGAGTGAAATCCCCTCTCAATCCCTTGGGGTTTTCGTCCACAAGAAATGAAATCCACAAGGGTTTTCGTCCTTGGAATCTCTGATAAAAGCAAAAGCTCTTAACAATGCAAAAAGCTGATAATAAAAATCTGGAATGCTTCTAAGCAAGTCGACTTGCCCATATAAAGGCAAAACAGCCCAACCACCACCTCTAAACCAGCCAATCGCATTTTTCCTTTTCCCTATGCTGGTCACATTTTTCCCTATGGGCTTGATTTTACATTTCCCAATTTATGTCTCCTATAAGCAAGTCGCACTTTTCCTTCTTTAATACAATTAATTTTAATTTTATTTTGATAGTGACATTTTAATTTATTAATACACTTTATTATTTATTATATGTGCAACTGATAATGTTATTTTAAAAACATTAGCACAATATAATAAAATAATAAAAACTTAGTCACCCTAGAAATGTCCTTTGGCCGTCGGGTAGATAAAAAGGGCCAAAGGTCTTCGTCCAAGCTCATTCGGAAAGAGGGGACATTACATTTTTGTTGTCAGCTCCTTTTGCTTTGTTGACTACCATATCCCCCCTTACTGTTTGAGGTTGAGACTAGTATCACCTGGACTCTTTGGAGATCCGTTCTGGTTAAGATGCTCGTCAATCTTGATTTTCCGGACTTTGGAAGCTTGTTTGAACCTTTCCCTTTGCTTGTCAATGGTGCTATCCCTGTTGCATCCGATTAATTGCTTCTTTAGTGGAAAATCTTCAAGCTATGGTTTTGACTCTTGTGATTTTGGAACTGTAGGCGACCCGATTTGACTCATTAAAGCCATATTAGCCTCTTCTTGAGCTTTTCTGCAAGTCTTTGGTCCAAAAGTAGAAGTGTCGAAGACTCCATCTATCTTTGCATCTTTAAGCATCTATCTTTGCATCTTTAAGCATCTTGGCATACTTCGAGAAATGGATGTGGATTTTTACTAATTTTTATATTATTACAGTCACCATTTTCTTCATCTTCTTCAATCACGACAGGTCTTTCTTTTGAAGTGTTTGTGTGCGAGGGACGATTGATTTGAAGCACATATCTCGTTAAACTCAACGTCCTTGTTGATGAAGGCTTTCTTGGTCTTTGGATTAATTAACTTGTATCCCATTGAATCTTCATTGTATCTCGTAAAGATGTAGGTAGATGACTTCACGTCCAACTTTGTCCTTTTCATATGGGCCTTGTTTCTGAAAACTTGAAGATGAGCAATTGGTGGTTTTTTGGTTGACCATGCTTCTTGTGGAGTCATGTTGTCAAATGGAATTGTTGGTAATTTGTTGAGTAGGTATATTGCTGTTTTTGCTACTAATGCCCAGTAAGAGTTATCCAAGTTTGCATCCTCGATCATGCAGCACACCATTTCCATGATTATTTGGTTTCACCATTCTGCAACACCATTTTGTACAATCAATTGACGACAAATTCCCTGTCGTTTGATACTTTGTCTTTAGCAGATAGATCCACATTTTTCAAGAGTAGTTGTCAACAAAGTGCTGAAAATATTGGTAACCTGAATAGCTCTCTATCATCTTTCAACATAGATCGGTATGAACCAGGTCCAACTTGCCTTGTGCTCTATATGGATTCTTTGGAATTGGTGCTCAATGTTGTGTCCTTGCTAGACAATTGGTGTTAGTCTGTGGATTTATTTGTGACACGCCTTTAACCATTTGTTTTTGGCTGACATTTACTAGGTACCTGAAACTTGCATGCCTGGATCTCCGATGGCAATATTGTGCATAATCAACGTCTTTAACTAGTAGCGTCTGATTATTACACAACTCAAAGTTCAACTGAAACATTTTGTTTATTCTAATGGCTCGTGTAAGAATTATCATTTATGTCTTTTTTCAGTTTGAAGACCCACTTGTTCCGTATAGCTTTTCGCCCCTTAAGCAATGGCACAAGCTCCCATGTCTTATTTTTAAATTTTATGTAGTTCCGTCTCTTCCTCAATGGCAACTGTCCATTTGCTTGTATCCTTAGCTTTGCAAGCCTCCTAATATGAGCTAGGCTCACCAACATCAATAATTAATGCATAAGCTGAATTACAACTAGGAGAGGACCTTTCCGGTGGTCTGGTCACTCTTGTGGAGCTCCTCACAAAGTGTGATGTGTCACTCCGTGGCTTATCTTGTTGCTGTTCATCCTCATCATATACCTAATCTTGATTGTTATCTTGTTTATTTTAATGAACAAGTGGTTGATTTTCGTTCTACACCTCCTTATCAGCATTATATGTTTCCACCTCTACTGGAACAGATTCTGAACTCTGCTGTTCTTTATTTCTTTGCACTGATATTTTACTAAATTTGACATCTTGGCTAATCACTAGCTTGCGCACAGTAGCATCCCACAACTAGTACCCCTTTGTACCATCTACATAGCCAAGAAAATACATTTTATGGACATTACGTCCAACTTATTCCTCTTTTCTTTAGGAATATGAACATAAACATCAAAACCAAAAACACGAAGAAAGGAATAATCAATAGGTTTCCCTGTTCACACTTCTTCAGGAATTTTAAGATCTAGAGCTGTAGTAGGTGACCTATTGATTAAAAAACAGGCTGTATTAACAACCTCATCCCAAAATTTCTGCTCCAAACTAGTAGTGATCAGCATACATCTAGCTCACTCCATGATTGTATGGTTCATCCTTTCAGCAACACATTTTGTTGTGGTGTTCTAGGAGCTGTCAATTGTCTTGTTATGCCATGCTCACTACAAAATTCATTAAATTCCTTTGAACAAAATTCCCCTCCATTGTCAGTTCTAAGACATTTTATTGTTTTACTCTTTTGGTTTTCTAGTAGAGCTTTAAATTACTTGAAACAAGAAAAAACTTCTGATTTCTTCTTTAAAAGATAAATCCACACCTTACGGGAACAATCATCTATAAATGAAACAAAATATGACGAACCCCCAATCGATGCAACATGTGCTTGCCAAATATCTGAATGAATTAACTCAAGGAGTTCTTTACTTCTGGTAGTGCTTTAAAAAAACGTAACCTATGTTGTTTACCATACAAACAATGCTCACAAAAATTCATATCTAAGGATTTTGCACCCGGGTGAAGGTTTCTATCAAGTAGTACCGTGAAATCACGCTCGCTCATATGGCTTAGCCGTTGATGCCAAGTTGTTATTGACCCCAATTCCACCTTCGACGTCACTACAACCTCTCCAATACAAGTTTCTTTGACCAATCTGTAGAGATTGCCCACCTTTTCTCCCTTTAGCACTACCAGTGCTTCCTTTGTTACCTTGAGACAACCCTTCTCTCCACTGAACCGGTAACCATGTTTATCAAATACTCCAAGCGACAAAAGGTTTTTCTTTGAGCTTGTTACATGTCTTACATGTTGAACAATCCTCACTGCCCCCATCAAACATTCTGATTATGACCTCTCCTTTTCTAATAGCCTTGCATGGATTATCATTTCCCGTTAATACCACACCTCCATTACATGGCCGATAAGAAGAAAACCGGTCTTTGTGAGGAGTCATGTGAAAAGACACCCCTGAATCAATAAGCCAAACATCATGTAATTGACCTTTCATATTAACAGACAATACCTCTCCATCTTCTAATGACGCTTCAACTTCTACCATATTTGCCTTAGATGGGTGTGGGTTGGAAGTCTCCTTGCTTGCCTTTAACCGACAATCCTTTTTGACATGTTCCTTTTTACCATAGTTCCAACGCTTAACTCTTTTCCGCCCTTCGGATTTCGACCTAGTCCGTCCACGCTCAACATTCCCTTTTTGTGCAGATCTGCCCCTTGCTATTAGGGCTTCATTGGAAGAAGTCCCTTGAGATGTCTTTTGCCTTGGTTCTTTTGAAATCGTTGCGGCCATCACATCTTCAAAAACTAATTTCCCCTGTGGTGCTGAGTTACTAAGCGCAGTGACTAGCTGATCCCAAGATTTAGGTAGAGAGCATAGTAGAATGACTGCCTCTTCTTCTTCATCAATTTTCACCTCCATTGAAGCCAACTTGCTAATCAGTGTGTTGAAATCATGGAAATGATCCGTGATTGATGAACAATCTTGCATCCTCAGATTATATAACTGCCGTTGTAAGAGTATTGTGTTTGCCAAAGACTTGGTCTCATACAATTTTATGAGCTTATTCCACAAGCCTTGTGCCATTGTTTATGAAACATTAAACAAAACTGAATCTACCAGTGATAACTGAATTGTGGCCCTGGCTAAGGCATTCTTCTCATCCCAATCCTCTTGATTCATGGCTGCAGGTTTTGACGACACCCCTTTGAGAACTAGGGCGCATCCATCCTTCACCAACACGGCTTGAACCTTTAGCTTCCACAAAGTGAAATTAGAACCATTAAATTTCTGTACCTCATATCTAGTAACTATGCCTCCTGTCATTCTTTACTTCTCACAAGAACAAACCCCTTCTGCACTAACCTTGCTTTGATACCAACTGTTAAAAAAATAAACAGTGCAAAGAGAAACAATCCAGTAAAAGCAATAAGAAATAAACAAATCTAAAACACAAACAAATATTACGTGGAAAAACTAGTGATTTACTAGGAAAAACCACTGACAAAGGTCTCTCAATATTTTACTACTCAGGAATAAATCTGTTGTTACATCAATAGTAGTCACCATGCACTTGCTCTAATGATTACAATCCTGTACAATTGTACAACTTTACAATCCATGGGATCCTTTTATAGAAAGAATGCATAGTACAAACCTACCAGCTTAGTCGTTACCTACTCACTCAATGTTGATTTCACACACCAACACCCTCCACCCCCCCGCCTCACCTTGGTTTTATAAATTTGCAAAAATAAATAATTGATCCCCGTTGGTTTAATATGGTAACCCCCCTTGGAAAAAAGGTTTGCTTGCCTCTCTGTAGTTTACGTCTCAAAGGCCTTGTTTCAATTTTTTTGACACCAATGTGGCCTCTAAAGCATTTTGACATCCCTTCACTTGTTCTAATTCTGGCCTTTACTTGGTCATAAAGCCTATGAAATCACGCTCTATGCTTATCTAGAACTCCGAGTTCGTCCATCTTGTTCCAAAGTTCTCCTCTAGGTACCATGTCAAATGTGTTTTTGAGGTCAACAAAGAAACGTAAAGCTGTTAAGATTACATTTTTTGATAAATCGACTTTCTTATTTTGCTTTTTAGTCACGCTAGTAGTTACATCTTTAGTCAAGGCTCGTTTCTACAGTCGAGGCTTGTGGATGACATCTTCTATAGTTGAGGCATTGGCTTCTCCGTTGGTGGTTGTTCATGAATGAACAGTCGAGGCTCACGAATGCCCTAGCTCGTGAACCTCTTGCCAGCAACTCGTGATTCATTTCCCAGCAACAGCTTGTGAAGAACCACCAATGGTTGCTCGTGAATCGTGGGTCACCCAACTTGTGAATCGTTTAGGGCCAAGCTGTCACGAATTGGGTCTTTGGATCGTAGACAGTTTGTCTATTGTGGGCTTTTGTCTGTGATTCGTGGCTCCTTCTGCCTTGAATATCAGCGAACTATTTGGCTTATGCTTCAAATTCGTGGCACACTTCTTCCTGCAATTCGTGGTTTGTTTGGCTTTCTCTGCGCTCGTTTCCTCCTATGATTCGTGGTTTTTTCCGTGGTCAGCGAACACAGGGAATTCAAATCGTGGCTGTGAAAATATGATGGTATTAGGGATTGCGACTCCTTTGTTTTGGGTCCTTATTGTCTATCTTTGTGAAGGTCTTGTTTGCTTGTACACGTTATACCATAACTACCAACTCGGGCTCGACAAACTGTTTGGCTTTATGCCCACACCAACACTCAAACAACTCGATCATCTAGGGGACTCCCCTAGCTTTCCCCTCTCTTTAACTACAGTTCAAGCAATCCATCCACCAACAATGCCTCCAACAATGTCTCCATCCAATTCAGCTGTGCAGGAAGGTTATATTGCAGGGAGAATAAAACAAGGACAATGCAAGGGAGGACTATCCAACATAATTGTGGAACTATTACACAGGTTGGAAATTATTGAATCCTCCAACAAGGCTCTCTGAACAAAGGTCTTCGAGCTTACTTCGCAAATGGAGAAGGTGGAAGCAGATAATATCTCTCTTCAGAGATCGTTTATAGATACCACATCACACTCCACTCCTAGCACCGTCAACAACCAACTGCAAGCTAAGATATTGGACCTAAAACACAAACAAGAAGAGTTCAAAACCCAACATGAAAATCTCAAACAACAAACAAATTCTTGGGCCAAAGTGGTGAAGGGAAAGGGCACAGTTCCTCCTCTTCTGGCAGCAGTAGAAGAAGCAGTGCAGACAAAGTTGGTAGAGGAATGAACCGGGCCAGCTAGGGAACTCAACCTCAAAGTGAGGGGGCTGCCCACACCTCCCCCTTCTTCGGATCCGATGGCCATTGGGTCTAACTTTCTCACTGAAAAATTGGAGTTTCTTGATGTGTAGCTTGATAGGGCATGGCTTGGGCTGGACTCAACGCTTTTCCTCTGTTTCAAATCAGCGGAAGATAGGCTTAGGGTGCTCAGAGCCAAGCGTAAGCTTTTCTCCCTTCCCAATAAGGTCTTCCTTGATGGAGACCTCACAAGAGCCCATGTTGCCGAACTCAAACAATCTTGTGAAGCGGTGATGGCAGCTAGGAAAGCAGGCCAAATGGGCTGTAATTCGTAATCTTAGACCTATTATCCGAGACTCTTTCCCTCCCGGTTGGGCTCCCAGGTCTGTTCCCAAATGACGGTCTCGCTGGGAGAAGCGACGGAACAGGGGCATTTCCATCGCATGCTGGAATGGTAACGGGTTATTTTGGTCTTCTCTAGGTGTACTATATGACACTCTGGGTTTTTCAGACCTCCTTTTTGTCACAAAGACTTATGAGATCTCTGTTCGTCCTCTTTTGGAGATTAGGGGGTATCACTGGCTTTCTGTTTGCAGGCAGGAGACTAGGAGTTTTGGTGGTGTCGCGGGATCAGGCGGGGTTGCTTGCTTGGTCAGAGACATTTTTCAGAACAAAATTTCAGTGGTCCGTGGATGAGTTTGCCCGCTTCCTTTGGGTCAGGATCAGACGGACTTCACCCCACCCTAGAGACCTTTTTATAGCGGTTTGTTATTTTTCCCCAACTTCCTCTCTTTATGCCATTCATAATGGCCCAGATGGGGACCCTTTCTTTGACCTGTATACAAGTATTTCTTAGTTTATAGCGGTTGGGGAGGTTTTCATTTTGGGGGACTTCAATGCGTAGACTAGAAACCTTCAGGTCCCTTTGCACGACAGGATTGGTGATGTGCTTTGTGCTTTTGAGGTGGATCCAAACTCTATTGGTCTTCAGAGAGAGTCAGAGGATTCTATGGGACCTTTGACGTCCTATGGCCGACATCTCTTACAGATGGGAGAGTCTCATGAGCTGCTGATTCTGAATGGTATTTCGTATTTTTCCGACTCCAGGTTCTTCACTTGTACACCTCACTGTGGAGGAGCTAGCGTGGTGGATTATATCTTAACTACTCCTAACCTGGTTCCTTACATCCACCACTTGTCCGTCTCCCCCATCCCACTTGCTGATCATGCGACCCTTTCCTTCTCTCTAGCCTCCTTTCCGCTGTCCTCCATGCACTATTATGACATTTGATGATGGTGACCCTAAAACTTTTTCCTCCCACCTTTGTCAACTTCTCCCCCCTGAGCCTCAGTTCACCTCGCTCTCCATAAAGATGAAGTACAACCTCCTCTCTTCCATTATCCATGAGGCTACCTCGAATTCTTACCCCCATATCACCCTCACCCTTCCTAACAAAAAAACTTGCCCCATGAACCAATGGTAGGATGAGGACTGTAGAGCCCTTCAGTGACAGCTTCGCTTTGCTTTTATTCATGCTCTCCCATCCTTTTCCTCTCTCAAGTCCGCTTATCACCACCTCCTTCGCCACAAGAAACACATTTTCATCTCACGACGGAGACGGGAGCTCCGTGAGTCCCTTTTACACTCTCCTAAGCGTTTCTGGCATACCATTCTCCCATGGCATTCCCCTCTTCCGCAGGACTTGGATCCTAGCTCCATGTATGCTCATACCTCCACTCTTTATGACGTCCCTGGCCAACCCCAGATCCGGGTTGTGTCCCCACCTTTTGCTTGTCACATTTTCACCCACACGAATGTTAAAAATGCCATTTCAGCCATGAATGGTAGCAAAGCAGTGGATGAGGAGGGCTTCTAGGCAAAACTCTTCAAACAGGGACTTGGCATCCTGAACAACTATTTAGTGGATCTCTTCAACCAAGTGGTTTGTATAGGTTTTCCGGGGTCTTGGTCCCACCACATTATTCACCCCATCCACAAATCGGGTCCTACCTCTGATCCCAACAACTACAGAACGATCATGGTGGGTCACACATTCGCCAAGCTCTATACTACATTGTTTGACATGCGGCTTTCAGAGTTTTTGGACCAGAGTCACTGTAGAGCTAGGGGATAGGTGGGGTTTCGACCAACCTACCAGACCATTGACCACATCCTCACTCTTCGGGCCATCATCGAGGAAGCACGCCACCGTTCTTCCAAGGTTTTCTGTTGCTTTGTTGACTTTCGGAAAGCCTTTGACTCTGTTTTGCGGGAAGCTCTCTTCCAAAGGCTCAAAGAGATTGGCATTTCCAAGACTCTTTTAGCTGCCATCATGCGCCTATATGAGGAGGTTCTGGGCCGTCTTTGCACTGCTACTGGGTTCTCTGACTTCATCAAGAGTACCATTGGGGTCAAGTAGGGTTGCCCTTTGTCTCTTACCTTGTTTAGTATTTATATTGATGAGTTGGAGGAGTTTCTCAGGGATCACATCCAGGAGGGGGACAATTGTCTTCTCCACCAGGTTCTGATCTATATTCTCCTTTTTGCGGACGATGTGGTCCTTCTTGCCTCCTCTGCAGAGGGTTTACAGAGACAGTTGGATGCTTTAGCCCTCTTTTGTGACCACAAGCAGTTGACAGTTAACTTGGGTAAGACCAAAGTTATGATCTTCAATGGCCTGAAGACATCTGATTTTCATTTCTTCTACAGGGGGATGAGCTTGAGATCACCAACTCTTACACTTACTTGGGAGTACTATTTTTTGGACCTTGCTTCAGTTTATGACCGACACTTCAGCCTCGGGTTAATAAGGGCTATGGCTCCTTGGCGATCTTGGAGAGACAGTGCTTCCGCCATCACTTCCAGGACATCCTGTCCAAGATGTCCCTCTCAGACTCTCTTGTCAGGCCCACGGTTCTTTATGGCTCTGAGGTTTGGGGGCCCTCCTTACTTGAGTCTGATTGGGCTGCATTGGAGAGATTTCAGATCCTTCTTCTCAGATGTATCATTAGATGCAAGGAGATGGTTCCCAACAATATCATCTTGGCAGAGTTTGGAGCTTGTCCCGTTAGGTTGGAAGGAAATTTTGGCCTTGTTTCCCTCTTGCATCGCATTCGAAGACTTGCTGATTCTTTTGCGGGAAGGGACAGGTATCCCTACCTTGTTTACTGCTCCTCTGAGGCCATTGCTTCGGCCGATCGTTTTGGTCGATCTCGTTGTTGGTATGTCAGAGTCTCACGACTACTTGAGTCTATTGGGATTCAGACAGATCACCTCCCACCATACAGTTATTCCTTGGACGCTCCCGCCCATCTCCTTCCAGGCAAGCAGGATCTGAACAAAATCATCAGAGATGATATCTATAGGCTATAGTTCATTCAGTGCACCTGGACTAACCCCCAGGGTGGGTTACGTCCAAAGATAGCCTTCTATGTTGCGCATTTTCTTGAGGTCAATAATGGTCTTATTTCTCGGCCCCAGTATATTTCTCGACCACACCCTTCGGATTTCCCACCAGTTCAGGGTTGGCTCTCATAGGCTCCGGGTTGAGTGTGATCATCAGATTGACCGTTCCGAGCGGATTTTCCAACTTTGTTCCCTCCAAGAGATCGAAACGGAAGAGCACTTCATCTTCCGGTGCCCCATCTACTACGAGATCAGAGGGAGATTCCACTGCCTGTTCAGAGAGCATCCAACATTCACAGACTTCTTCAGATACTATGATCAGAGGTGCCTTGCTCTCTATCTGCAGGAGGCTCTTAGGCTTCGGGAAGAGACCCTTCAGCCTCCTTCTAGGCAGACGACTACTTGGCAGATCACTTCCTTTTTTACAGTGCTCTCCCCTGGGAGGGGCACTAAGCAGCAGGGTGATACAAATCTTGATTCCCAAACGAGATCAGTCCAGACCCGAGGCACTATTTCACAGACCAGGGATGTTCAGACACATACGAGGTCGAGGCCCTCTTCTCATAGATGGCCTTTGAGATCCACCAGACGTGCACAGAGAGTCCATCCCTTCTCCGGGTGTCGGCACTCTAGATCTTCCACAACCTCAGATACCGGGCTTCAACACATTACTAGCTTCTTTTAGTCGGCCTTGGATGTTAGATGAGGTGGTCTCCTCTTTTGCTTCCTCTTCTCTTCCTTTTTTTCCTCCACATGTTCGGGTTCTGCTGACTTCTGCAAGATTTTTCCGGGCATCTCTTTTTGCTTGTTCTTCTTTTCCTTCTCTCTTTTGGTTGTTCTCGTGGACCTTTTGGTCCTCTAGCCGGACTCTTGTTCGTTTTTCTTTGTATGGGTGCAGTCCCATTGACCTACTTTTGTGGTCATTCGTTGGACATTTAATATATTTATCTTATCTTGTCAAAATTTATATTGGGTGGGGGTCGAACCCCATCTTGTGCTTGGCTATGAACTGATTTGCCTCCATAGGGAAAAGGTTTGCTTGCCTCTATGTAGTTTGTCTCAAAAGCCTTGTTTCATTTTTTTTGTCAAAATTTATATTGGGTGGGGGTCGAACTGATTTGGCCCCACTAGCTGTGCATGTGCCTCTTGTGTTTGAAATATATGGTATGCAATGTTTAGTATAAAGAAGAAAGGGATTGAACTTGGGGGTTTTGCAAAATTTCTTTAGTCTAGGTCAAACCCACGACTTGGGGGTGAGCAAGGGATTTGGATTGATTTGCTAGCCACGTGGGTGGGCAAGCTTCCTTTGCATGTAGAGGAAGGGAGTTGGATTTTCTTGTTGATTTACAATGTAACATCCCCATTTTAAGATACTAGAACAAGGGAATTTTTTATTTTTTTAATACAATGTTCCTTGTTATGAATTATATAATTCAAACACACGTTCGAGTTTTAATAATTGTTCTCTGTCCAACTAATGCAATTTGGATCACACAATTTCTTTTTAAAACCAATGTTCTCTGTTCACATACTTGTAATATGGAACACACATTCAATGCCATTCAATCATATGACAGATACCATATGCTGCTGTAAATGACTAGAAGAACTACCAATCTCCCATTTTATGGCTCGGAGTTTCAGCGATCTCTCATTTCATGACTCGGCGACTTACCGATCCTTCATGTTAATCCGTGCATTGTATAATGAATATACAGGGTTCTCTTACCCTTTCCAGTTATCGAAGTGGTCCATTTAAGAAGCCTATAAGAATATCTGTTATTGATATTCGTCTGACATCCTCCATCTTAAACTAGATGATTAGGACAACACAACTAGCACTTGCGATAATTTGGCCAAATATTTGCACATGCTTTACATGATCATATTCCTAGATGTGGTACACATCAGTAAAATACGTCCTTCACCTCACTTCGTCTGTTATCTAGAATGGTCTTTCCTGGTCTCTTCCAGTCCTTCCATTTAAGGTCAAGCTCTAACCCCAACTAGCAATATGAACGAGTATAGGAAGTTTCTCATGGTAACTAAAGATACGCAGACATACGGTGTCATCCCTAGACGACTCCATGTGTCTAGTTACCTTTAGTCCTCGGAGTCACTTCGTATACGTGATCACATTCCTATCCCCAGCTAAGAACTTAGTAACCAACTTATGTAAACTTAATGAATTAATTCGGGAGGTCATTGTAATATGTCAGCCATAACATTGTGTTGTCATGAAGGCCCCGCCTTCATGAAGACACCATATTGTAGCTGGCGTATGTCAATGTCCTACGGAATCCTCTCATCAAGAGTACACATCTAGCTCAAGTGTGATTTGATTATAATCTTAATGTTTAAGATCGACTTTCAGCAGCCATGCTGATCCTTTAACCTCGTTCTTGTTACAGTTGTATGTAGCTAAGAGAGACTTAATTTTTCTTCTATCTTAATATACATCCTCTCCTTCATACCGAAGGTTTGCATATTCTCTTCTTGGTTCCTTTCTATAATCTTTGGACTAATCAGTCCATTACAGATAAACGTAATAAGTTTAACCTATTAAACTTAACCAAGTTTTACTCACAACTGTAAACAAATTCAGAATTCCATCTTATTAGACATAATTTAAATGAGGTCTAATTCTAAATGAATTTATTCATTTATTCTCCATAACCTTACTTTAGTTAAGGTCTGTTAACTATAGATATGTTTTCCCATATCTATATTTTCTGAATTTAAACATTCGAGGATATTAACGGAGTCCGAATACAAGGTTCAGTTACTCCTATGTTATTTGATATTCCTTAGCTTATAAGCTAATCCCGAATACCTTTCAATTAAGAGTTCATATTCACCTAAATCCCCTTTTAATGTCAATTTAAAATTCATCTTAACCCAAGTATGAACTAATTTTACATTCCAACGTAAAAGTTGCATTCAAGTAAAGAATAAATGTTATTTCCTTTTAAATCTATCCACTATCATTTGGATAATTTCAAATCAAGGAAGAATACTATATTCACAATCTTATTCAACAATATCAAATTGATACAGCCATTAAAATATCATACTTTTCCTTGTATTCATCCATAAGTTTTACAATCTATACATTTGCCTGTCCAAACGACTGGACTTTATTTATATCAAACAACATTACAACTCATAAAGATAGAAGAATGTAATTTCTTCCTTTTTCATTTCCTCGTAGAGGAATAAGAGCTATCAAATACAATCCATCCTCAGTTAATCAAAAGAAGTATCAGAAAACAACCATGTCTTCGTTTATACTCAAGTTCCATTTGCAAAATTTCTTGCACGGGTCAGTTCATTGAACTGAGCATATTAAGCACTTTTCATTAAATTGAGGTGCTTTTAATTAACTGTCTCAATAAAAGAACCCTGCTTTTATGAAACATTAAAATGAACATCATCCAAGAATTAAGTATTGATAAGGATGAATAGCATAGCAACCCAATCATCTAATTACCCTCCCAATTAAACAAGAAAGCATTACTGCCCCTTTTTCCCAATAATTACTACAAGAAGTAATTTCCTTCAAATAGTTCCAGAATTAACATCTCTAAGAACTAAAACACAATTATGCATACGGCAGTTCCAACATAAATACTATAATTTCCTTTCCCTTACAACAATTATAATTTCAAAAGATAAAATTTGATTGAAATTTTAAACCTAATTACTTTCCTTTCCTTTCATGCAACTTATTTGATTTCAAGCAATCAAACGCTGAAGAGAAAAGTAAACAACAATTAAATGTAGATGCTTGAACCAAAGCAGTACAAAATTTGTTCCATAACAATTATAGATTTCCAACTGTATGAGAGAAGAAATGAACATTAATTCAAATTATCCATCCACACTCTCTTTCCTTTCCTCATGACTGTACTAAGAATTTAACCCAGACATGATACCAATAAGTGATAATAGTCCAAAGAGAAATAAATAAAATCAATAATCGTATAAAAGGAAGAAGGATCATATTACCTCTTTACACTGTTTAACCAAATATCCACTATTTAGCACAAACATAATCCAACAGTATGATTCATTTCACATAATATATTTCAATATGCAAAAACTACTATTTACCTTTCCAAAATTTGACCAGAGTTCATTGCAACTGATCCGTAGGCATCGATACTGAAAGAAATTCTAAACACAATCATTTCCTTTTCAAATAATTCACTCTACAGACATTTACGTCTATATAACATGTAAGAGTGTACAACAACAACAAGTCACACTTTCGTCATAATAATGAGAGAATTCACTTTCCAACAACAAAGTAATAAATCCATTCATATTTTGCTCTAATGAAAACGATGAAAGGTTCACAATCCATAAAATTATATATATATATATATATACACATATATATCCTTGAGTTCAGCAAGACACAGTAAAATTTGTATGCTCTACTCAGTCTATTATATAGACTGATTTTTCTGTTCCTCATTAGATTGGAACTTCCTTCCAAACAGTCCCATATGAATACCAAGAACCAGCATTCATAATACCATATCTAATTAGAACAACAAATTAAGATGCTACTATAACCTTACTGTCCCAAGGAACCCGTATTCCATGCAATGAAAAATATCTAGGAATTATAACTCACATAATAGTTTATCAACATCACCACAAATCCATTTTCTTTTTCAAACGTTTCCACACACTGAACTCAAAAATACAATATTCGCATAGCAATACATTTATCAATGCAAACCCTTATAGGGTAATAGATGTGCAAGCAAGATACAGTAAAAAACAATCTCATATAGCAAGCACAATCCCTTTTATTCCACTTAATCACAAGAATACCCAAGGCCGTGTTCCTTTGCTATGCTAGTTCAAACCAAACATACAGAATCACATGCCCTTATGTTTATACAAGATTGCACAAAACTTAGATTAATACACACACGAATAATGTATTATTTTGCACAAATTCAACTCCTATTGAGTAGAGATCAATTAACTGACAGTCTGACATTGCCAAACAACTCATTCATCAAGAGCAGACTTATTTCATTCACCTAATTCACAAAATAAATTATCCAAGTCATACTGAGCAAAGGAAAAATGACTCAGTCCAGAGATCATTTCATTCAAAACAACAACATAATTTGATTAAATCGCCCCTCATAAGAGCAGGGTTGTTTTAATGAGTCGATTAAGCAACAACAAGCGGTTTAAGGAGAAGGGCTTAACATGCCTGTATTTTTTTTGTGGTTAAAAGAAAACCGCGTCCAATGGAGCTGTTTCTCTCCACGACGTCCTTAGCCAGGCTTTCCAAACAGTCACTAACTTCCACAGGCTCAAAAATAGTCCTTGGCTTCTCTAAAGATAGAAACAATAACTAGAAATACAGCAGGTTCGACAGAACCATGGAAGAACAAAATGTAGAGCAACTAAAAACCCAATGCACACAACAACAAATAATTCTTTCCCAATCCACTTTCCAAGGCGAGCTGGTCACTAAGACCAAGGTAATTGAATGTATTGAATGCATTACCTTTTCTTATTCCTCAGACCACCACCGACTCAGGTTGGCAAATTTCTAATTTCAAATTTTGCATGTAATTTCCATTTTAGCTTCATAACTAGTTGGAGGCCTCCAACTTTTCCTTGTTCTCGCCAAACTTAGCGCTGCACATGTAAGGACTTCATTTACTGTCCCATTAAATTTCCAACCTTCCCTTCTTATCCATTTTTATCCACATGGGTCCATACGTCCCCTTCCTTAAGTTAGGAATAGTTTAAGATTTTTTTTGTAGTCCATATCTAGGTTATTCACCTAGTTCATAGGTTAATAGAATTTACATCTATTTTCATCCTTATGTAATTTAAAAATCCATATAGGGTAGTAGTTAGGGTATAAGATGAAACTTAGTAGTAGGTTAGTGTTTAATCTCATAGTTTTTAATTAATAGTTTCAAATCAAGTCTTTCTAATTGGCATTCCTATTCAACACAATGCAGGACGTTTCGTCCTATGCTCCACATACCTATGCCCCTTGCATCTAGGCCCTTATCGTCTTACGTTGTCTAGCGTTACAATGGTATGTGGTTCGAGAATCGAACCTTTTTCATTGGCATCTATGTACCAGATATTCATACCTGAAATCAGGTGCTACAACCTTTATATCAACCTTTAGTCTGGTTTCAGACTTCATTCTGGTTTAGAAGTAAATCGACAAAGCAATCTCAAGAAGGCCACAGCATACCTTGGATCAATGGAATTGATGCAAGGTGTGCTATCAATCAGTGAAAAGAGTTCATCAAGCATACGACAAGTCTGTTGTCTCATTAGCAATCACACAAGCAATAATAACTTTTGTCCCAAGTAAACAAATTATAGTAAACAAGGGTCCAGATTAGAAACACATTCCTTTAAGATCAAAGATATATCTTAACATATTTATCTTCATTTCTGCAGTTACAACATCATGAAAAGTGATTACTATGCTAGCTTACAAAAATCAAGGCGTTACATACAAGCCAAACAAAGTGAAGACCAAATAGAAGAGGCGAGGTGTTGGTTGAACCTGCGACCTCACCTATGACAATGTCTTGAAATATTTGTCCCAGTCGGGTGAGCTAAAGGCTCACGTTGCATGTAAAGTGAGCAATTTTAGTTTTATTAAAGAAAAATGAGCAGAATTCTTGATTTTTGTTGTACCCTATTGTGACACTCTCTTGCTCTGAATCAATGTTTTAGGGCTTGAGGGGGTGGCTTTGCTGTGTGTTTGTGTGGGTGTCATTGCTTGGATGTTGTTTCTCCTCCCAAAGTTGTTTGTAACACAGATTTTCTGCCTCTGTTGTAGGATCTGATAAGATCTGCTCATGGTAGAGATTGCAAGCAGCTTGGGCTGCTTGTGTGAAGCCAAAAACTTGCCACTAGAGACTTGTAGTATCTCCTGCTTGCCTAGAAGTCTGAGCAAGGAAAATGCTGCCTTGCTTGTGGAATGAGCTTGGGCTTGTGGGGATAGGTAACTCGGGTTGGGCTGATGTTTGGATTAATATTTGTCGGCTTTGAAGCCTGCAATGCTGCTGAATAGGAGAGCTCAGATGCAAGGTGAGTTGGCAATGGATCGGATGTAACGCGGTGGGTGAGCTTCAAATGGGAGCAAGTTGCAGAGTTCGGTGGGAGTTATAAGGGGTGAGATGCGTAGCTCGGGTCTGGCCCGATGGTGAAGTAGTGAGCTCGGTTGGCCAAGCTAGGCAGGGAACTCGGCAAATCCGAGTTGGAGGGAGAGTGGTGAGCTCGAGCTCAAGGGTATGATGGAGGGGTGCTTTGCAAGGAGCTTGGTATCAAAGAAGTGTATGCATGAGCGCGGGGTGTGTGGTGTATGCACTGCATGCAGAGATGTAGGACTACAACACACATTAACCCTTCAAGACTGCAACTTCGACCAACAACCTGTCAAGCCTTAGATTTGATCTGCATGCCAAAAACAACTTTAATGGGGGAAGGCCTAATGCTTCTCCAAAAGTTTTTTTTGCCTTAAAGACATTTTTCTTAAAAATGCCCAAAATGCCAGTTTTTGTCGTTGATGACACCACCAAAAACTTCTCTCCTTCCTCTCTCTCTCTCTCTCTCTTCACGTGATCAGTAGCTTGCACACAGCACTAATACGAAATAATAAAAAATTAGAAAGCAAGATGCAAGAATTAAAACTGATCATTGAATTAATTGAAATGAGCTGTAATGTATATAGGCATTGAACAACTATTATTACACTGAGGTACAATAGGTGATCAGTAATGATCACACTCCATGAATGGAGGAGTTAACTAGCTAATTGAACTAGTAACTGAACTACATCTAAAAAGATCACAGTAGTTGAAAGATCCCCTTTAATGGGAGATAATTTTCTGATATTTTCCAATAAAATACCCTAACAATGCACAACTAGAAAACACTTAAAAAACTGAATTTGAGTGCAGATCTGTATTTTATTCCAGAAAATGCGACTAGGGTAGGAATAGAAAATTGGTATTTTCAATCACACAAAATCACCTTAACCCTTTCTGATGCCTCTTTTGTAATTGACTGAAATTTAGCAAGCAAAATGACAGTTTTCAGGCCACAAAATACCGAATCTTTATAAGATAAATTTCAGATCTGACCTGTTTATTACAGCAGCTAGAAAACAGTCTGAAACCTTCTACAAAGTGCTGGAAATTATGTAGAAAAATATGCCTAATAGTTCCCATAGACAGCAGCTCCAAAACATCGCTTCTAATCGCTCTAAAACTTGCAAATAAACCCCAAAAGAGGTCGCTCCAGCTAAAATAGATCAAGCAAAATACTCAGAAATATTCCCGAGTCTTCATACAACTTGGGAATGAGAAAAAGGAAGAGTTTTCGTTCCTCCCTTGAGTTTCCTAGAGGGTTTTCGTCCCCTAAAAATTCCTGTAGCTTGTGACAGCTCCAATTATGCAAAAGCATGAATAGTAATGATTATCCAATGCCCTGCCCAAGTCGCCCCTCTCCTTTTTATAGGAAAAATATTATAAAATCACCTTTCCATCTTCCAATGAGAAGAGAGTGCCAAAATACCCTAAAAGCATGCCCATACCAAGTCGCACTTTTCCCTTGGGCAAATAAACATTACATAATATTTTATTATTTTACTAATGTCTATTTTGGCCCACCATGTCAAGTCGCACTTTTAGCCTAGAGTGAAATAAAATCACTTTGGCCATTTAAAAGACACTTTATTATTAAGTCATAATAATATTATTATAAGTGCTTTATAATAATTATTTTCAAATTGGCACTTTATAATAATTTTATGACTTAAGTCACCCTTAATCTCCTCCTTTGGCTGTCGGGTAGACTAAATGGGCCAAAGGTCTTCGACCAACAACTATCCAAGAAAAAGAGGGACATTACAGTAGTGAATTGTACACTAACAAAATTGAGACAACAATGAACTAGTACTAACACCTAGTTAGAAGTGCACATCAGGAGGTGCATTATTATCCACATAAATAAACTGAGCAATGCTAATTTAACTCCTAAATTATTAAATCTAACAGTTTGAACTTTCAAAAGCACTATATGTGCTTACACAAGAATAAGATACCTCGTATGTATCGCACTGGGAATTAATTTATTGTCTTATATATGTGAATTGGATTATCTTAAGACTATGACTGCCTAGATACCTTCCCGCATGCAGTTCTGCAATATGTGCTTAAACATAATCCAATTTTATTTCAAGGTAGATAGCGTAATAAATATCTAAAGAGTTGTGAATTTCAAACACATTATGTGACTCACACCCAACCTCATCCATTGGGGTAAGTTGCAGCCATAGTTGGAATTGGTATTTTACCCAATTTCAAGACTTAACATGTATCTTCGGGATTTGAATCTAGTGCTTTGTTATGAGATCCTTGATGATTTACATTTAAGCTCATCATATTCAATGTCATTAAGAATCTTTTTTTGGAATTTATCTCGGGAAATATTTATAGTGGTTAGTTTATCTTGGTGGGGAATAGATGTTGTTTGGGGTTGAATGAGATGAAATTTGTCATTTTAGATGAAATTAGGACAGCATTAGACAATTGTAATCATATAATATTAAGTACATGTTTAGATAATCAAATTACAAGATCAAGTGTGGAGTTATCTTTGGAATATGTGGTATAGCAGTACGGTGGAGTACTTACTATCATAATGATCCAGGTTTAGTACAAGATAAGCATGTTTTAGTGGAATGTCTTGGGCGAATCAGACCCATGAACCCAAACATGACATGCATTATGTATAGTTAGGCACTAGGCATACAACATTAGGTGTTCCTAGGTGAACACCAGGGACATGGACCTGGGCGAGCCAAATGTAACAATAGGCACATGATCCTAGGTGAGCCAAATGCAACAATAGGTGCATTGTCCTAGGAGAGCCTAATCAAACAACATGCACATTGGCCTAGATAGGAACATGCAAACATTGGGCATTATAGTCACATATATGTGTTGTAGGAGATCCCATCAAAGCCCAATAGAGTTCTTGTAGAATACAATAGACTTTACAAGACTCTATAAGAACCTGAGATAGACATGGAGAAAATTATCCATGTAGGCTAAAAAGGTAAAATACGAGACATTAAGACCAAGGCAAACTGATAGTTACAAACATCCATCCTAGGAGAACCTAGGTAGGCTTGGGAACTTCATTTCTGATCTGAATTGGATCATGATTTTTTTGCATGAAAGCCAACTAGTCCATTATTGTCAAGCTATGTTGCCAGGAAACGGAAACGGAAACGGGTACGAAACGCGGAAACGACAATTTTCAAAAAACCTTGGATACGAAATGTCAATGGAAACGTCCGTACAATATATTATTAAAAAATTATATATATATATATATATATATATATGCATAGTACTCATTTTATAATTGTAGACCATAAGAGATAATTGATAAAGCACTCGAAATATTTTTAATTCATTGAAATTTGAACTTCCAAGTTCTAAAGAGTCATCATTCAACATGGTTACAATTTCAATGATTCACATATACATAATAATAATCTAGATTCTAGAATATATCATCTAGATTTCCTCATAGTCATAATCATCTCCATGAACACCACTAGCACCGACATCTCCGCTCCCACTAGCTCCACTCTCCCTCCCTTCTGCAAAAGATCCCGATTCTTCTTCATCAATACCAAGCAGTGAAAGTTGGCTAAGAGTTGCAGCAGAAGCATCAAAGTCTCTAGTCTCAGGATCAATATCCCAAAGTTTGTTGGGACCTCTAAGATAGCCTTCACTCTTGTGTGATAGAATGCGCAAATTGGAATGCACATACACTAAATCCTCGGCCTTCTTGGATGCTAACTTGTTCCGTTTGGCTGAGTGGATGAAGGAATATGTACTCCAATTCCGTTTTGCTGAGGAATTGCTAGCCACCTGTTACAAAAAAGAAGTTAGAAATTTTCAATTAGTAATACTATAATATTAATTTACTAAGAAGTAAGAACATACATTTTTAATTAATAAACAAACTTTTGATTTCATTTTAATATTTGATACCTGTGAAAGGATTTTAATGGCAACAGGTCGCAGCCACTTGGCATCATGGCCATGTGCACACCACCACATGCATGGGGTCATCTTGTACCTGTCAAGTGCTGCATCTATTTCACCCATGCTACTATTAGATGAAGAGACAAAGAGCGTCATTTCACAGCGGACTGTACTAGTTACATCTGGATCAGGAAAAAGCCTCCAGAATGCTGCCTTAGCTCCACTTGCAACTTCATGGTCATCATATGGTTTTTGCCTACCAGGTAGTGCAAGTATTTCACTGCTATAAAATTTGGGATTCAGGGCATAGGCTAGGAGATGCAATGGGGTGGTCATTTTATTCCACCTTCTCATGATCACGTTCTTAACTTCACTGTAGAATTTTTCTTCAGGATTCTACCCTTTTTGTTGTATGATGTCTCCAATTTTTTCAAGCATAGAGTCAATGCCATCATAGATCTCCCCTATGCAAGCATTATTCGTGTCTGCATATCTAATCATAGATAAAATAGGCTCAGTAAAACTAAGCAAGTATGCAACCTTTGCCCACCAAATATCATCAAGTATCACTGATTTTATTTTGATGGCTCTTTCTGTGTTTGATTGCCTCCACACAGACCAAACATCATCAATCACCATAAGCTTTAAGGCTTGCTTTACCTTCACAAGTCGTCTCAAGACGAGAGTGTGAGAGGCAAATCTTGTTTCAGCAACCTATTAAAATAAATTAAAGCAAGTTAATTAAAAAAATAAATTAAAAGGAATTCAATTGATAATTTGATATTTCATAAAAAGTTAGCAAATAAAAATTAGAAACTAGGAAATTGTTTGGTTACCTTCAGCAACTCCAATGTCGAGAACCTCCTAAAGATAGCCTGGGACATATGATGATTTGTGATAAACATTTGGATCTCATTTGCCTCTGTATAAACTTCCTCAATCCATGGTATTTTTCCAATCTTCTGCAGCATCAAATTCAAGGAGTGTACTGCACAAGGTGTCCAAAAAATGTGCTCATATCTCCCCTCAACAATCAGCCCTGCTGCTCTACAATTTTTGGCATTGTCCGTGATGACTTGGACAATCGCTTGCAGGGCCCACTGACTCAATAGCCTCAATCAAAATATTAGCAATAAATTGAGCATCTTTCACTTCACCCTCACAATCAACAACCCTTAAGAACATTGCCCCTTTAGGGCACACTGCAAACAATGTTGATTAGGGGTCTATTTCGAGCATCTTTCCATCCATCTGAAATGATAGATACCCCTGAGTCCTTCCATGAGTCCCTAATTGGCTGCAAAGAAGTATGTACATGGGCCACTTCTTTCGCCAACAATGTGGTTCTGACCTTCTCATAACTAGGGCTTTTATACCCTTTTGGTGCATCATTAATACCTCTCACCATTTGTTGCCAATAAGGTGAGCGCAACACATTGAAGGGCAGCCCACATGCATAAATGCATCGAGCAACCAACTCATCAGCAACATCCCTTTTCTCATTTGCAAATGCTTGCTCTAATGGGCCTTTGGAAATTCTCTTTCGTGACAAAGACTCTCCCTCTGTTGGAGTTTCAACTGCAACTTGGATAAAAGGATGGTTTGATGGGTTGGGTGGTTTTTGTGAACCCCTATTTTGCAAAGGAGCTGTTTTAAATCTAGCTCTTGAAGCTTCCATATCAGCGTCCTCTTGCTCTTTCATATATGCCAATATATGTCTATGTTCAACCTTGCCACATTTTCTAATCCCCGTTCCTGATTTCCCCATTAAATGAGCTTTGAGTCGGGTATAAGAGGATTTGTATTGTATATTGCAATGATTGCATACCCAAACTCGAGAGCCACCGCCAACAAGGTTCTCCACAATTTGCACATGTCTCCAAAGAGGAGCTCTAGGATCCACACCCCCACTTTGGCTTTCTTCCCCTTCCCCATGCCCTCCCACTGAAGCTGAACTAGATGCCATTGAATCAAACCTTCATTGAAAAATAAAAACATAAACTTAGATAACAATAAATTAATAAATAGAACTACACTCTATATATCCTATTCTGGTTTTGACCACCAAGTTCACCATTTAGGTGCGAGGTGAGAGCATACACAGAGTTCGTATTTTATAATTTATAAAAAATAAAATAAACTTAAAAAAAAAAACAAAAAAGAATTAAATTTAAAAACCCTACACATCCTATTCTGCTTTTGATCACCAAGGTCACCGTTCAGGCGCGAGGTGAGAGCATACACAGAGTTCGGATTTTTTAATTTAAAAAAACAAAATAAACTTTTTTAAAAAACAAAAAAGAATTAAATTTGAAAACCCTACACATCCTATTCTGCTTTTGATCACCAAGGTCACCGTTCAGGCGCGAGGTGAGAGCATACACAGAGTTCGGATTTTTTAATTTAAAAAAACAAAACAAACTTTTTAAAAAAAGCAAAAAAGAATTAAATTTAAAAACCCTACACATCCTATTCTGCTTTTGATCACCAAGGTCACCGTATAGGTGCGAGGTGAGAGCATACACAGAGTTTGGATGATATTTATAATTTAAAAAAAGAATATATGTTTTTTATTTTAAAACGCAAAGAAAATGTTACATTTTTTTATTTTTTTAAGCATAGAGTTTTAAAATTACTAAATTCAACCTACATATTGACATCATGATCAATGATCACGAATGATGTGTGCATAATGCACACATCATTCGTGATCATTGATCACATTAACATTTTCTTTAGCCAAATAAAAAAAAACTTGAAAAATACCTGGTTTTTCCTCCTTGAAGTCAATCCCACCTTCCAAATCTGATTCGAAATTCCTCCTTGAAGCCTTTAGCTCTTAACAACACGTCCTAAACTCTTCCTTCAAGCTGCTCCTTGATGTCTCTTTGCTCTTCACAATGCTAAATGCTAGTTTAATGAAAACTGTATTTAGCAAGAGAAAAATGAGAGTGTGATTTAGAATGGACCCAAGAGGTCATTATATAGCTTTTAGGAAGTGTGTTTAGCAAGGTATGCAGCCGTATTAGGGTTTCGCCGCATTTAATGCAAAGATTTTTTACTTTTTAAAACGTATTTCCGTTTTTTTGACTTGACAGGCGCCGGAAACGCGGAAAACGTTTCCGGAAACGCCTGTGCCGTTTCCGGAAATATTTTCCGCGTTCCCCCCCCGTACCGACCGCGCGAAACGTTTCCGAAACGTTTCTTCCCCGAAACGGGCCCCTGTCCCGCGTTTCCTGGTATCACAGTTGTCAAGAAAACAAGCATGTAACTTGGAAAACACTTTCTTTCAGTTGTTTCTCATAAAGAACAGTTAAGAAGATGGGTTAGAAAGCACATGGATATTAAAAAATCAGGTTTGAGGAGATCCAGACGCCTCAAATGAAAAGATCAATAGATTCCTATTCAGAAAGTTGTTCTATAAAAGGTTGCAAAACCTATGGAATAAATTGGTGGCAGTTGCGTAACTGTGGGTTTGTGCAGGTGGGGGTTGTGTAACCACCTCGATGGTTTTGTAGATGCTGGTTTGTGTAGGCAGCTGTTGTGTAACCGCTGCAGCGGTTTTGCAACCCCCTCGACGGTTTTGCCTTGTGTGAAGTGGCGTTGTATGAAACCTTGGAACGAGCATAGTAATGATTGTTAATGTTGTCTCTTCCCGCTCAAAGCCTTTTCCTCTTCTTGTTCGAGCTTCTCATGTTGTAAGCAAGCATAAATAGGCTCTTGGGAGATGATAGTATGCAGCATGTAGTCAATTGTGATTCATGGCAATTCTTTTTGGTTGTTTGTGTTTGGGATGTTGAAATGTGAGCTGCAACAATTTGTAGAGCACTAAAAGGGGAGTGGGCATGTTGTCATTATAATGAATTCCCATAAAGGCTTCTTGAAGGCAATGAACTTGTAATTGCATAAATAGATAGTGGAAAGACGAGGAATTGCTCACTCTTTTGGAGTTTTCCCCAAACTTGGGTTTCTCCAGGGTAATCTTGTCTCTAAGCTTTCTCTATATGTTGTGTCCATTTTTCCTTTACAGTATTGGTACTTCCATTGCATTTCTAAGCACAATTAATGATTTTTTTACAAATACATAAACATGTCAACAAGCTAGCAATCACCCTTGTTAGGAAATGGCTTTAGGATTCGTGTTGCTGAATTAGCTATGGAATATGTATGCTAATTACAGATTAGATTGGTATCAGGGCTAGTTTTGTTCCAATGTTGTGTGTAATTTGTGCAGCATGATAGTTTTGCTGATATATGCCCGTTACTAGAGAAACAAGTGCTATGGGAAAGGTGTTATATTTTCTTTGCGACAAGAGATATTCACAAGATGGACTAGAGAAGTGAGAAGCATGGCTCACAAAAATGAGAGAATACCTCAAGATGAAGAAGAGAGATTCTGCTAGTTGGAAGAGGATGTTGCGAACATGGTAAAGCTTGACCAGTTGGAGAAGATTATGGATGTTCTCATGGGGAAGCTAGGCACTTCCATGGAGGTGCCTAAAGTAAGTAAAGAGTTGAAAACTCAAGACCATGAGAAGAAGCTCCACACCAACAAAGCTCAACCTCCATTCAAAGTAGAGGCTAAGATCGATATTTAGTCTCGTGAAGGTGAAGTGAATTTGGGAAAAATTGATCATTGGTTAGCCCAATTAGAGGTATATTTCAGTCTGCATCAAATTAATGAAGAACAAAAAAAATTCTTTTGCAAGATTTAAGTTATCTAATCATGCTTTGAAAATTATTTTCATTCCTTGGTTATTAAAAAGTTATTGCCAAGTTCTAAATGGGACACGTTTCTAATGTTTATCAAAAGATAGTTTTATCCTAATTGTTATGAAGAGTAAAGGTCTATTAATTGGCAATATTTTTATCCATATGTGGTAGTAATCTGTGAACTGGTCAAAATTTTTCCTCGACCGACGGATCCTTATAGGCAACGTATTTTAATTTCGATTTTACCCCGAAATAAATCAACTTAAACAAATGCAATACAAGAAAAATAACCGACATTGCACATGAGTTGATAACAAAGTTCGACAATTGCTTATGTCTTCGGGTTCGCTAATAGCTGAACCGATTCATTATAATGTTCTGATTATAATTATAAATAAACTTACAATTCTATAATGAACGTGCCGGCTCAACCCGAACTCTAGTGCCAATCGGTCCTACGGATCCTATATTGGTCTTGGAAAGCTACCCAGTGTTTCGACACTGCTTTCCGGTTTTGCACCTCCTGATTAATTTTCCTCTGTTGCATGGCCTCTAGCCTCTACGTAGAGCTAAGTCGAAATGTGCTTGGTATCGACAAGTGCCACCCTCCTGTTGACTTCTCCTTTGCTGCACGACCTCCAGCATCTACACAGAGCTAAGTTGGATCCGGTGTCGTCAACGAGTTCAACAATACGATTCTGTCAACACTAAAATTTTCCTCCATGATTTCAATTTCCTTAATGTATATATTAGGAATAGGGTGTTGTTAAGTATAATTAGTAGTAGCGTCTGATAGAAGATAACGACGCTGCCAATATGACACCACCATTAATGTACAGTACCGTAACAGTCAAAGTACAATAGGAATGTTGTGGTTAAAAGTAAATATTTGTCGTAAGTGGTCCGGGTAATGTTAAAAGGGTCAAAAGTCAATAAGATCTACATGATTAGGAATTAGAAATATTATATTTGTAATAATGACAAGGAGTGATGTCATAAATATTGTGTATTTTATTTGTAAAAAGTCTAAAAAGGTGGAACCCATGTGAAATGATAAGGTTTATCTTATCTTAAAAGATAAGCCTACATGTAAAGATAAGAGTTAAGGTATGTAATATGATTGGCCAGAAGGGATTCCCTATCTTATCTTAGAGATAGGGTGGATAAGCCCAAATGTTCTATAAATAGAGAGGCCACCCCTCTCATTTAGCATAGAAGGAGGTAGTGAGAAAGTGTGTTGTGGAAGCCATTATTTAGAAGGTGTGTTAAGGAAGCCAATAAGAGGGGTAATTGTGAAGTTTCTCCCATGGTTATTGTTGTAAGGCGAGTGGAGTTGGTAACACTCGGAGTACTTCACGGGTGAGATTATAACAATTTCATGTTGATAATATAATTTACACTTGTATTTCAGATTTGTCATCATACCTTTGTATCATAGTATATGGTATTCTTGTATGATGTCTGTTATTGTGTTTTCCAAATTACTACCACCAAACCAAAAGTTGTGCATTACTAAATAATCATAGCACGAGGAGTTCCTGGTGGAGAATTATCATAGTGCTGGATTGGTGATGACAATTCCCCTTTGCGGCCTCCAAGCAATGAACTTGGTGATACGCCCAACATACGAAGAATCAAAGCTCCATAATGTGCTTCTCTAGTGTTGTGTCATGTCCCTTTGGCTCCCTGATCGGACTCTGGGCTCGCATGAGAAGGTGTCAAATGGCCTTTACCACTGTCAGTGAGTTGAAAATAATAATTCCCAATTTTACAATATGCCTATAATAATAGGCCTTAATTCTTCATGCCTATTAAAAAATAGGTCTTTTATCTTCAAATAGTGCCTTAATATTCTCTTAGGCCTTCTCAAAATTCCCTCAGTCTTTCCTTACTTCGCACTTTGCATTGGAAGTGTTTGTGTTTTGAATGGAGGCTCTAAGGGCCTTATATAGGCTTAATTGGCCTGAAATTAAAGGATAAAATAAATATCCTTAAGACTATTTTAAGTCTTATGTGCTTGGTGTAGCAGCCGGGCCTTATCTTTTTGCTTGAATGGTCAGGGGTTTGAATCCCTTCCCCTTGTTGAAAAGCCTTTTTATCGACCGTTGAACATTGTCGATATAGACCAAGTTCTCTTTTGCTCCGAGCTACTTTTGATGTCATGACGACACATGTTTGTTTTTCGCAACGTAGCTAGCCTCTAAGTCACTGTGCCCTGCTCTGTCCTCCGAACACCTTGTTCTTGCGCGGACTTCATCTGGAGTGTACGGTATCCATTTTGCGCGTTCCAATAGGCGCTTGAAAGCTCTCGAAGCCTTCTATTATACTATAACGGAGATTTAGGGGAACTATGCCCACTGATTTGATCTCCGTATCATGTAGCAAGGCTAAAGTGTGTAGGATTGTGCAAGCTGATTCTACAAGAGGGCGATCCAAAGGGGCAAAAATGTATTGGATTGTGATATCCTGATGAAGCATGTTAGAGGCCTCCATAGCCATTTGAAAAGATCCATCCTATTGGTCAAGCCCAAAGATATAGATGAAGCTTGCCCTCAAGCCCATTACATTGAGATTGACCAAAGAAAGGGCTGATCTTCCTCTTCTAATGTGTTGGCACCAAAAGTGGTTCCACTTCAATTTTTGTGCCTTGTGACTAAAACTCGTAGTTTCAAAGCTTTTTATAGTGATTAACATGCATTTTTAAGCGCCCTTATAGTTTGAAACTCATTAAAACATTTGCCCCTCTTGATATGCACGTATACAAGCTAGATTAAAAAAAATTAGTTGATTTGGGAGGTTTTTTGGCTTGGGATGTTCACTTAATGGCTTGCTTGTTGGCTTCCTTTGTTAAAGAAATTGTCAATTTTAAGGTGAAAGGTAAAACTCTGTGGCAGGTTTGGAGTTCCACTTCAATTTTCATATTTTTAAGAGTTTTGGCTAATGACTAAACCTCTCAACTTCTTGTGGGGGTGGGGATGGGTGTGTGGTGGCAACGTGACACATATATACATAGGGGGTGTGTAGTGGCGACGTGTTACACATGCACACACACATGTATGTATGTATGTATGTATATGTATATCTATATATATTTTACATTCAGGTGTCCGAGGGGACTTGACATGACTTTTGGGAATCCAAAGCTGAATCGCTTCATTTTGTATTTTTAGGCTGTCATTTTGTATATATGTAGCACAAAATAACAGTCTAAAAATACAAAATGAAGCGATTCGGCTTTGGATTGCCAAAAGTCGTGTCAAGTCCCCGCGGACACCTGAATGTAAATATATATACATATACACACACCTTTACACACACACAAAAGCACTCGAAAGTAAAATTTAGAATATTATAGCGTCACATCTCTTCTCAAAGATTCTTCCCCTTCTTCTACGGTAGTCTTTGGCTTCTATAAGGACACTTATACTGCAGTATATTACTATTTGTTGTGTCCATTTATGTGACTTGGTTCATTACTTTTATAACGCATTAAATTTCTGCCGATAAGTGTGTTGTCCTCCGGATTCCCACTTAGAATCCGGATCATTTGGTTTTATTGGTGTGGATTTACATTTACAAAAGAATTGTTCCATGTTCAAATACCGTATTGACATGCTTGATGCCATGCAAGCTTAAATCCTCTACTTGAGAAAGACTAAAATAAGTCGGAAAATTATGTGTCACCTGTCACCAGTTTAGTGTTTGGCGTGGATTTGTCTTTAGAACAGAATTTATCTGTGTTCATGTTTATGCGTAACGGAACATCCTGTGTTCAGGCAAGTTAACATTTAAGATCCAGTTTGGCTGCAGGCAATCTGGTAGGCTGCAAGCATTGCGATTATAGATTTTATTTCATTTCCCTACTTGTTTAAAGTCACAATGTTGCTGAAGGTATTAACTTTGCGATTATTAGCCTGTTTGGCAGGAGTATTTGTTTTGTTTCCCAAATCTTCTGCAACTGGTTTTGTGGAGGAAAATATTTGTCTTTAACTAACCTCTGTTTTCTGTTAACAATTTAAGGCTCAAAGAAAAGAGGCTCGCTTCGTAGCAGCTTTGCAGAAACTTGAGCCTAAATATTCTTCAGATACAACACATGACCCTGAAATTCTTACTCCGGAGGAGCACTTCTACTACCTTAAAATGGGTCATAGATGCAAGAATTATGTTCCAATTGGCAGACGGGGAATTTTTGGAGGTGTAATCTTGAATATGCATTTGCATTGGAAGAAGCATCAGGCTGTTAAGGTGATTGTCAAGACATTCACTCCAGATGAGGTTCGAGAAATAGCAATAGAATTGGCAAGACTAACTGGTGGTATTGTACTGGATGTATATGAAGGAAACACAATTATAATGTATCGAGGGAAGAATTATTTTCAGCCACCTACTGAAATCATGATACCAAGAATTACTCTTTCTAAGAATAAGGTAAGACATCCTTCTGTGTGCCTTGTTCACTTGATCATTTTAACACCGGGTAGGCATCTCCCTTTTTCTTTTGTGAAACATGTTTTGTAGCATAATATGTCTTGAACCTATATTGTTGTGGTTTCATTTATCTTTAGTGTTATGAAATTTCATTTGCTTTCTTTTTAATATTTGGGGAAGGAATGGTGAAGATATAGAACTCCTTGCATTTTTTGTTTGTTTATAACTTTTATGTTTATTGATAGATAGATTGGAATGCCTGTTTGCTTAGTGCTATTTTCTATGGTTAGTATTTACCTTAATAGTTTGCCGCAATTTATATAGTAAAGCGAATTGTGGCCTCAGAGTTCGAACCGTGTTTGATTTGCAGGCTTTAACTAAATCTAAATACAAAGAAGCTCTCCGAGCAGTACGAATCTTCATACCAAGACTGGAAAATGAACTAGAAATGCTTCGCAAACAGATGAAAGGTGGAAGTGTAGATAATTCAGAGAACAGTGAGAAGATGTCGAACGATCGAAGAGGTGTGGAAGGTAGAGTTCCGTTGACAAGGTATATTTCCAAGCGTAATGAGGCTATGGCTGAAAATGCAAGAGAGACGGAGGATCTTTCTGATTTATGTGGGACTGAAACTGATCATGTTTCGGGTACAGATTTTGACATGGTTTCTGATTCAGGACTGTCGGATTTGTATGAAACTGATTGTGAAATGGACACAGAATCATCTGGTGAATCAGATCACTCATTGTATTTGGACAATATTGATGCTTCACCATTGAATGGTAAGAAGGCCTTGACATATTTTGCAAAAGATGAGACCAAAATGCCTGGAGACTCCAAGAAATTGGATGGGTCAGGTGATGATTCTTGCCATCCTGAACTTGATGAGGTGGACAAGTTGTTCCTACATGTTAGTACTCTTCTTAAAAAGAAGAAATAAGGTTGGATTGTAATTCAGAAGTCTTATTGGGATTCCCCTCTTTGATGAGCAAAAAAAATAGGGGAGTTCCAAAAGAATCATGAGCTATTCCTCCCATACTAGCTGAACCCGGATTGCCTCTTGCTGCTATATTAGTATTTAGTTTAACAAAGTCAAACGGTGATGGTTTCCATTTTCTCAAAACAGAGGGCATCAATAGTTTAGAACATGACTTTGTCTGTAATTTGCTTTCCCCAAGTTGAGTTTTTGTAGTAAAACTTACCATTTTCCAGGTATTGGGGAGGGGATTTTCAAATTATCCACAATATCTTGTATTTTTATTTGTTCTTTTTTGCATTCACTACATTTCTTTTTGTTCATGTCCCGTCTTTGTTTTCTATATTTACTGCCTATTTTTCCAATGTTTACTACTTTTTACCCGATGATTTTTTAGCTAAATTAGTGGGGGTTTTATTGTGGCCTTGCCCTTACAGAAAATAAAACCATGATTATAACCAGTAGAATAATAACAATTATGCAAACATGCAAGCCAAAAAATGAAATGCCAAGAAAGCACACAAAACAAGCTTCACAAAGCCCAAAAAGAACATACCAATATGAAAACTACATCTAACAATCTATTAACTACAACCAAATGAAAGGTTCAAAACGGTTACAAAGAACGTCACAATGAGGCCTTGACCAACCTCTACGTCAATATGTACCAAGGTAGCCTCCACACTAGCTCCACATAGCATCCCTCCAACCAAGCTCATCTACAAGATTTCTTTCTACCCATTTTTTGGTTAGAGACACCCTTGCTTGCACATGCAAGGTTGCTGTAGCTTCTTTTAATGGCCTTGCTTGCCCCCTTCTAGAGGGGAAAGTGTTTGGCATAGGTGAGCATCTCTTCCAAATGGCACCATAGCCCTCGAGAAGGGAAAAGATGGGGTGAGAGTGTTTAATTGTTTCCATGAATTCGGCCAATTTCAGCTTTGTTTCTTTGAAGGCCCAATCTTCACATTCACGTTCACATTCACATTCACATTCACAATTCAAGTTGGATTTCGATACCAATATTGGCCACTAATAACTTCAACTTTTTCTCCATGTAGGATATATGCAAATTGTTTCAAGGAAAGAACAATATTCAAATCATCCGCTGAATTCATGTTGACCAAATTATGGACTATTAGATGCTTCACAACTTCTTGTAGAAACCTTTGTTGCAAGTCCTTCGATGATTATTTCTAATAGATTTATTGGGGCAATGTTACAGAAAAAGGAGTCAACTTCCCCTATAAAAATTCCAGATGTGACTAAAATTTGAATCTCAAACTCAATAGAAATATATTTCAAGTTGATAATGACTGATCCCTAATCTCCCTTTTACTATTTTCTCTAAATTCCATTTCCACGAATTTAATTTCTTGTCTAACAACTACAGGTTGTTTTGGGTTGGTAAATATATGGCTATGACAATCCCTTAGGTTCTAGATTTATCGGGGAGCCAACTTTGTGACTTAAACCTGCAACTTATATTAAGGCTTTTTGCCAACCATTGAAACATGGCCCTCTTACTAGATTGAAGTGCTTATCGACGCCTTCATCTTTATCCTTCTAGGTTAAGATTGAGATTTTCTTGCATTTCTCATTAGAATCCAGAAAGGCTCCTTGAGCCTTTAACTTTGCAATAAGATTAGAGGTACAACATCATGCAATGAATATTCTCCTTGGAGTCGGAGTAAGAAAAACATTTTTTACGATTTAAATGTTTTCAACTAAATTGTAAGAAGCCCTTTAGATTGAATAAAGAAGACCTAAAATGGAGAAACTTGCTCAAAGGTAAAGTCACATCAATGCCCTAGTACCAAGCCATGGGTAATGTCACAAGGAGTTTTCTATAGAGATGAATATGTTAATGACATTAAAAGTCTCGAACAACAACTATATGGCCCATCCTACCATGTATACAACAACATGTTCGAACTTCATGCATCTCCACAATGGAACCCTTAAGATCCACCATGCATTAGAGCATGTAGTACCCTAAATTTGGTCCAAGCACTTGGTAATGTCATATTTTCTACCTAATTGGTGATATAGTTCGTTTATTCGAAGTACTCGGCAATGTGACATTTTTTACCTATTTGGTGATATAGTTTGTTTACACATTATTTGACCAATTTTAGTTATCTTCCCTCTTCTCACACCCTCTAATCCAATTGGTGATGCCCCTTCTCTAGTTCAAATTATCAAAAACATGCAATCTATATCATTGAACATCTGTCCAACCCACCAATACTAATCCATTTTGTAAGCTAAGGTAAGAAAGTTAGTGTTTGAAGTAAGGGGAGACAATACCAAATTCCATTGTTGTCATCATAACATTTCAGACTTAAAAGGATGGCTTATAGACACATGAGAATCTTAGTCATAGAGGATGGGTACGTGAACCCTCATGATGCTTTTGGGTCCATATATGTCCAGAACTGACCCTTTTAGCAATGGTACTATCCAACAATTACAAACCCATCTATAACACATTTCTAGATATCGTAATTTATTAAGCACCTTGATGACAACTTTTTCTAATTTTGCATAGTACTTGACCACATTGTCTTACCTTTTTGCGTGCATATTTCAATGGGTTTGTTCTATTACTTAACTCTAATTGTATTTTGGTAGATTGTGAGAAGTGTAATAGTTAAAAATTTCGAGGTTGAGCATAACTTACGATTATTTAGGACTTCTCTTGATTAGTTAATTTATCAAACTATTCATTCATGTCAAATTAGGTAATTAAACTCAATTTATTTATTACATTTTCATGTCGAGTCATGTGTTCTAACAAAGTTATGCATGTTCCTTAGATAACACACTTCGTGTCTATTCTATAATGATCATATCATGTTTATGATGGTTTATCCAACCCTACTTTATTCATATTTTATATGGTTTATCTATACATACTTTTTACACATGGTGCATATAAGCACTGTTTTTAGATGAGTGATATGTCGATACATTCCTCACCTCAAACGGGGTGCAATGTGGACTTATTCAGAAGATCGCACATAATTTCAGCCGAGAATACATTGATTTTGTTAAATGTGTGGAATTCTATTTATCTCATAAAGTTTTGACAACAAATTATCATCACTGTTGCAGATAGTTGGCCTCAACAACCCAAAAAGTTGGTGTTGGCCCTAAAAACCATTTTTTTTGATCTTGACCTCAACAAGACAGATTTGGTATTGGCCTCAACAACCCCAAAAATTAATTTCTTCAATTGAGAGTACAATTCTAGCATTGATGAGAGTATGATTCCAATACTGAGTACATTTGTGTGGCCTTGAAGGTCACCTCTTCTTCTATTAGGTCAGTTCAAAATTTCAACATTGCTCAACATTGGCAACCTTTGTCAAGCTTTCAATAGATTGATAGCATAGTTCTTGTAGTTCTTGTTTGTATTTCATTCTAGTGAAAAATTTCAAATTGTTGGCAAAATTTAAATTACAAGTTTACATTCATTTTTATCGAGTGTTAATCTACATGTCCTTTCCATGTGCTTGGAGGGTTCATGTGGCTTGGGAAAGACATTCAAGAATTTTTGCACCACCATGCTATGATCGAGATTCACAAGGTTTGCATTTCCTTTTTCCTTTTAATCAACATTTTTAACACTCTTTAGTACATTGAATTTGGTCCGAGCACTTGTCAATGTCATATTTTGTACCTATTTTGATATGTAGTGCAATCACATCATTTCACCAATTCCACTCATCTTTTCTCTTCTCACTAAGGGATGAAAGCTTCCACTTAGCTTATTATCTCTTATAACCAAGGAAAATATGCCTGGCGAGTCATGTTACCATGGGCTATTTTTCCCTCCAGATTATTATCTCCTATATTTAGAAATTGGAGAAAACCATTGATTGAACACTAAGGAATGATTGCATTTAATTTGTTCTTTTCCAAATTTAACTTTAGAAGTCTGTGAAATGCATAAGCTTGGAGGAATATGGCCAATTAATACAATTTCATTGAACATAAGTATATATTGATAAGATAGCCACACAGAAGATGTATCCATTTAATTCAGAGCCAAATACATCTAAGATTGACATCCCATAAATTAGATCATTTGTAAAAAATTACCTATACCAAACATTCTCGAAGAGATTTCGCTGGTGTAAGTAAGCACCATTATCCCATAACCAAGAGGTAATTTCTCAAGAAAGAATCTTGTTAGCTAACATCAAGAATGTTAATGAGAATTGAGATAAAATCCATTGTGGGGTTTCACCATCCATTGGACATGATACTATTTCTAGCCAATAAAGATGTAAGCAAGGGAATCTAGATAGACAAAATACTATAATGAAGTAAGGCTATGAAAAAACGTATATGAAGTTATGAGTTAGTTGTTAAGTGAGAGATAAAGAGCACATATAGGGGATGGCAATGCCGAGTAAGGGATACTCTCATTGAATGCATTTCAATAAAAAAAAAGGTCAGTAAGGAAGGAGATCCCTACAAATGAGGTTGAGAGAGCCACTTAGTTGAAAGAAATATCCAAATGCTCAAGCACAGAGAGTACTAATTTTTATTGAAACACATAAATATATTAATGAAAATATCAATTCTAGATGATTATAATAAAATGGGTGACCTAAAAAATAACGTCCAAATATTCATGCTGAAAAAATGCACTAATCAAAAGCTAAAAAGATGCTAAAAATGGTGATTACATAGCAACAAGGTCCAATAAACATATTAAGTGACAAGCAAGATGAGAATCATGCACATGCAACATCACTAGGGGAGGCGACAAATTGTCCCTTTGGGGGAGGGAACCCAAATAAGAGGGCTTTCCTTCAAGAGGATTTGGGGAAATCACCCATCTTGCACTTGAGAATCATCTTGCATAACTAAAGACACCACAACAAGAGAGAACCAACTACTATGACAACTCCCTAAGCTAGCGATGGCTATAGAGAGGGGCTAGCATCTGACTTTCCACGAAGTGGGAGGCTTTAACCTCCTTGCCGAGGAGGCGAGGTTGATAGATAAGTGAACATGAACAGGTGAAGAGAAATGATTGTAAGAGAGATACTCTGTTTGCACCTGACAATGAGTAGTGAGTCTTGTTTGTTATCCCTATTATGGTCTTCTACTTATATCGTAATTTATAGAGGGGATATTTATATTGACCCTATTAGCTTACATTCATATAAATGTAGAATTAGGGGTCATGTAGCTCTATACAATCATATGTATCCCAGTGAGAGAGAATTCTTATCTTACTTTCTCTATCCATAGATAACTGAAAGAAACTACATCAATTTCACTTAATCCTTCTTTATATAAGTCCTTAGAAAATATGAGAATTGAATATATTCTTATTTATATAAGATTTGTTCCTTTGACACTTGAAATGAATTTGCTAGGTACTTGTTATTAAAATGCCTCAAGGGATTTGTATATATAACCTTATTAATTTCAAATTATGAACAAATCAAAAATATAAAAGATTGACATACCAACACATATATAAAATTTAAATTTGAAACTATACGGGATAATAGTGGCAAGTGCATGTCACTAGTTGGTGTCACTAGTATCCTAGGGTCACTACTAGGTGCTGCTACTAGTGTCCTGGTCCTGATAAATAAAGGATTGACATGCTGATGTATGAAAATGGTAAGTGATCCTACAATAAAATACTGATGAGAGGTAAAGTAGGGGGAGGAGAAGAGTATAATGGTGAATAGAGAGGGATATAGATTCTAAATAAAGAGAAATGCACAAATAAATGGCACTATAAACTAGGGGTTGTATGCACAAACACTAAGACTATTGTAATAATAAGGGTTAACCAAAATTGAAATTCCACAAATATTTGAGAGCCTAGTGAGTTAGAAATTGTTCTCCTAGATATTACAGATCTCTTCAACTATTTTCTTGGATTGAATGATAGTGAGTATATTTGGTATCACGATCTCTAACCTTTAATTAATTCATATGCTCCTTGAAGCGAACTTCATGAGATTTATAAGCCTCTAAAACCTTGAGCATGTGTCACCAATTATTAGTTTGGAGATGAAAGTTTTCATATATAGAAGAATTCCCTAGATCAAGTGAAATTATAATGAATTCACGATTTTCTTCCTTATAAACCGCTATTGAATGATAATGGTTTGTTTGCTATTGGTTATGAGAGAAGTTTTGATGTGAGTAATGAATTCCATCCACCTCTTAATCCAACCATTTTCACTAGTAGGTCATGATTTGCCTTTAGTAGTACCATCTATTCAACTCAAAACTGATTGGGAAAGTGATCAAATGACACCAACCACGTGGCTTGCATTGTTGGTAAACAATAACATGCTAAGACTAATCTTTTTAACACCCTATCATTTCTTTGCTAGTGGTTAGTCAAGTTGGAAGCATAGTGACAGCGATGGTTGGGATCAAATAACCCAAGATAATGACACATAAAACTAAGCCTCACATTTGTGAACACACTACTTCATGGAGAGAAATCCTTATTTGCCCTCTGCGAGTGTTTGTTAACGAGTATGCAAGCCACAACCAAAATGCTACCCACTCCAGGATATCATTAGATACATAAATGTAGGTAATATATACAAAACCAAAATATTACCACATAACCCAACATGTGGGGTCAAAAACCTAATCAATAATATACTTATCTAAATCCAATAAAAGCAACATGAGTGAAATACCAAAATGAGGGTAATGATTGGACACATGCTACAACAATCCCTATAAATTTTTCTTAGTAGCAACCCAATGTAAAATATTATAGTTTTAACTTCTTATAAAAATAATAATTTCATTCTTTTCATTTGTATTGATAGCGCCCAGCTAAAGAAATAATTTTTACTAGGCATGAATGTGATGATATTTCTTCCGTAAAACTGATACGTTGTAATCAGACAAGAAGTCAGTGTTGATATAAGAGCTTGTCCAATCTGTCAAGGATGGTGATTAATAAACCAAGGGGCACATAAAGATTCAAGATTTATTGCCTATTTCTTGTACGTCTGGCATTTTTCTGTTACCTTTTCTGTGTATACGGTTCTGTCGTATAACATTGGATATTTACAAAAGCTTTTGAGTTTCTTCAATCTTGCCAAATTGTCCCCATGTGAATCAGTTATAAATTGATTCACTGACATTTGATTAGTTGGCAATAGGAACTCACGGTCTGCCTTGACATCTTTGTGCAATCTATTAAAGATTTGGCCACCTTAAATATCACTTGGTTTTCTATGAAGACTTGTATTAGTAATTCCATTATCTTGTGTATTCATATCTAGCAGTGCCGCTTCCCTGCACAACTCCATCCGTTATCAATCAGATGTATATAATCTCCTAGTCTTGTATGGCTTGAATATTTCATTGCAGTGTTTGGATTTCTTCTCAAATCCATATTCGGTGACTCAGCTCGACCTGGAAAGGCACTGTGTTCTACTTCAATATCATTAGAATACTCAGATCCTTCCAATATCCCTCTCAATCCGAGTTTCCTCTTGGCATGGTTGTACGGTTCTACCCGTCCTCTCAAGTTTCTAGTCTGATTGAAACCATATTATGTTACCATTGTTAGATTTAAGTCAATTTTTCTTTATAGTAGATATCTTGTAAATTTGGTCTTTTAGTTTTTTCCTTGAAAGTTAAGTCAAATCAGGTAGTTATTTTTGGCATTGCCTAAAGTAGCTTTAATTTTTTCTCATCTTAACTTAGATTCTCAAGTTCATTCAGTATTTTAAATCTTTAGCTTTAGTTTTAAGTTTAGCGTATGTAGTTTGGTTTTGATTTTGCTTTTTAAGAGTCTAAACGTATTATCAAAAATTTCTCAAAGGTATATTTTTATATGCACAAAAATTTAAGTGTCTGAGGTTTTTTTAATAGTTGTTGATAGGGTTATTATTATCAAAAGTTCAAATATGTATGTCGATAGTTGAGTCCAAGTCAAAAGAGTCAAACTAATCCAAATCAAGTTAATAATCTAGTTCTCAAAAGAGTCAAGTCATTGTAAAAGTTGTGAATTCTTTTTTTTTTTTTTTATTATGGATGTTTTTTGGTGTTACATGACATCCAAGGAAATAAAATGTTTCACATTACAGGAAGGAAGAAAAGAATAAGATCAATGTAGAAACAAATGTGCTTCATGTTCGCATCCTGATGAGTTAGCAACATGTATACTGGAGGACGGAGGCATCGAAGGATGGATGTCGATCATCGAACTCTTTCCAGTCACCAATGATGGGGCCACACCAAGATGTGGTGACAATGTGTTTGTGAGTTTAATTTCTGTATTTGATTTCCAGTGTGCTTTTTCAGAGTTCCGGTTTCAGTTGTGTGCAATATGATTTCAAAGTCCTTAATTTACGTGAATAAGTGGAAAGTTCACATTGGAGGGGGGGGAACATGGTCTCAATGTTCCATTTACTTTTATTCATTTTTTAGATTTGTATTTAGTGAGAACTAATTTCCTACGTAATTCCCTAATGTGAAAATATAGTGGAAAAAATGAAAGCACAAATAAAAGCAACATCATGATATTTGGTTTGTTGTTTGTCCTGTAAAACCTTATGGATGTTTTGGGTTGTTGGTTCTCCTCTAAAACCATATGTATGTTTTGGGTTGTTAGTTGTCATGTAAAACCATCCTTACAGGTTAGCTGTTCTTGGAAAATCATCCTTGTTGAAGTTGTTGGCTACCCTAAAAAACCATCCAGATCATGAACACGCTTGGACGACAAGCTACGAAGGAAGTGTGATTGTTTTTCTCCCATGTTCGCACTAAGGGGGGAATGTTAGAAAATCTATTTAATGCTCCATTAGATTGAATAATAATTACGTATGTAATTATTATTATTGTGAATGTAAACTAGTTTTGACATGTATTAATATTTTACCGTATGGTAAAAAATTATTTACTGGTTAGTAATTAGTAAATGTTAATTAATTTGTTTGTAAAATATATTTTGGTTATTTGGTTATACCCGTATTATTATAAATGGGTTATAACCTCCTAGTTTGTGGGAGGTAGTTTCCCTACCTCCATTGATATTTAATAGCCATTGTAATAGTTAAGTTGTACAGTAAATCAATGTTGAATATCAATTTTTCTGATTTGATCTTTGATTTCCAATATTCCATCCCTAGCCGACACCGTCCTCCATGGGTGATTGCATCGGAGCATTTTTAAATTCCTGGCCGACACAATCGCCTGTTGGCGATGACATCAATATAAATACCAAAAAGGCAATATCACATAAAAAACAATTCAGAGATATATAAGAACTCACCATTTTCTCTTCTCTTTTGCGTTAACTTGCATTTTCTCACTCAACTCTTGGGTTTTTTGCACCTTGACTATTGGATTGGATCTTCTTCTTGTCGGATTGGTTTGCTTGCACTCTTGGGTCACCTATAGTAAGTTAGGACATGAATGTTTCCCATTCTCCACCTAAAAGGTATTATATCTTGGTGTTTTGTCCTTTGGGAAATATATACATCAACGACAACCCCCCAACATGTAATTTCTCTAACTTGACTCATCATTTTGTATAGATTAGTCTCCTATCTCTTTTCTTATGCACATGTTAATCTAGAATCTTATGCACATGTTAGTTTAGCATATTGTTATTTAGTGCTTATATCTTATATTGCATTCTTTACTTTGGTTAGCATAGATCTTGCATGTTTATTTTTTTCTTAATCACCCCCATAGTACTGATACCCCAATAGGGTTCCTTCCTCTTTCTCAATCTTGGGCCTTGGAAACCTTGGGTTGTCCTAGTATAAATGTTACTTCCATTTGTGTATGCAATCTTAGTGGTCCCTGTAACACCTTTGAATTCTATTTGTTGTGTGATGGTCTTTGTGTGTCTCTTACTCGTTGCCGCAATACCCTAGTTGAATGGATGATAGGAGTGCATGTTGTTTAGACACATTTTTCCTGCCATACATCCTTGGTGAAACCAAAATGAACCTCCTTTTGTACATTCTTATCAAGCATAACTCATTAAAAGGATCCATTTTCATTTTTATCTCATCTCAATCCTTAAAAATATAGAAAAACCATAAAAATTAAAATTTCTCGACACTATCGGCCCCTGTGTAAAATATGTGCAGGGTCGATTGTGTCTGACCTAAAAATAAAATTTATCCCAATGCTATCGGCCATTGTGTAAAATATTTGCAGGTTCGATTGTGTATGTCTTAGTTTATTTTCATTCTCAACGCTATCGACACATTTGTAAATTATCTATAGGGTCTATTACGTCTAAATTACGGTTTTCTAGAATTCTACTTTTAGTTTCTAGACTACACCAACGTCTCTTCTCAGGCTCTTTTTGGTTTAGTTAAATCCCCTGATTTTCTCCATGGGCTATTCATACATGCCCACATTCCCTCTTCACACACCTAAGTGTTATAGATCTCATCTTGTAAATGTTAATCCTCTTATATCTTAGTCTTACCCATGAAGCTTCGATGTCCTCAACTTTTACCTCTGATCACTCAGAATAAGGCCACTCAACTGAGTGTAATGTGGTTGAGGTTCAACATATAGATCCGAGATGTATCATTAAAAATATCAAAGATAATGAATATCTTATACCTGATCAAGATGGAAGTCTCCAAAAGATATTTGTTGATACCATGGAGATGACCGTGCCTCATCTCAATTACAAAGGGATTTGTCATAGCCAAAATCCTCCCTGTAAGAATGATCAAAACAATTCTCCTAAAACCCCTACCAATGAACATGATGAGTACCAAGAAGCACATATAAATAAAGGTCAATATTTCTCTATGGTTCCAAACATATTGATAACTAAGCTCCTATATTAGATGGCCTTATCCTAAGATGCTACCACAACTAGCATGATCCAAATACAAAATCAAATGTTATAAATAACATCTCAAAGTGTGGTACCCAACGTACCTTCCTTAACACCTCCCCCATTGGTGGATGCACACATGAATCCTATTCCTCCTCCACTAATCTAAAATAAGATGTTGCATATTGTCCAAAATGAATCTTTAGCTCCATATATTGTAGCCATGGAATTAGGAGAGACTATTCCTACCATTTCTTATGATGGTTCTAGGGATCCAACCCTCTTCCTTAAAACTTTTGGCAATCTCTATAAAGAATGGATTCAAACAAATACCTATGCAACAACTGAGCTTCCAGAAAAAAACTTTGTGGGTGAGGCCATAGAATGGTATAATCATCTTCCTCCTAACTCAATAGTTGACATAGAAAGCTTAGTCAAGGCCCTAATTTCTGAATTTCAACAACAAGAGCTACTAAAAAATACTTAGTAGAAATTCATAAATTTTAAACAAGTAATGAACGAATCATCTCACAAATTTATTGAAAATTGGAAAGCTTTGTCTATACAAGCTAACCATAACTTGATAGTAAATTTTTATCTCAAATATTTCTTAAGGCCCTTACGTTAACCCTCCAATACAAGGCCATGTCTTTCTCTCCTAACATGTTAGAGGAAACCCTTGAGAAATCTAAATGACAAGATCATCTCATGTGTGAGTTGGCTGCACTTCCAACTCATCGCATGAATTTAAAGGCATAACACATGTAATTAATCATTATAGAGAGAAAAGAGTGGGGGCACATCATGATTCTCCTTGAGCCTCCCTTCACACTCCTTTATCTTATGCCAAACTTCTTCAAATGCATCACACTCTATAGATATTTCCCCCTTCCAAGCAAGCCTTACCTAACTTCAGGGATGATTTATTTTGTTGGTGGAATGCCACCATAGGACACTCACAAGTGATTTCAAATACCTTAGGAAGGTATCCATTGAATTATTCCTTGGTTCCTATTTCGATTACTCTGCTATCATACAAGAACATTATGGAAATATCAATATTTAGAGATATCTCGCTCCAGTTGTCAAAATAAACACCATAAAATTCCCATAAAGAATGTTATAGATACCATAGAACACTCATATGATCAATTGTTTTTGAATTCCCAATATATCAATGCCACTAAAACTAACTATAGGCATAATCCTGCCCACAAAGATCTTGTTATTAAACCAAAGAAACCCACAGATAACCCAACTTTGCTTGATACTTCCCAAGAGCAGCCAAGGATGGAGCCCAATCTCATAGTTGAGCCTTAACCCATAGTACCAACAATGTTACTAAGAAAGGATCCCATTCCTCCTTATAACAAGATAGCTCCATTGAACGCAAAGCCATCATCAGGCTTGGACACATCTTCTATCAAGCCACCACCACGATATCATTACAGGAGTTATTCCAAGCTACAACGGAACTTTTTAGATGAGATAAACTCTCTTACATGCAAGCTTCCCTTTATAAAAATCATTTGTAGTTTATCTTCACATCACAAATTCATTCTTTAACATCTACAAATATTTGAGAATCCTCGCAGTGAGGCTCCCAAAGCTCCTTCGACATCTAAAACCCTAGAAGTTCATCATATAGAGAGTACAAGACGACCTCCACAAAGTTCACACCTGGATTGTTTAGCCTTGGAATTTTCAGAGGATGACATGATTACCAATGAAATATTATTTCATGCAGATGACCCATCTTTAGTCATTAGCATTATTATCCATGATGCACAAGTACATAGAGTCATTGTAGACGAAGGGTCAAGAATTAACTTAGCTTCCCATTCTCTAATCCAAAACCTCTGATTTTCTGTCGATAACCTCAAACCTACTCGTTTATCTTGTTGTTTCTTCAACAAAACCAAGAAAAAACTGATAGAATGCATTTGGTTGCCCATCACAATCAGACCCAAAGTGGTTTGCAGAAAGGTTATGGTTCTAGATTGTCCTCTCTCTTATAATATCCTATTGGGTCACCCTTGGACACATTACATGCCTGCAATCACATCATCCATGTACCAATGTATTAAATTCATTCACAACAACCAATGCTTTAGGAATGATGTCGATCCTAATCCCTGAGATATTTTGGTACCATTTCCTAATGAGCCCTTCCTAATGCACACTTCTCTTGAGATCCAAGGCATTCCATATCTGGAATTCTTTGATCTTAGGCCTAAAATATAGGTTACATTTGCATATTCAGATGATGATGAACTTAATGAAATTCAAAACAAGGTCAATAAGAATAGATTACCTGATGACATTGCATAGTTGTAACCTCCATTCCTCTTACTTTGGGATTGGTATAAACCAAAACTCGAGCCATAGAGCTTGTTTATCATGCCTCAACTTCCAATCACCTAGAATGGAATGAATTAGGAATTACGTGACTCTTTTCTGATCTCCCTCCATGCTTGCCCTGATATTTCAACAAGATTGGTATCTCAGGTAAATAATAGGTTCCTGAACCTAAGGAAGAAGATATTTCCTTTCCCCCCTTTGATGAAAAAGAGTACATCATTTCACAAGCTGAGTCCAGACGCTTGGAAGTATTGCACTACCAATGTGCCTTAGAAAAAATTAAATCCTTGCCAGTCCAATCTAACACAATCAACACATCTTATGGGCATCGTATTTCTAATACTAGTGACAATGTGGGTGAAGAGGAAGTACTTCTTTATGTGCCTCTTGTGAATCCTCCGCTTGTGAAAAATTATTAGGTATTGGAGCAACTTCGTGATTCTACATCCCATTACTCTCCTAAAGTGACTTTATCTCCTACAATAGCTCCATTACCCACGTCAGCTTCTGAACCAACTGTACGGATCAAAATCGACACGCAACCTTCAACCGCACTTGACTCCTCGAGGTCGTGTCGAGGAAACTGATGTGGAAATATGGATGGCTAAATGATAGAAAAATGTGGTATATGAACGAAAGTGTGTGTAGATGGGATGGGCAAGTTGTTAAGGCAAAACAACGTCCTCAACGCACAATATTGGGATCTGCTTGTTGAGGGCAAAGAAGGCCGTTCTGACCAGAGTGGGAGTGAAGCATGGATCCGAAATGATGGCTACATGGAGACTCCGGTCAATATTAATCTCCGCAAAGATCATTTCTATTGGTTGCAGAATTCATGGAAAACTAATGGTAGCCTCGTAAATATGTCCAGAAAGGGTCATGGAACGAGCGAATAAGGCGTGGTTTCACGAAATCTAGATTCAGTTGGTGGGAACGTTCCAAAATACGAGGGCTCGGTGCACTTCCTCATCCAGAATGTTTAATTGTGATGTGATGTCAGGTGGTAATGGTGATGTGTGAAAAACCAACGTGCATAACCAACGTGCATAGACTTGTGTCAATATTTGTGAGAAGCTCTGGCGCGTTTGGTTGGGGGACTCTACGATTGCTACCGTATGTTCTTGGCTATTGAGGTCCATGTATGGTCATGTGTATATTTAAATACGTTTAACTGTTGAATCTTCTCGATGTATCAAGCAGGTATTCTAACGACAAGAATACAGAGTCCCATATCTATATCTGTAATTAACTTGGGACCGCTCGGTTGTGGTACCCATGGATCACTTCCGTATGTGCGTTCTTGTTGAGGACCATTGATGGTCATGTATTTGCAATGACATAATTAACTAAGCAAATAACAACTAATGTAGTTGAATTGAAACTATTCTATGTTTTTGGTATTTTCAATATATAAATGCAATAAAACAATACAAAGCTGCTACTATAGTAAAATACATGTTTTGTTCTTTTCTTGATTTTAAAGAAGAAATGAGGAAATAAAAGCTTATACTCTAATTAATAAATCCTAAAAAAAATAAACAACTAGATATAATTGTTTATATGTGTAGAATAAATCTATTCTATTTTAAATAATGAAAGCTTCACTAAACTATGGATGAAAATCTAACCTTCTCTTCCTACTTCAGAAGTATGGGAAGAAATCAAAGCTTCTCAGAAGCTTTTCTTCCCTACAACTTCCCCGATAAGAGTAAAGAAGATTTCTATGGAGGATTTCCTATGTGAATTGATCTACTGTAATTATTAAATGATTGCAACAATGGAAATGATTTCTTTTCTACTCTATTTGATATATATATGTATGCGTACGATTCAAAAACAATAATATGAAGAAAATGAAGAAACTAACATCAACTCCAACCTGGATATACATAGTACTGGAAAATCCAGGTGTGTTATGGTTTATCCCCTCAACTTGTCTTTTTGTTTCTCCTGTGTTCAGGTGAGCCCAAGGGATTGGGAATGCAGTGGAAGTAACAGTGAGAAGGCACTGGAGCAATGTCAACTTGAATAACAGTCTAGTAACAATGCAGGTGGAAGAGAGATAACACAAGTGAACAAAGCTTGGCTATGCAATTTCCAACAAGAATGAGGCAACTCAACAATGTAATAATACATAAAATGATCTCCAGCCATTTTCTTGAGAACAAGTGATAAATTTATAGAAGGTAAGCTGGGAAACAGTCCAAGCCATTTGACAACAATGGGATGCCACATCAACAATGAAGGGGTAGTTTGAACAGTCAATCCCATATTACAAGTGGAAGAGGATATTTCCACAAGGCAATTAAGCTTGAAATCAGCTAAAACGGTTCACAAACGTGCACTCAAAGTGAATTAGAGTGGAGCAACACGCGTCTAAAATCATGTTGGAAGATTCTAGAAATTTCACACAGGACTGCCACCCTGCTAGGGTGGTGGTTATAAAACTACCACCCTGCATGGGTGGCAGTTACAAGACTGCCGCCCAGGTAGGGCAGTTGTTTTGCAACTAAAGGCCAAAACTAAGATGAAATGAAGTGGGAAGCTAAGGAAAAACATGCAAAGGCTAAGTAAGATAAACTAGGCTACAAATATAAGTTGCAAGGAGGTTTTAGGAGCTCAAACACCTTTGGAAAAGACATGAATCATCATTGGGGACCTATTGTAACTATTTTCTGACAATGTAGCACATCTAATTTTGGGTGTGTACATATTGCCCCCTCGGAGAAGAGTTTTAGCAATGAAAAGGTGTAAAACCTAGAGTCTGAGTATGAAGTTCTTGAAATGGGGAGTTATAAGCTATACCTGACACACTTGTGTGTCGAAATGTTGCCGTCCAAGCTCCCGCTACCTGTAAGACGACAGAAAGACTCAAGTGTAGATAGATATGATATCAAAAAATAAATACTAAATCAAAATGAAAATAGGACTTACCATTTGCGCGGGGATAAAAATTTACCTGCGTTGATGCTCCGGCCTTGTGGACACATACACTCAACAAAATTAAAACAAATCATATATATATGTATATATATATATAATGGTTATCAAGTTCATTTGCACATATCCTATTGGTGATTTTTGAGCTCTGGGCCCACGCCAACTGTTTAGAATGAGAATGTAGTCAAAACGATCAGTGCGACGTCGTGATCATGGCCCCAAAGACCGAGAGATCTAGTGGTGAGGAAAAAGGTTAGTATTTTACAATTGTTTGTTTGAAACCTAAATATGTAAAATGTTGGAAATATTCACCTAGGGGAGGGAATTTTTGAATTTTCTTGTTTTAGAATGATCCCTAGGGGGTAACGCAAGTGGGTTCGTCTTTTGTCTCATAAAAAATGGTCTATTTTTGCATTTTTCCAAGTTTTTTAGTGTTAAAGGGATGTCACGTCCATTCTAGTCATGAGTGCCGCCCTGCTCAGGGTGATGGTTACAAAACTACTGCCTTGTCAAAGTGGTGGTTACAAGACTGCCACCTTGTCATAGTGGTGGTTAGAAGACCGCCGCACTGGCAAGGCGGTCGTTACAAAAAGCATCACTCTACATAGGGTGGCTATTTTGTTAATTTTGGGGCAGAGAGTTAATTTTACCCGTTTAGACAAATTTTTTTGGATTTTATGTTATTTTGTAATGTTTTTGATGAGCTTGCCTATTAAAACATGTTATTGACTCACTCTTTTTGCTTTTTTATGAGAGAGAGAGAGAGAGAGAGAGAGAGAGAGAGAGAGAGAGAGAGAGAGAGAGAGAGAGAGAGAGAGAGAGAGACCTCTTAAAAATCAGAGGTGGAAAATACTTGGCGAATATCCCTGGAACCGGTTTCACTGAAAGGCAAATTTTCTATTTTTTCAAAACTAAATTTTTGCCTGCTATCTTTTTGAGGGAGAGAGACTGTAGACACTGACACATAGTTGACGCGTGACAGGAAGAATCCTGTCGTGCATCAAGAAACTTTGTTGATGCACAGCAGGAAGCCTTCCTGTCGCATGTTAACAAATCTTGTTGACACGCGATAGAAGCCTTCCTATCGTGCGTCAAGAAACTTTCTTGACATGTGATAGAAAGAATCCTATCATGCGTTAAGAAAATTTCTTGACATGCAACAGGAAGACTCCTATCGTGCGTCAAGAAACTTTGTTCACGCGTGACAGGAGCCTTCTTGTCACATGTCAAGAAAGTTTCTTAACACGCGACAGGAAGGTTTCTGTCACGCGTTAACAAGCTTTGTTAGCACGAGACATGAAGGCTTCCTACCACGCATCAATAAAGTTTCTTGTCACATGATAGGAGTCTTCCTGTTGTGCGTCAACTATGTGTCAGTGTCTACAGTCTCTCTCCCTCAAAAAGATAGCGGGTGAAAATTTAGTTCTGAAAAAAATGGAAAATTCACCTTTCAGTGAAACCGGTTCTGGGGATATTCGCCAGGTATTTTCCACCTCCGATTTCTAAGAGGTCTCTTAAAATGAACCCTATCAAGGATAGCTGGAAGCTAGTCTCTCTCTCTCTCTCTCTCTCCAAGCCACAATGGTATCACGCGTCAAGAAACTTTGTTGACACGCGGAAGGAAGACTCCTATCGTGCATGAACAAGCTTTGTTTACGCGCGATAGGAAGGCTTCCTGTTGCGTGGCAACAAAGTTTCTTGATGTGTGACAGGAGTCTTCCTGTCGCGTGTCAACAAAGTTTCTATCATGCGTCTTAGGCTTCAAAACCCTAATTTTGTCTTATAAATACCCTGCCACCAGTCATTTTCACGTTTACACATTTCGACTCCTGAATTTTCTTGTTTACAGGAATCCAGGCCAGGTACAATCAAGCTCAAGGACAACTACAATGGCAAATGTAAGTGCAGCTAAAGCCCAAGACAAAAATCAAGAGGAAAATCCAGTAAACCCACAAGCCCTATCCAAGGGCAAGATACTTTATAGGAACCTTTTGTGCCCCCACATCTAGATAGTTTTACAAATGAATTCAAAATACAAGGATTTGCTCAATGCATGTGACTTTGGTGGGCTCGTTAGGATGCCCCATTTCAAAATAGACCATGACATTATGAACTACCTTCTCTCCTCACATAATATAGAGGACGATCTGTTTACTGTTACTGTGGACGACAGTTGAATGTTTTAATTCGGTATTGACCCAGCTGATATTCATTGGTTAACAGGCCTCCCATTCAAAAATTTACCCATTGTTACAACGAAGGCGACACTCATCGAAGATGATAAGAAGTACCTGGAATCGAATTTCAGTTTCCATGTTGATTGTAAGTGTAAAATGTTTTCAATTCATCATTTGGTATTCAATTTTTGATTTTGATACAATTCAAATTGATATTAATTCCAACATTTTTTTGGCATTTGCAGCTCATGTCAATAAATCCAGATGTGGTGTGGATACCCAAGGAATTTCACACCACTTTCTTGCCTACTATGATTTCTTTCTTTCAAGCCAGAATAGTTTTGCAGGGTTGGCAAACGGATATACCAAACTGGGCTATTGCATACATTCTTGCAACTATCGGAAAGAAAAATTTGATTGGTGCACCTTTTTATCCAAAAAAATAAAAACTCACATTACAAATGCAAAGCTTTCAGAAAAACCAGTCATTCACTCCACAAACTATCTCCTTGGCCTTTATTATGAGGCTCTTTTTAATTTAAAAGACAAACCAATTCCTACTTGCACGGATGAGGCATTGATGAATTTTTGAATTCCATTTCAAGAACAACAGGTATAAACTATAAACTTTGTATTTCAACATTAGACTAACATGAGTTCAACTTGATCTGATTAAATATTTACTATTTGTAGAGAAGAATTTTGGAGGCCCTTCCTTCAAAAAAAGGTGACATCAAGAGGAAGAGGCCAACAACACAGCTGAGGTGTCGGACAGATTCACAATCTGAAATGGAAGTTCACGTCATCTCTAAACCACCAACTGTTTGAATTCGTTAAACGCCAGATAATTAATACCTTAACATTTATTATTTACAAATTCCAATTTTTTATTTTCAATTTACCATTTAAATTTTTTCATATTGAATTGACACATAATTGACTGTTACTGACATTGCAGGGACTTTGGACTATACATGTGCTTCTCAAAGTCAACCGTCTTCACCAACTCACTCAGTTCAGTCCCATGCAATTGTCTCTTCTCAACAACCATCTTAGTAATCCCAACAACATAGCTCAAAACAACCAATTACTACTCCAACACAACCACCTCAAGCACCACGACAATCTACCCCTCAACAACAAGGTATGATTTTATTGCTTTAGTACAAGTTTTGAATAGTAGTTCAGATAATTTCATAGTTTTTGCATAGTTTAATAATTTTTCATATGGATTTTTCTTGAAATTTTCAGCACATTGCAGTCCTTCACCTTTTATACAAACAACAACACCACCCCCCTCCACCAATAATATTCAAAATGTTCAACCAGAGGATCAGGAAAAAAGAACATTGGTAAACACATGCCAATTCATCGGGCCCCTAACAGGACACTAAACATTGCCTCCTTGTTTCTAATTCTAACACTCTCTCTTGGCGGCTTGCCCAACGCAACAAATATATCGGTTTTAAATAATATAAATTTAGATGAAGATTACTTGGGCATTGATAACAATGACCCAACAGGATTTTTCAATACACGTGAGATGATTCAAGGCCAACAAGTTATACTTCTATTTCAACATAATTTATTCAAATTTCATTACATTTCACTTTAGATTTATTTATTTGAATATTGATTTATTTTAGCACAAATAGGATTAGGCTACCCAAATGCAGAAACGAGTAGCAGTCGATGATCAACCCGAAAGCCCCCATACCTCTCCAACGAGATCATCTTCTTCAGATATATATGGTGAACAATTGCTACCATTTCCTTTAGAGAACGTAATTGGTTATGATTATCAATCCCATGTCAATGAGTTTATTGTACCTCATATCAGTCAACTCATAGAATGGGAGAGAAGGGAAAAAGTACTAATCAATGAGATAATAAGTCGTCATGAAAATTATTGGCAAATGGATAGTTTATATGCTGCAGTCTAGAATCAACCTGCGAAGATGGATTCCTTACTTACCTAAGTAAGAAGTGAGACTGTCACATATAACAACAATTATAAAGATTATATTTTAGATAAAGCATTAAAAAAATTAGAAAATATTAGTGCTGAAGCCCATACACATGTTAACAAATGGTTTAAGGACAAGGATCTGGTAGCAATTGCAAATGCCGAGAGAGATAGAGCGGTCGTAAGTATTATCACTTTGAAACAATATTTTTTGTTAATTTAAAATTTTCTTATTTTAGTAATATGTTTAATTGAGATCACTTTTTTTGTGTAGTTGAAATATGAAAATTTGAAGAGTCAAGCAAAGGTTTTCCAAGTTCACTTGGAAACCGTAAAGATCAGTTTATCCGCAACGAAGAATTTAAAGGAAAATATTGTTTTGGTTAACCAAAAAAACAATACACTGAAGCAGATAATTAAAGAGCATGGCTTCGACCCTAAAATTTTATTCAAAACTAAGGCAGCTGCAGATCCAAGTTTGCTATCCCATGGAGATGTGACAAAGGAAGAACAAAAAATTGTAAAGAATCTAGATAGTGCTACGGAAGATCTCATTAGTTATGGGATTATTCAAGCCATTGGGGAAAGGGGTACAAAATATTGAGGGTTGAAAAATTTCATGATTGAGGGTGGAAACTTGAAAAATAGAATCTTTAAATTTGAAAGTTTGAAATACTTTATAATCTATATTTGAAAATTTGAAACATTGAATGTGATGGTCATGGCATTTGAAATTTATTATCTGGATTTGAAATTTGAAAATTGAATGTGATGGCATTTGAAAATTTGAAATACTTTATAATCTTTAATTTTATATCTTCCTATATATTATGTATAAAATTTCAAGATTGTATATGGTGTTTATGTTTCATTTGAATGTGACGGCGTTATGATAATGGTTAATTATTTTTTTAAGAAAATCTAGAATATAGTATGACACATGCATCGTAATACTAAGAGTTAAATCTTATTCTCTCTACTTGTAAAATTCAAACTCTGTATCATGTTTCTTAAAATTTAAACCTTCTCAGAATCTTCTATGCTTGTAATGATGATTGCATTAGATGTGGATGATGACATTAGAATAAAATCATAGATATGGATTATTATAAATTGTATGTGGACATAGATTTAGCTTCAAGCACAATCATGGAATCTGAATGATGATAATGGATAATTGTTTTAAGAAAATTTGGAATGTAGTACGGCATAGACATTTAAAGGTTCCCAAAATCTTCTTCTCTCTACTTGTAATGATATGATGAAATTAGAATGGATATAGATGATGATGAATGATGATAATGGATAATTGCTTAATTTTTTTTTGGAATGTGTTAGGCCAGAGACATTTCTACAAATTTAAAAGAGATAAATACTTGTTTTAATAGTAATTGGGGTGTCAGGATTATGATAATGATATGATGACATTAGATGTGGATGATGACATCAAAATATATATGGATGATGATGAATTTTATGTGGACGTAGATTTAGCTTCAAGCACGATCGTCGATGATGAATTGTTTAAAATTTGGAATGTGTTATGAAATAAACATCTTAATATGAAAAAATATTCCTCTCTTTGTAAAATTTGATTGTGTGATTTTATCGCACAAAGTTTAAACAATATATTAAAGCATTTTGCAAATATAAAAATAAATTAAACATAATTGTAAAAAATCAAGAAATGTCATATGATAGGGTTTAAGTTACCTCTTGTGTTTTAGATGGCTGTGAAAAAGCATATAGAATGAAAATGAGAAATCATCCTTCGTAGTGTGCTAGATCTTTGATTTAAGAAAACTCAACATGAGAAATGAGTTAGTAGATAGATGGGTGAGTTGCCTGACATTGTCAGTCCCGAGAAGTGCGAGCTTTCTCGGATGGATGTCAACCCACGTTTTAAAAAATAAATGAAATAATTGTATTTAAATAAATGTAAATATATATACTTGTAACATCTTTAATGATAACAATAGCTGAAACAAAATTTGATAAAAAGCCTCCTAAGTCAATATTTGCATCTGTAGAGTTAATATGAAATTGAATAAATAACCACAGTTAAAATGTAAGGTGACAAATAATAAAAGTAAGGTCAATGAGATACGTATTTAAAGTTGAAACAATCCATTATCAATAGCTTCTTCAAACTCGATGTTCTGCTCTGTAGAGTGTGACGATTTCCACTCTCATCGTTGGGAACAGTTGTACTTGTTATTGTATTATTCACACCTCTTCTTGCGCAAAGGGAATTCCAATGCACAATTTCTCTGTCGAAAGGAAAGGTTTCCATGGAGTAGCGAGATACATAACACCTCATGCAAATTTCTAGATTTTTATCCAATCTGTTTCTCGGTTTGGATTTTATAAATGATAAAGCACTGAAAACCCTTTCGTCCTCCACAGACCCCAAAATCATTGTTTTCATAACTCATATAATTTGAAATATTCACTGATATCTTCTTGTAAGATAGAACTTTGATAGATTCCTCACCACAGCCTTGTAATAGCACCACTTTAAGAAGGTTCACCTAAATTTTTATATTGGTTACTCATTGTTGTTGCAAAATTTGTTGATTGAAACTTTAATAAATCAACATTCAGTATACCTTTGATTTGCATACCCTTGAACTCTGAAGTCTTTGTGAAATGTTCCATTATTGTACCCATGGATTTATGGAAATGCTTTCTTACAAATTCTGCACAACCACCTTTAGTATTCAAATAATTAGGATTCATCACACCCATTGCTTCAAGAATTTTATCTTTGGAGAAAAGTTCTCTAATTTTTGATGATAAGGGTTCTGAATTTTTTTAAAGCTTTATTCTTGTTTCAACTATAACCGAATCAAAGAGATTACGTGTCACAAGAACTTCTCGTTCCAATCCTATAATAGCTTGACGTTTTTACAAAATGTGTAGCGGTATTTCCCTCCCATTAACATTGATTCAGAGGTGATCATGGATATTAAATATCAAATAGTTACTATAATTTTAAAGATCTAATAAAGCTTTCTAATTCTCGAAAACAGGTGTATCAAAACTATCTTGAGAACAGTACAAGACATCAAGAATTTGACATACCATTTTTCTCATCCGTATAAAATCCACAATATAGATTAATGTCCCATGTGCATGCTTCATCAGTGTATTGATCTCCTGCAACATTAGAAGAATACCAACCAATGTAAGCAGTCTCCAAATCAGTTAAATAGAACAACAAGTCCTTCACCTGGTCAACTTCATGACGATATTTGTGCATGAAACCAACCAACGAAGGATACTCCTCATGAACTCTGCATGTAGATTCATACAAAGAGATCCATATCGTCTCAACATCCTTCATAAGTTTTTTTCCATCTGTAATTCTAATTGCGAATTTTTGGAACTCAAGAAATCGCTTTGGGCTGCTTGCCATATAGGCACGAAGTTATCTTATAGGGTCTTCTACTTTAGCAACATTTTCGTAGTTGCTTACCATTTTATACGCTAAATTCATTCTGTGAGCCATACAGTGAATTGGTAGCATATATGGAACCATTGTTGTTTGTAATCTAACACATAACCCAGTTCGATGACCCTGCATGACTGATGAACCATCTACTCCGACGCATACCAAATTCGTAGAAATTTCATAATCAGTCATTCCAATAATATCTTTCAAATGAGAAACAACTATTTTATGTAGCTCTTCGGCATTACAGTTTTCAACCATTTTCATAACACCCAACAGATGAGGTGTCCTTATATGATTTTCTAAAGTATAGATGTGGATACATACCCATGCAGTGTTGTCGACTGTTGTCACTTCATCAATTGAAAGAGATAAACTTTTATTTTTTTACATTCTCTTTCAAACCTTCCTTCTCTATCATCGAAAGATATTTTTCCATTTCCCATGCACTACTTTCAGACCAATGAGATTGAGGTACATTGGGAATTCCATTATATTGATACAAAACATTGAAATCAAGGAAATTCGAAACCGATCTTCCTTTTTTTAGTATGTGAAATAAAGTAGAGAATTGTATGCGTTTTGCATGCAGATTTGTTTGATTCATCTTACCAATTTTTGATGTGATCGTTCCTCCCTTTTCCATGAGATGGCTGCGTTTTTTCTGCTCATCTTCATAATCCACTGTGTATTTAACATGCATGCATTATTTTTCAGTTTTCCACCTGTGTGTTTTGATTTTCTGGCCATCCGCCCCCGTTACAGTCAAATATTGTTTTCCACGGTGTTTTTCTATAGTGTTAAGCTTCATTTCCTTATAAATTTTTTTGTTGCTTTCCAATCAAACTTGTATGTCCTCCCAATGGTCCACAATTTCTTGTTCGTTTTCAATGTTTTTGCTTTTTTTATTAGAATTTTGAGCAATATCACAATCACTTGGTTTCCTCTTTCGTGAACTAGAATTTGAATTTGATTTCTATGTTCCATTTTCCTGAGTATTTGTATGTGCGATATCTTGATGCACTCCTGGTTGCACCCCAATAGGAAGAATATCTTTAGGATCTGGCATCTCAACAATTATATCTTCAACACTTGACATGATATTATCATAGGTGTCATTTGTTTGATACTATGCAAAATGCATGTCCACTTCAATATTACCTTCCACACAGTCAGTGTTCTGATTCTTTCTGGTGGCAGCTATATGGTTGCTGGTAGTTGCGCTATATGTATCAGCAGAGTTTCAAAAATAATTGAACAAGGACTTCTGAGATTTCTTAGTTATTTTTTGGGTCTTCGCATTCTAAGGACTAGCACCTTCCATTATTCTAAACAGAGTTGTGCGTTAGCAAAAGAACCAAGTTACACGTTAAAGAAAATTGTGTCGCACGTCAGGTATAAAACTAAGTCACGCATCAGAGGAAACTTAGTTACATGTCAGAGAAAAATGAGTCGCATGTTAGAGGAAAACAAGTCACGCATTACAGGAAACCAATTCATGTGTCAGATAATTCACTAAGTCACACATCTGCAATACCTCCTTGTCGTGCGTCACCAAATTCAATGAGTCACGCATCAACAAATATCTATGTCGCGTGTCAACAACTAACCCCTTTGTCACATGTCAGCAAATTCAATGAGTCACGCGTCTTCAGAAAATATGTATCCTGCGTCAACAAATATCATCTGTCGCCTGACTCTAAACTCCTAACAACAATCAAATCTTTATTGTGATTTGGTGCTTAGAGTATGCAAGTTCATAGTGTTGGTAAGTACTGGTGGTAGTATACTGCCCGATGAATTACCTAGGTTTTTATAGGAGATGTTTTCAAATGTAGGCGAAGCTGACCCAAAAAATATATATACTATAAATTTTAGGCAAACAAGACACTAACCTACTCCGAAAAAATTACCTTTTCAAATTTCCTAAAATGAAAATTTCACCATATTACAAATATTTGCCACTAAAATTATCCCTGATCCTTGATCAGGTGACTCACGCTGAGACAAACTTATTACACTGAGCTGGGATATGGAATATCAAATGGGTGCCACACATTGCACCTACTAGCCATATAAGTGTGACCTCTTTTCTTATTGGGATGCAGAATAGAATATGTTCTAGTTTCCAGGTGTTAAAGAAGAGTGGACCATCACTCTTGAGGATGTGTACATGATATTTGGAGTTCATATAATTGGGAGACGTTTGAATCTTGAGACTACAAGGTCTACAACAAGATCTAGGCATTGGGCCACTTATATGGGGGATGATGGGGTGTCACCAAGCACCAAGCAGGGTATGAGGCTCCATTCTATTATCTCCACTCCTATCCCTACTCTTCATAAGGCCATCATGGGTATTTTGGCTTCATGGTTGATAGGAGATAAGGGCGGGGATAATTTATTGTATTTATGAGCCCCGATTGTTATGTAGATTGAGAAGTATGGGCAAACTTACGTATGGGGAGAAGATATCTTGGGGACCACATACCACGAATTCTATCAGGTGGTGAGGTTCCAAGTATAGTCATTGAGCCATCCCATATTAGTGTTGAGCTGGCTATATGAGAGGATCATCCCCTATTAGAGGGGAGTCAAGATACATGACCTATGGGCCATCAAGGCCACGAGATGTACTGACATGTCATTTCTTAGAGGACCACATTAGCCAGTGGCCACTTTGACCAAAATTGATTTTATTGGTACACCCTATCAGGATATGGCTGGAGTATATGGCCAGGATGGGACTTCTATGATTGCTTGTGCTACTATTGGATAGTTAGTGGATAGATCAACGAGGGTGGGGATTCACCCATTAGATAGAGTGCCCCAACATTTCAGGTTACCCTATGTTGATATTCTTCCTCCCATGGCAGTTATATACAAGATTATTAGGGAGTCTTTAGGAGGCTTCCTATCGCAGTGAGGTGGGTTGATCGTGCTCAATGAACACACCCGTCTGTGCCTCTCCATCAGATTGAGGCCACACCTGCTCACAACGGGGAGGAAGAGCATGAGATACACATTGATGTGAATACTTAGACCAAGCTGGAGATGGGGGAGGAGACTTGTGAGGAGATAGGGGAGGAGGTGTTAACACTAATCCGACACTATGATAATATTTCATTGGGAACTCCTCGTGCTATGATTATTTCAGTAATGCACAACTTTTGGTTTGGTGGTAGTAATCTAGAAACACAACAGTAGACATAACACAATAATACCATAGACAATGACATAAAATAATAATGAAAAATCTAAAATACAACTGTAAAATATATTATTAACATGAAATTGTTACAATCTCACCCATGAATTACTCCAAGTATTACCCAACTCCACTTGTTTTCCAATAATAGTTATGGAAGAAACTTCACAATTACTCATCTTGATGGCTTCCTTAACACACCTTCACAATGAATCCTTTATTCATAAAATAATTATTACAACTTTATTCCATGATAAATGAGAGGGGGTGGCCTCTCTATTTATAGAAATTCAAGCTTATCCACCCTATCTCTAGGAAATCTCTTCCAGCTAATCATATTCCATGCCTAAACTCTTACCTTTACATGTAGGCTTATCTTTTAAGATAAGATATACCTTATCATCTCACATGGGTTCCACCTTTATAGATATTACACAAATTTAATATACAAAATATTTATGACATCACTCCTTGTCATTATTACAAATATAATATTTCTAATTATAAATCATGTAGACCCTACTTATCCATTTACCCTAACTTTGACATTTTAACATTATCAAAGACCACTTACGACAAATATTTACTTTTTACCACAACATTCCTATTGTACTTTGACTGTTACCGTACTGTATAATTATTGGTGGTGCCGTATTGGTAGTGTCATTATCTTCTATTGGATGCTACTACTAATTATACTTAAGAACACCTTATTCCTAATATATACATTAAGGAAATAAAAATCATGGAGGAAAATTTTAGTGTTGACATCTTCCCCCTCCCTAGCTTCTACTCCATCCTCAGAGTAGACTCTTATGGGCATTTTGAAGTTGGTGCCTAGAAAATTCTTTAACTTGTCGTGGTTGACCCATTTTGTAATGGGAGTACCATCCAATTCCACCCAGTCGATATGTACCATTTTCATGCACAACTACTATTCTGTAGGGCCACATCCATTTGGGAAGAATTTTTCTATGCCTCCTCTTTTTGTATAGGGAATCATATACTAGGACCAAGTTATTCACTTGAAATGGAGATCAGAGGATATTTTGATCAAAGTACTTCTCCTTCATTTTCTTCTTATAGCTTGTATCCTTCGCTATTTCCCTAATTTCCTCCACCAAATGAAGATTTACCAAGATTTCCTTTACCAAATGACTTTCATCCATCCTTTCATTTTTCATAACTCTCACAGCGGGAATATCAAACTCAATAGGAAGAACTTGATCAATGGCATAAGCCAACTAAAATGGGGAGTATCATGTTGCTGACTTTGATGTTTCCCTATATGCCCACAATGCTACATGAATCTTTTTATCCCACTTATGTACCTACAAAGCTGCATCTTTTGCTAGGATTTGACACAATACATAATTTATTTGCTCCACCTGTCTATTTTTGCTTGGTTTGTAAGTTGTTGCCTTCCTATTCTTAATATAAAACTTATTTACCAGGGCTTCTACCACATCATTAATGAAGGCACTTCCTTGATCTGTTACAATTTCTAATGGACAACCAAATATAGTTATAATGCGTTCATACACGAATATTGCCACTTCATCAATGGAAGTTCTTTTCAAGGGCTTGCCTTCAATCCACTTGGTTAAATAATCTGTGGCAACTACAATATACTTATTTTGGAATGGGTTAGTTGGAAGTGGAGCTACAATATCTATTACCCACTTTAAAAAGGGACCAAGTGGAAGAATATGGCATAATGGAGTTGATGAATTCTTATGGTTCCCATGTGTTTGAAAAATATCACATGTCTTACAATAATTATAACAATATCTAAAAAGAGTGGGCTAGTGATAACCTACATCTAAGATCCTTCTTGTTGTAAGTTTTCCAGAGAATTTTCCTTCACATGTACCATTATGGAATTCTTATATTAGCTCCTTCCCTTGATCATGTCAAACTACCCTCTTGTACTATCCATCAGGCCTTATCCAGAAATAATACTCCATATAGAATAGAATATGGACGACTGGCTTGAGTAATATTCCTCTTAGTCTTTGCATTGACACCATCAGGAAACTTGAAATCATTCAGATAATTCCAAATATCTATGTATTCACTAGGGATTGTGTCAAGGGATAACAATGTTGCATCTGGGAAATCATCATCATCACAATATGAACCTAAACCATTATAGGCTTGAGAGAGTGCTTCTGCATTGACATGATTCTTTCCCGACCTATCTATAATATCAAATTCAAATTCTTGTAGCAAAATTATCCATCTTGCTATCCTTCCTGATGGGTTAGGCTTATTTAAAATGTATTTTATAGCTTGATGATCTATCACAACTATAATTTTTTCCCTAACAAGTAATTTCTAAACTTATTTACAACAAAACTGATAGCTAGAGCATCTTTTTCAGTTACAATATAATTTACCTCAGCACTGCTCATTTTTCTGCTCCCAAAGTAAACTGGATGATCATTCCCATTTTCATCCTTTTGGCTCAGATTACTCCCTAGTGCTGCATCTGAAGCATCAATATACACAATGAATGGCTTGCTCCAGTCTGGATTCTTTAAAACAAGCGAAGACACCAAATCTTCCTTTAGTTGTTCAAAATCTTCATGTACCATCTTTCCTGGCTCATAAGTAACATCCTTCTTCAAGAATTGGGTTAGTGGTTGTGCAATCTTTGAGAAATTCTTGATGAACCTTCTATAATAACCCACATGGCCTAAAAATGATCTCAACTTACTTCTATTCATAGGAAATGGTAACTCTTTGATTTTTGAAACTTTATCAGGATCAATACCAATACCATCTCTAGATACAACATGCCCCAACAAAATGCCTTTAGAACATCCAATGACACACTTTGTAGGGTTTAGTGAGACTTTTTCTTCATCTAACCTTTGAAATGTTGTCTCCATTTGGTGCATGTGGTCCGTTTTTCTCACATAGATACAAAAATCATCCATGAATACTTTGATGAAGCTTCCAATGTAGGGTTCAAACACCCTATTCATCAAGCACTTGAATGTTGTTGGAGCATTACACAACCCAAATGACATAACTCTATAAGAAAAAATTCCCTAAGGAGTGGTGAACGTAGTCTTCAACTGATCTTTCTCCACTATACGCACTTGGTTGTATCTGCTATAGCCATCTGTAAAACTATAACACTCCTGGCCAGCTACTTCATCCAAGATCTGATCTGAGAATGGAAGAGGGTAATGATATTTCTTTGTTGCCTTGTTGAGCTTTCTGTAATCAACACAAATGCGTAGCTTCCCATTATTTTTTATTGAGATCACAATGGGAGAAACCCATTCCAAATTCTCCACAACAAATATGAATCTTGCATCAAGCAAATTATCTATTTCTTCTTTTACAGTCTTAGAGAAATCAATATTCATTCTATATGTCATTTTCTTTATGGGCTTAACACCATCTACCAGATCAATATAATGTTCTACCTAACTTACTTGACGAAGTTTCTTATAATCAAAAGTGAAGAAGTGCATGTACCTTCGAATGAGATGGAGGTAGGATTCCTTCTCAATCTCCATCACAACATCACCAATATTTATTTATTGGAGACGATCATCAATTTCTTCTTCAGATAATTTTATGGGTTCATGAGTCGGTGTGATTGGAAGGATATCCATGACCGAAACATCAACCTCACTTTCTTCATCTTCTGTGTCCACTTCACTGGTACTAGAGTAATCAAAGGATGTCCAATCATCATTTTCATCACTTGAATCCATAGGTTCTTCCTTATGATGCCGAGGGATCACATTTATTTTCACCCTCTCTTTGCCACATCCAAGTGTCATGAAGCATTAATTCTAGTAGTTTCTTGCATGACATCTCCTTAGCCATGGCATATTGATACGTAACAGTACCACTCTTCATCACCTAGAAGTCTATGACACATACAACACCCATGAAAAATATTGCCACATCTGAAACAACACCTTCTGGTTTAGTTTTTCCCTTATTTAATGACCTTAACATAAGTGTTGAGGGGTGATCAATTTTTAAACCCAACATATTCATTACAGACTCATTCATTACATTAACTAAAACACCTCCATCTACTAAGACATCATGAGTTGAAATACCATTACATAATAGCTCAGCTTGTGGAGCATAGGGATCTACCTCTGCTTCCAAAACAGGTACGTCAATCTCCTTCCTTCGCCGAGCATTGAGTCCACTTCACAGCTCTTGCCTCTTCTCAGAAGACATAACAAGAAGTTGACCATATGTAATATTTGCAGGCCTTTTGGAAAAATCTTCTAAGATGGAGTATGGTCCTTGCCCTTGTGAAATCAAAAAATCTTGCACACCAAACTTTATTCTCCTATGTTTCTTACTAGTCTCTCCTTTCATCTTCTTAGAATCATTTCCATCTTGGTTATCTTTTTCTTTCTTTCTTTTTGTTATAAACACATCTACTTCATTATTTACACTCTTATCTACTACATCAAAAGAATTCACAGGTGATTTTCCTTTATCATTATCTCTTGTACTAGATGTAGAAGCTCTATCTAGATAATTATACTTATAATGACCCTTTTTATAACAACCATAACATACAACTTCAGATATATTTCTTTTTGGACCTCTATCTCCTCCCTGGGAACTAAATTCCTTTCCTTCAAGAAGATTAATAGTTAACTGCCCATTTTCCTAAGGAGATCTTCATACTCAGTAGATGTACTAGGGGCAAGATTTGTGCTCACCGAGAGTGGTTGTGGCTTCTGGACCAAAGGTGTTGGTGTAGGCTCCACCTTAGCAACAATTTCTTTGGGCTTCTCTTCCATGCTTTCTTCTTGCACTCTTACAATCTCCTTTTCTTGTTCGAGGGTCACTAGGTGGTCATACTTCACTCATTTTCTGATCTCTGGCTTCATCCCAAGAATGAAGTGCTTACAGAGGAGATTATCCATGCCATTCATCAACCCATCCTCTAATCCTTCGGATATGGGCATCAAGCTTCTTCCTTTGCTCTAGAACACGAGCATGATAATCCCTTATCTTCTCCTTCTCTCCTTGGTTCAGGTTTGTGATCTTCATCATGAGATTTGTATATTTTTTGTTGTTCACCAAATTCTTCAAGAAAAATTTTAGTTAATAAATCCCATGAGTTTTTAACATTATCACCTAGTGTTTCAAACCACCTAAGGGCTGAACCATCCAAAAAGGTAGGAAAAAATTCAGTCCATTGTTCCCTTCTTATGAGGCCATTACAAATTCAAGATCGTTTAAATTCTTGAATGAAAGAGGGAGCATCTTCATTAGATTGGGCTGAAAAAATAGGAATCTTTCCCATTTTCAAAAGTAACCACAGTGAAATACCAACCCACAAGTACAATCAACAAGACTTATGTGCACAAATAATTGGAATCACTATAATAGAAAGTGACTTTACACCTTTCTACAACAAAATAGGAATGACCATGGTAAACTTACATTTACTATGGTAAAACTTGACTTACTGCGGTAAAAATTGACTTTATTGTGGTAAAAACTATTCACGGTAAAAAGTGAAGTTACTATGGTAAATACTATTCACAATAAAAATTGAAGTTACTATGGTAAATACTATTCACGGTAAAAAGTGAAGTTACTACGGTAAATACTATTCATGGTAAAAAGTGCTTTTACCATGGTAACTACTATGCATGGTAAAAACAAGGTTACCCTCTAAATGATTTTTGACTAAGTGGGAATATCTCTCTAGAAAATCCTCCAACAAAGAATGGTCCCGGAAATAGAACCAAAATGTCAACACCAATCTGACACTATGATAATATTTCATTGGGAACTCCTCGTGTTATGATTATTTCAGTAATGCACAACTTTTAGTTTGGTGGTAGTAATCTGGAAACACAATAGCAGACATAACACAAGAATACCACAGACTATGACATAAAATAATGATGACAAATCTAAAATACAACTGTAAAATATATTATTAACATGAAATTGTTACAATCTCACCCATGAATTACTCCAAGTGTTACCAAATATTTTTTTTTTCCAACAATAGTTATGGGAGAAACTTCACAATTACTCATCTTAATGGCTTCCTTAACACACCTTCACAATGAATCCTTTATTCATAAAATAATTATTACAACTTTATTCTATGATAAATGAGAGGGGGTGGCCTCTTTATTTATAGAAATTCAGGCTTATCCACCCTATCTCTAGGAAATCTCTTCTGGCTAATCATATTCCATGCCTAAACTCTTACCTTTACATGTAGGCTTATCTTTTAAGATAAGATATACCTTATCATCTCACATGGGTTCCACCTTTATAGATATTACACAAATTTAATATACAAAATATTTATGACATCACTCCTTGTCATTATTACAAATATAATATTTCTAATTCTAAATCATGTAGACCCTACTTATCCATTTACCCTAACTTTGACATTTTAACATTACCGGACCACTTACGAAAAATATTTACTTTTTACCACAACATTCCTAGTGTACTTTGACTATTATTGTACTATATATTATTGGCGGAATTGTATTGACAACGTTGTTATCTTCTACGTGACACTACTACTAATTATACTTAAGAACACCCTATTCCCAACATTTACATTAAGGAAATATAAATCATGGAGGAAAATTTTAGTGTCGAAAAAGGCAGGCGAGGAGGAATGCGAGGAGACTCATGCGAAGGAGGAGAGTGACGCAGAGTGGAGAGATACTCAGGATATCTCCATAGCAGAGAGAGAGAGAGGAGATGGAGGTAGAGAAGGTGAATCAATATTCTAAAGAGCAAATTTCTCCCGAGAGAGGCGGGGAAGAGGAGTCCATCATGGGGAAACATGTTTCTTTAGGAGTGGGGAGGCACACTAGGTGCTTGCAACAATAACATCACCACCGGCTGCATCAATCGATTGTACATGGATATCGGGAGGTCTGAGTTTGTAGACACATTTTTCTCAACATCATTAGCTAGAAATGTTAATAACTACGCATTGTGTTTTCTTTTTTTGGTTTTTATGGTTTTCTAACCCGCTGTTGTTTTATTTGTTTGGTAGTCACTGTTGACGGTTGGAGAGATATTATTCACCAAAATTATGTTGATACTTTTCTCATCCCTATAGGGAAGACTTGAGAGGAGATCTTAGCAGAAGTAGGGAAACTACCACAGGCTGGTTGACACACAGACATTTTTGTGCCTCTTTGGAAGGCCACAAAGATCTTGATTGCGTAGGACAAGAAGATCTCCACTTATGAGATGGCAGAGAGGTTGGTGAGGAAGATCCATTCATGCAGTGAGGCCACGGCTAATGGTCATTCTCACAGTCATTCTCACTAATAGGTGCATTCACAATGTCAGATCCACAACAAGATTCTTGGCCATAACCATGCACTATCTCAAAGATCCCACAGATATTGATAGGCCATCGAGCCTTTATCGCTTTCTTTCCATTTTGTGAGGCACATATATGATTTTTTTTGTATTTTCATACTCATTGTGAGTGTTTTGACCATGCTTAGTGTGTGATGGAATTGTATTCAAACTTGAATTATCATGATGATATATAGATACATATATCTCATTTTGGTTTGGCTATCCTTTGCATTAGAGATGAATTCATTTATGGCTTGCTTCACATGTGTCCTCTAGATGTTTAGAATTTCTAATTTTATATTGTTTTCAGAATGTATGCAATAGATGATGAATATTAACAGAATGATTTTTTTTTTTTGTGTTTTGTAATGTCAATATGTGATGATTATGCAAGCACAATGTAATGTTGAACTTATCTTTTAAAGTAATGTTGATACTTATTTTCATTTTGGAAACATGTGATGAATAATGATATGATTATAGAATGAAATCACTCCACCAACCAACAAGATGTGAGGGCTCAACACCGAGAGCCAGGAGGGATGCAAATTATATTGTTTTGATAGAGACAGAAATGGTCAGAGAAAGATAAGATTTTGGCATAAAATTAATTAGGAACTATTATCCAAGATCCACCCCTCAAGGTAATTTTGATAACCTACATCATTTCTTCAAGCTTGAGCAGGCAAAAATGGTAAAAGGTGAAAAATCAGGTTTTGGAGGTCTCTTTGGCTCCTTTCTAACCCCACATCCAAGAAAAAAATTTCAAGGAGTTAGAAAAAATTGAAAAAATCCAAAAAGTTGGCTTCAACTAGTGTATTGCGGCAAAATCAAATATTTTTGTCCCAGGCCGCATAGGTACGGTCTAGACAGTTGGGACCTATAAACCCAATTTGCCTAAAATGGCAAAAAATAGTGAGAATCGGTTAAGTTGGGTTGAAATGTCCTAGGCGGTCTGCGGGACGTAGGAACACACGGGACCCACATCGCTGAAATCACCGATTTGTAAAGGAATCGACAAAGTCAGGTTTTTTTGGCCTAAGCCGCACAGATACGCGAGGGACGTATGAGACTCGAAAAGCCGCAGTCCAAGAGAGAATCAGAAAAATCAGAAGTTTTTGTCCCACATGGTCCATGGAACAGTTGGGACGTTAGGATATGTGGGCTCAAAAAAGCCGACTTGTTCACTTTTCAAAGCAAGTCGAGAGACATGCAGAGGAAGCGGAGGTCAACGACCCTCACAGTTTGGTCAACGACGGGACACTCAGGATACCAAAAGCTGAAGTAACTGAATAGGAAGGAAGCTTGTGGGTGGAGCGGGGATTTTTTTCTAGGACAACCAGGACAAAAGGACCCAAAATTGCTGATATGTCCGCATGCAAAGAAAAACAGTGCAACTAGATCCCGAACTTCAAACTGCCATAACTTTTGACCCTGAGCTCCGATTTTCATGAAATTTAACTTTCTGGAACAAGCATGAAGTTCTATATACCACATAAACATATTTTGATTTTTATGAGGGTAGATATATGAAAATAAAAGAAACATATTTAGCTCCAGTAAAGTAAATGCTTAGTCCCGTTAAACGACAGAAATGCCTGGTAGACCCAAAATAACTACCCGCACTCAGAAGGCCATAACTTTTATATTTCTCAATGAAAACACACAAAATTGGTACCGTTGGAATTGTGGTTCCTATCCCGATGCATAGAAATCATGAAATATGGAATTTGATGAATAATAAATGGATATTTTGTAGAAAATGTGCCCAATTTAGAACAATGTTTTATTTGGTAGCTGAGATGCATTAATGAAGCATAGACTGACATATTTCACTGCTGCAAGTTATGGGACAATATGGGGAGCCTTTTGCAAGAAACATGACATCATTTCACTTCATTTATGATATCTTGCAAGTGGTGGGAGGACAGATTTCAGGATTTTCATTTTCCCCCTCTCTCTCTCCTCTTAGAAATCTATAAATTGGAGTGTTGGGCTGATTGTAAAAAAAAACTAGTTTTGAGTAGATAAAAATCTACCAAATTTGTTTTGTGAAGCCAATGTACTACATGCCCTTGTAGTGGAATCCTTGCATGGTGATCCAGACCCTTATTTTGTGATAGATTGAACTGTGCATATCAATGAAGCAATAGATGCAAGTTTGTAGATGTATCTTCCCCTGCTGTGTTTGTTTGCATTCCTCTTGCCCCTCCAATCTCATTGCATATATATTGTGTCTATCTTATAATCTTATAGGGATCCATTATAATTATATGTGTATGAAATGTTGTTGTGAATGCATTTGCTGGATTGTGGAGAACTATGATCACCTCTTATAGCATGCATTTTGCTTCTACTTTTCACACATTGGAAGACTATTCTCACACTCACTTTTCTGGTGTATCACTGCTTTAGTGTAGGCTTTGTTTTCATGCAATATCTCTCCTTGGTCCCTTGGAAAGTTAGATTAGGAAAGATAACTTTTGCCTACATTAGAGTAGATTGTGGAAGGTAGTTTGGGAGCAAGAATCAAATTTCTCTGGTGGTCTATCTCAAGTAGCAAGTCCCATAACTTGGAGATAGTTCCCATGTTATCCAATAACACTGTGAGCTCAAGCACACACACTTGTGTAAACCATAGGGTGTTGTGATCCAGTGATAATAGGAACCTACAACCTAACCGTGCACACATTTTTCTACATATCCTAGAATGTGATTTTCTTGCAAGTTCATCTAGACTTAGATCGGTAGATGCCCTCTTGATTGAAAAAATCTGTTGTTAATGTTTTAACTCTCTTAGAACATACACATCTAATTCACTTCTCTTGGGATTTTAAGATTTTCAAAGCACCTTTTATTGAATGAAATTGCCTTTAACTTATTAATTTATTTATAGTGACCCCCTACACATTTCCCCATGCTACTAGTAGGAAGTATGGGTGCATCACTAAAGACAAGGCATAGGAGAGTAAGGGAACTTCCCTCCTTTCCCAACCTCACACCACTTATAAGATGCGTGGACTCAAAACTGAAGGTTGGTGGGGCAAGGAAGCATGTAAATGAAAATTTTGATTGATTTTTGGCTTGAGATGTATAATTTTTTTTTAATTTTTTTTTTAAGTTTCTAAATTGTACTTTTGGGAAGGAGAACTTGCCCCTAGCCTCAACCCCATGTAACTAGTAAGATGTGAGGGCTTACCACCGAAGGCTAAGATAAGCGAACAAATGTCCTAGGTGAAAATTTTTTAGAATGATTTTGCTACTAAAGAGGTTTATCTAGAGAAAGATATGACATCATGAAGCTTCTAGAACAGACTATGGGCAAAGAAAACTATGTTAGAAGAAAGCTATAGGCAAAACCAAACATGCAATCCTTGGTAGGATTAGTGTCAAAATTTTGTCTTGTCTTTTTGAACTGATGATGTGATAATAAATGTTGATGATAGTATTATGGATACTTGGAGAGATGTGATTTGAGTGATTTCCAATGTTTTCAAAAGCTTTTGAAAGTTACTTGAAAATACGTTCCTTGATTAAATTTTTTACAGAATGACCTAGTAGATGATAATGCAACGCAGATGCAATAGTATACATATGGAAATGCTGATGGATCATGCATAATATCTCTTTAGGTGAAGAGAGTTGATAGATTCACAAAATTCCTCACCTTATAGTGTACAAAGGTGGTATGCCCCATTTTTATAGTCCTCTATGACTCAATATGGGCACAACCATTTGGGCCTGAATTTCCTTCCTTCATCAGTTTTTTTGTCTATCTGACTATCAAGTCTCAATACCAGATCTCTATTACATATTTTACATTCGTAGAATTTCTTGTTATACTGAAAATCCATTCTATCAGCATAAACACTATGTCTCTGCTCAGCATTAAGCCGACATTCGTCGAGTTTTTCTAACATAGATAGCCATGCCCCACGATAGCCTTCTTCTCCTAAAATTCCTTGCAGTGATATCCAAAGACTAGGTATTTCGACTTCAAGTGGTAGAATTGCTTCCAAAACAAATACAAAAGAATAGGGGGTTTCCCCCATCGGTGTTTTTACTGATGTTCTATAGGCCCACAAGGATAGAAATAGATTTAAATACCAATCACACTTGTTCTCCTTGAGGGTTTTAAGGAGAATGGAATATAACGTCTTATTAGTCACCTCATCCTGTCAATTGGCCTAAGGGTAATATAGAGAAGCAGTGTGATGATTTATCTTGAAATTTTCACACAACTCACGTACTTCTTCATTCTTGAAATATGTACCATTATAAAATATAATGACTTTTGGGATCCCGTACTTACATATAATTTGGTTCAAAATGAACTTCAAAATTACACATCCTGGTACAGTGGTAAGAGGCATGACCTCAACCCACTTCGTGAAGTATTCGATGGCCGTAATTATAAAATTATGGCCGTATGTTGATGAGGGAGAGAATTTGCCTATTAAATCTAAGCCCCACATGGAAAAGGGCCATAGAGTTGTAATTGGTTGTAGAGCCTGGGCAGGTATGTGGATCTCGTGAGAGAACTTTTGACACTTGTGACACTTACACACATACTCTACCACATCATGCTATATTGTAGGCCAAAAATAGCCCATTCGATGTATCTTTCTAGCAATGGTGTGACCTCTGAAATGGCCTCCACATACTCCACTATGGGATTTATAGAGGATATTTTTGGATTCTTCCTCATCAACACATCTCAGCAACATTCCATCGAAGCCTCTACAATAGAGAACTTTCTATGTGATTACGTATTTGGTGGCTATGACGTGTAGCAATCTTCTTTGTTACAAAGTTGCCCCTTTAGGGTACACATGGTCCATAATTAAGTTAATAATATTAGTATACAATTGGCACACGAAATAGGAGGCTTGGTTTTGACATGTTATATGCATTCATCAGGGAAATATAAGTTAACTAAATCCCCTCCATCTAATGGATTGTCAGCTAACTAGTCTGCGATGATCTGTCTTGTGACAAAATTTTGGTTAATGAAAGTTAATTCAAACTCACCCATCAGAGTTATGAAACATATAAATTTCTTAGATAAATAAACCCGTGTTAGAAACATTTGTAAGTGATATGTATTGACAATGAACCTCATTTCTTGGTTAAGCATGTAATGCCTTAACCACTTAGTTGCAAATACCATAGAAAGAAATTCTTTATCTTCCTGCGTATGATGAGTCTCATAGTCGAGAAACGTACGAACAATGAAATAAAATGCACGCTCTCATTTGACATCGTCTTCTTGAGCTATCATGTAGGCTAATGAGACGTCTCTAACCCGTGAGTATAAAATAAGAGGGTGATCTAAATTGGGAGGTATGAGCATGGGAGGTGACAGTAGGAATCATTTGACTGATTCAAATGCCTCATGATACTTGTCTGTCAAAATATTGTAGAAATCCTTCTTTAATAAATTATTTATTGGATGAATAACAAAGGTCAAATAAAGAATGAACCTTCAGATTGCACTGATATTTCTGAGAAAGGACCTAATGCCCGACTCGTCTGATGGTGGAATCATATCCAACATTACTCGGATTTTAGCTGGATCTACATCTATCCCTCATGAAGAGATGATAAATCCTAGTAATTTCCCTTCTGTCACACCAAACACACATTGTAATGGATTCAATGTACAAAATCACACACCCCCATACAACACCCCCAAATGAGTTCTATAGATCTAATTTTCTAAGGCAGAGTCATTTGGTGTTATCCAGATAAAATTGAACTTTCCCCAAGGTGTGGGACCTTGCAAATGGAAAAGCTCTCCAAATTAAAGGCTGGTTCCTATTCCTCTATTTAGGTGCATACGTGAGAACTTGCAGAGGATCTATCTCTATACCTAATCTAAAATTTGCCAAGGAGCAGGGATAAAAAGGGATATAAGAAATAAGAAATGACTAAACTACAAGGTGATGCACCAAAGGGATGATGAACATTATTTTTGCTGATAGAAACAAACCAACAAAATACATACAATAATCAAACACAAATAACCAGATTTATAATGAAAGACCAGATGTGAGCACAAGAGACAGAAAGGATCTAGAATTGACCAAAAACATGTTTTATTGCTTTGCAGATTGATACTTGATGCATTACAAAACAGCCAGGAGGCAAGAACATAATTCAATTTTAATGAAAGGCCTAAACTCCATGAATTCCTTTGCTAGAAGGAAAAGGGAACCTGTAAAACAAAGGAATGTCCAACCCTTTACAATGAATCTCACCCCTGTATTTATAGATTCAATCAGAGATGAGAAAGAGAGGGAGAAGTGGGAAAAGTAGGTTGAAGCTCAACCATTGCTGTTAATGCCTCTAACAAAATCTTCCTCCAAATTCTTCTTTTTTGCATCAATTCTTGGTTCGGTGCCTTGAAGGAAGAGGAAACAACAGAACATATCGAATTCGATCTAGTTGTTGAGGCAAGGATATCCTACAATAAAGGCCTGAAGATGTTTCTCCATTTTTCACCTACCAAGGCCTGATAAAAATGAATTTTTATCTTTCCATGGTGTAGAAGACGTCGGGATGCTTCTAACGGTGTCAAATTTACAATATTTCAAGCCTTGAGTTGAAAGATATGCCCCTTCGAAGTTTGTATCAAATCTGTACAAATGGGTGGGAAAACCATTTGAAAAATGGGTCCCCTTTTGATATGGGACACATGACAGCCAGATTAGAGCAAAAATCAGGCTTGTGGGTCCGTAATTTATCTTTTTGCCCCTTTTCGCAAAAAATGCAAAACTCAGAAAACTGTCGCGGCCCCAAAGCTCCGCCTGGACATGTGGCACTCTTTTGTTGGTTGGGGAGATGTGCTTCAATTTTATCTTTGTTCCTTTTTGTCAAAAGGAAAATTTTCACCTTTTCCTCCGACGCCCTGCTTTGGCCTTGACTTGCGCCCAAACACTGAATTTTTCCTTTGGGTGGAGTTGCGGCCCATTTTCCAACTTTTTAGCTAAATATTTTTCTTGGTGGGGCATATCTCTTGACCTGGGACACACGACAGCCTGGCGCTTGTTTGGGATTCCCTTTTTAGATTCATCTTTGGAGAAGCTCCGTTAGGAAATGTGGTTCTTTTCATTTCAGACCTTTCCTAAACTATTTTGAACCCGAAGACTTTGGATCTTCTTCATTTCTTCCCCTTTCTTGCTTCTGGTTCCTCTGCAGCACTGCCCCTTCTTTTCTGACCCTGCTATTCCATTGTTGGGTCCTTCTACAACTTAGAAAATGGATTTAAGACATGGAAATGGATCGACAAAGTCGTTTCTTTTGCATAGGACCCTTTAGTCTCTCTCGGCCACCGCTACTCCAGTGTTGAGTCTCTCTGTGACCTATTTATAGATCTAAATGAGTTTTCTCAGGTTCTTTCTATGCGAGGTTGTAGCTGATCCAATATTTGGCCGGGGGGGTGAAATATGGATAACAATTTGGTGAATCACAGGGGTATCTGCCTGCTAGATGAAAAGACAAATTGCCTTGTCATATCTGTTGGGAATGGAGTCGAGAACGACAGTCTGATACTAATTCTGCCTCTAACTCACGAGCCCAGTTGTTTGCACTCTCAATTTTTTATAAGAAATATCGAAATGAAGGTTTCTGAGAGTAGAAAATTGTTTTGACCTGGGGCTTCATCTATCTCTATGAATGGACTGAACAAGAGCAAAAGAACAACACCACAACTATAAACAAAATTTGAAATCATACATGCTCCAAATAGAACATGCAGAGTTTCTAAAGCACTTAGGAGAAAAACAACCTAAACTACAACAATGCGATGTGCACAAGCACTTAGAGGAAAGAGAGACTAAACTAATATATACAGGGTGTGAACTTCCCTTTTAATAATAGTGCTTAAGATAGATCCCATTCACTGGAATCTGCAACTCTTCACCCTCTAATGTAGACAATTGGAAAGCATTAATACTATTACATTTTGTGACCTTGTAAGGGCCACTCTAAATGGCATCAAGCTTGGAATGCCTTCTTGGTTTTACTCAATTTTCATCCCATTTCAAAACCAGGTATCCTTCCTAGAAGGTCCTTGATTTTTCCCTTTTGTCAAAGCATCTCTTGATTGATGCCTACTCCTTCTCTATTTCTTGGAGTGCATGCTCTCTGGTTTCTTCTAATTCTATCAGCTCCGCATACCTGGCCTCCATTGGTTCAAATTCAGACATCTCTAGCTGCTTCACGAGCTCCATTTCTGGTAACTCAAGTGATATAGGAAACACTGCCTCTTTCCCATAGACAAGCTTGAATGGAAAGCTGCATGTAGATCTCTTGGGTGTTATCCTATCAGCCCATAAGGCCGATTTGAGCTTTTTGTGCCAGGTTCTTTGATTCTCATCAAAAGTTCTTCTGATGATCTTTAGTAGGTTCTTGTTTGTGGACTTAGCTTAGCCATTACCTTGAGGGTAATAGTTTGATGAAGTGCTCAAGTAAGTCGCATTTTTAACAACCCATCCTATGATCTTGGAACCTATGAATACCAATTCATTGTCTGATATGATGGTGGCTGGCACTCCAAATCTGGTCACTATCCCTTCATAGAAATCCAGTGTACTAGACTCATTAGCTTCCTTGAGTGCCACTGCCTCGGTCCACTTGGTGAAATAATCTGTTGTTGTCAGAATCCATTTGTGGCCTTGGATTGAATTTGGATTGATGAATCCAATGAAGTCTAATCCCCATTGCATGAAAGGTTGGTCAGCTGAGATTTGGTGCAATGGAAGTGTTGCTAACTTTTCTTTTCCTTTGAATAATGCACAATTCTTACACTTTTTGATTCATGCATAGTAGTCACTAAACACTCTGGGCCAATAATAACCTGACTTCATGATCTTGAGTGCTGTCACCCTTGGAGAAAAATGGCCTCTAGCTACTTCAACGTGAAATTTTTGTAACACTCTCTGAACCTAATTTGCCTCAATGCATCTTAGCAGAATGCCATTGATGTCTCTCTTGAAAAAGACACCATCAATAAGAACATATGGGATGGCCTGCAGTTTGAAATGTATCCTTTTTACTTTATTCATCCCATGGGGACACAGGCCTATCCGAAGGAAGTGCGCCATGTCTTGAGTCCAACAAGGAGTAGGCACATCATTGTTTCCTTCCTCTTGATTATTCTGTAGAACAAAAAAAACCTAATTTTCATTGTTTTCTTCATCTTGTTTACCTGAGGCTAGTTGTTCACACAACCCCTTCCCACAGACCAGCTTGGTGATCTTGATTTCAATGTCATATTCCATGACACGAGTGATCCATCCTACACGTTTCTCATTTAGATCCTTGCTGAGAAGGAATTATTTAACTCCCGCATGGAAGACCAACAATTGGATTTTATTATTTAACACCAAATGCTTAAACTTATTTAATCCCCTGATTACTACCATGAATTGATTTTCGATGAAGGAGTATCTCACTTCATAGTCTTCCAAACCTTGACTGAAGAAATTAATTGGCTGTTTTGTACCTTCTTTATTCTGCTGAACTAAGATTGCAGAAATCGTGTCATTGCCACCAAAGGCATACAATATGAAGTATTTAGAGAAATCTGGATTCACGAGAGTTGGGGCTTGTGATATAGCTTCTTTGATGTTTCCTTCAGCTATCTAACTAAATGCTAAGCTCTTCTTCAACATCAACGTTATTGGCTTAACAAGGGTAGCAAAGTTTGGTACAAACCTATGGACAAAATTGATTTTTCCCAAGAAGCTTTGAAGAGCTTTCTTGTGGCTTGGTAATGGAAATGCTCTTATTGCTTCATCTCTATCCGGGTTAATTGCCAATCCTTCCTTTGATACAATATGGCCTAGAAGCCTGCCCTCATGGGCCAAGAATATGCATTTTTAGGGTTTAATGATACCCCAAAGCTCCTGCATCTTTGAAACACCCGCCTTAGGTGGAAAAGGTGGTCTGCTGCATTTTTGGAAAACACCGTAATGTCATCCAGATTGATTTGTACTATTTTTTTGATCATACATTTGAATGCCATATCAATTGCCCTTTGAAAAGTGGCTCCGACATTGGACAATCCAAATGGAATTTTTCTGTAGGCATAGATGCCTCATTTGGTGGTGAAAGTTTTTTTGAACTAATCATCTTCTTTCACCATGACCTGGTTGTACCCTAAGTAGCCATCTAGGAGGGAGAATATATCTGATCCAGACACCACTTGCAAGATCTACTCCATTGAAGGGAGTGGGTAGTGATCTTTGAGGGAGGCTCTGGTCAAGTCTCGAAAATCTACACACAACCGAATCTCTCCATTTTTCTTCCTGACTGGGACTAGGTTTGTAACCTAGCTTGAGTGTTTGATTGGAAATATGATACTTGCCTCTATCATATTTTTCAAATCTTTCTTCATCAGAGGCTCAATGTGTGGGTTGAATGGTCTCTACTTTTTCCTGATGGGTTGAGCAATTGGATCTAACATGAAGGAAAAATGCATGACCTTCCCCACATGAGAAGTGAGAATCATGCCTGCCCCAATGCCAAAGTGGAATTTTTCTCCATCAAAATTAAGAGTCCAACAGTTGCTTGAGAAGATTGATGTTAGATTGTTCTTTTTATCTCTTCTCATGCTTTTAAGACTTCAACCATACAGATCCCATCAACTAGTAGAGAGCTAAGTCCCATAGCATGTCCTATGACTATGGAATCAAATGGAAGGAGAATGGGTAAATCATTCTCCAACAACTTGAAATTATTCACAGTGGTTTCCGTGGAAACTATATCTATGACAACAGTTTCATCCTTGACCGTAGGAATCCCCTTGATGAAGCCAATATTTTCTAATTCTATTGCGGGAATTAGTTTTATCTCTATTTTTGAAATCGTCAGTTTGATCAATTGGTTTGTGGGGAGATCAAACTCAGAATGTACCCCAGGTTTCTTCTCCACGTTAGCTAGATGTATGTCAAAGGGTTTTGGGTCACCCTATGCAACAAAGACTTCCCCAAATGTAGGAATCTAACTTCCTAAAACAAAGTGGAAGGAATCACCTTCATGCAATGTATCCAAGGAAAACTGAGAATCATATTATAGTTGGTTTCTCGGTCTATAATATAAAACTATTTAATAACTATCTTAGGTCCCAAGGTAACTAGTAACACTATGGTTCCAATTAATGTTGCCTTGAGGCTATCATAACCTCTCAACGTTTTTCTTGTTGAAGAGCAACTAGTTTCTCTGTAGCTGAAATTATAGAGAAATAAAAAAGGGGATGATGTTGACTACTTCCCCATCATCGATCATTGTGCGCTTTACATAGTTATTGTAAATCCAAACCTGTAGATATAGAACCATATCACCTCTACGTGCCAACTTAGCATCTGTGGGCATCTTATTGATGTCAAATACAAACCAAACATCTCTTTCTGGATTCCCAGGAGGATAGACATTGAATTAAATGTGATTTATTTGTGCCAAAGCATATCTATGAGCAGGGGAGTTCTTCAACAATCCAAGAAGGAAATGTGAGAAAAGGTATTTGTTAAATAATTTATCAAGTTGTAATCCCCCACCGATTTCATAAGTGTCTCATGAATATCATCCAATATGGATGGGTAAATAGGAATGGGTTGCGAAGAGTAGTCTCAAGTTCTAGTGGAAAAATTTATTTGGGGTTCAATTTATAACTCTATTAGACCCATGATTTTAGTTTGTTGGAAGCCATCCAACATGGGTGCTACCAATGGATTTGATGAATTTGAAGCTTCATGATCATTGTTTCCCACCGGTATACCCTTGTTCGAGCCATTGGGGTCTAACTTACCTTTGTTGGGATGCGTTGGGAGGGGATCGTTAAAGATCCTGAGTGGTGTGTTTCCCCCATTTAATTATTTTGAGTTGGTGCCGCATGATTTTCCAAAAACATATCAATGAAGAGATGCCTTTGGTCTTTCGGTAAGCACTGTAGGAACTTGCTACAGTATTGACAGGTTTTGGCTTCATGCCCTCGGACCCTATGGAAACAAAAATATAGGTCGAGATCATAATCCTGAGGTTTTTGGTTTGTGTTTTGTTGTAGTCCAAAGTTTCAATTGTTATTCATCTACTGGTTATTGTAATTTAAGTTCGGAGGCTATTGCCATTGATTTAGATATTGGTTTTGGTACCTTCTTGGGTACTAGGTAGGGCCTTGAGCTTGAACTTGCTATTGTTGGGGTGGAGGATGATTAAAATCCACTATGTTGATTGATGGAGAGAAGTTGTTACTCCTATGATTGTTACTGTTTGTATTGTTTTTGACATTATTCATGCTCGAGGTGTTAACAACATTTGGTTTCTTTGCTTGATTTGTAACACCGTTGGTTGTAACATCACAGTTTTTGTTGAGGACCTTGGGTCCTTAGTTGTTGTTTGCATTGTTGGGGTAACTTTAATTACCTTGATTGGGAGTGATTGATTTCTCGTTTGAGTTGTAGCTATTTCGACCACTGTCTATTACCATCTAATCAATGCAAAGATCTCATTCCAACACCTCTTCATAGCTCCTTAGATGTAACTTCTAGACTTCTTATTTTGTTTCCTAGTTAAGGGAGTGGAGGAATAGATCATAGATCTCTGTTTGATCCATGTTGGGAGTGCTTGATGAAGAGTATAAGACCTGTCACCATCTCTAGATGAAATGCATAGCAGACTCATTGTGATCTTGTTTTATATACAGGAATTCCCTGATTCATGTCCTTGACAACTTGTTCATGTTGAAAGATTTGATGAATTTAGACATGAGTTGTTTAAAATAATGCATCGAAGCCTTAGGTATCCTATGATACTAGTCGAGAGCGATTCCTTAAAGATTCTTAGGGAATATCTTTACAACGACTCCATCCCACGGGAGAAGATCTCGAATGGCAGTTACATACAATTTGATGTGCGCATTTGGATCTCCCTCCCCTTTAAACTTTAGAAGGTCTGGTAGAGGCCTTGGGAGCATGACACTCCATATTGTGAAGTCAAGGTGCTCCTTAAGATATTCAGAGCAGGTCCACATTGCATAAGCCTTGACTATTGATGATCCTTGTTGGGGAGGCGGAGGTAGAATTGGTTGTGAATATGGTGTAGCATAAATGTTTGTAGGGGCATAAGACATCCCCTATGGCTGACCATATGGAAAAGAGTACATGCCCCCCTGTGGTGATTTAGAGTACATGTGTACATATGGGGGAACATTACTTTGGTACAGAGTTAGAGGCACAAAGGCCGGGAATGTTGAATTTCTAGTTGAGATGGCATTTGAGAACACACTTTTGATTTGTGCCTGTTGTGTGTATCTATATGAAACATGAGGGGACATACCCAAGGTTACTGACCTAGTGAGAAGATCCCCAGGGATAGGAGTGCCCGTGTAAACCAAAGGATTTGACATAGTAGGCCCTTAGCCATAGTTATGCAGATATGAGGAATCCTTCCTTGCCCAAAATATGAAGCCTAAGTAGCTTGAACACATTCCAAATCTTTAACCTTGTACACTAATGGTGAGATGACCTCCCTTGATGATGGCATGGTGTTTTGTTTTAGCATATGTTATTTAAAGTTGTTAGGTTATAAAGGTGTGTGATATCCTGCTATAAACTGCTCATTTTTTTGTTATGTTTGTGGAGCCTATTTTCATGTTAGATTTTGGTACACCTTCTTTTTGTTACACTCAGGTATTTTTATGTCGGTCCCGCTCACCGGTGAGTGGGTCAAGGGGGTTCGAGGGCGAAGCCCCCGAAGCAAATTTTCATGGGTGGTTTATTAACCCATGGGTATTGGGTAACTGCTATGGTTTGTTTTTGGGCCCATGGTTTTTCGGTGCCCATTGTTTTGTACAACCACCTCTTCGAATACCCATAGGTTTATGGGAAATTTTTTTGCCCATTGTTTTGATACCCATGGTTTTTTGCCCATGGTTTTGATACCCACAATTTTGTATCAAACTGCTTAAGTAATTGTCTATTTATATGGTCTTATGCATATGATACATATACAAGTAAATGCATTGCAGATGTGCTTTGAATTCAGGTGTGAATTCTGTAGAGTTTGTTGAGCATAGCTCCAAACGGATCTGGGTATTGTATTGAGAGAGTGGAGGCTTATAATAAAATTTGAGCAAGTGATTCTTGGTGGACGTAGCCCAAATTGGGTGAACCACGTTAAATACTGTCTCCCTGTGTTGTGTTATTTATTCTGCACTTTTATTTTAGATCTGTAATATTTTTTGCATATTAGTTTCTACTGTTATGATTCTGTAAGGGATTATTCCACATATTTTATCTCTTATTTCCTATCATTTTTTTTCACCTCTCATTAGAAATGTTTTCTACTATAGGAGGGGTAGAGGTGATGTTCTGAAGTAAGACATCTACATGTCCTTACACCCTATCTAAAGGTTGATTCATGTTTTGGAAGCATTTCTCTCTTCAGGTGTAACACACTAAGTACTCCATGTCTAATAATGGGAGTTTATCAAACTGCATACTGACTTACGATCTACACAAAACCTGAGGAGATGAACCTAACTCTCCGGTGAAAGTCATATTGTTAGAACTTGAAATTTTAGGATGTTGTGTTTACGTAAATTGATCAATATCCTCAGTCCTGATCGAGGATCCATTGTTTCTCCCTTAAAGAGGAGGATTTTGAGAAACATGAAGATTGTATGAGTAGTTTTCCACCCACATAGATAGTGAGGGTGAATGTTGTTGTCTACCTATTTGGTAGTAGTATAATTCGATACCCAAAATGGGTCAATCATATCCATCTTGTCCCAACATATTCGGGGGGTATATGAATACCCCCAGAATAATGGGAGAGAGGAAAGGTGGATGAAAGAAAATGGAAACAAAAAGAGACTAGCTCTTCAAGTTGGGTTCACCAATTTGTACGGATGAAAATCGACACACGACCTTCAACCGCACTCGACTATCCAAGGTCATGCCGAGGTAGCCGATGTGGAAATGTGGATGGCTAAATGATAGTGAAATGTGGTATATGAATGAAAGTGTGCATAGATGGGATGGGCAAGTCGTTAAGGAAAAACAATTTCCTCAATGCACAATATTGAGATCTGCTCATCGAGGGCAAAGAAGGCCCTTATGACCTAAGTGGGAGTGATGGATGGATCTGAAAGGATGGCTACATGGAGACTCCAATCAATATCAATATTTATGAAGATCCTTTCTACCGGTTGCGGGATTCATGGAAAAATAATGGGACCCTCGTAAATATGTCTAGACAGGGTCATGGAACGAGCGAATGAGGTATGGTTTCACAAAATCTAGATTCACTTGGTGAGAGAGGTCCAAAATGTGAGGGCTCGGTGAGATTCCTCATTCAGAATGTTTAATTGTGATATGATGTCAGGTGGTAATGGTGATGTGTAAAAAACCAACATGCTCAGGCTTGTGTCAATATATGTGAGAAGATTTTGCATGTTTGGTTGGGGGACTCTAGGATCGATACCATATATTCTTGGCTGTTGAGGTCCCTGTATGGTCATGTGTATATTTAAACTCAGTTGCTAGGGGAAGTCTAGAATTCATAGGCTTTATCAGCCGCAATGTTTAAGAAATTTAATTGTTGAATCTTCTCAATGTATTGAGCTGGTGTTATAAGGATAAGAAAAAGGAGTCTCGTATCGATATCCATAATTAACTCAGGACCATTGGATTGTGGTACCCATGGATCACTTATGTATGTGCGTTCTTGTTGAGGACCATTAATGGTCATGTATTTGCAATGACCTAATTAATTAAGCAAATAATAACTAATCTAGTTAAAGAAACTATTCTATGTTTTTGGTATTTTCAATATATAAATGCAATAAAACAATACAAAGTTGCTACTCTAGTAAAATAAATGTTTTGTTATTTTCCAGATTTTAAAGAAGAAATGAGGAAATAAAATCTTCTACTCTAATTAATAAATCCTAAAACAAATAAACAATCGGATGTAGTTGTTTATATGTGTAGAAGAAATCTATTCTATTTTATATAATGAAAGCTTCAGTAAACTATGTATGCAAATATAATCTTCTGTTCCTGCCTTAGAAGCACAGGAAGAAATCAAAGCTTCTCAGAAGATTTTCTTCCCTGTAACTTCCCCAAAAAGAGTAAAGAAGATTTCTATGGAGGATTTCATATGTGAATTGATCTACTATAATTATTGAATGATTGCAACAATGGAAATGCTTTCTTTTCTACTCTATTTGATATATATATATATATATATATATATATATATATGTATGTATGCGTATGATTCAAAAACAATAATATGAAGAAAATGAAGAAACTAAAATCAACTCCAACCTCGATATACAGAGTAGTGGAAAATCTAGGTGTGTTATGGTTCGTCCCCTCAACTTGTCTTTTTGATTCTCTTGTGTTCATCTGAGCCCAAGGGATTGGGAATGCAGTGGAAGCAACAATGAGAAGGCGTTGGAGCAATGTCAACTTGAATAACAGTTTGGTAACAATGTAGGTGGAAGAGAGATAACACAAGTGAACAGAGCTTGGCTATGAAATTTCCAACAAGAATAAAGCAACTCAACTATGTAAGAATACACAAAATTATCTCCACCCATTTTCTTAAGAACAAGCGATGAATTTATAGAAGGTAAGCTGGGAAACAGTCCAAGCCATTTGACAACAATGGGATGCCACATCAATAATGAAGGGGTAGTTTGAATAGTGAATCACACATTACAAGTGGAAGAGGAGATTTTCACAAGGAAATCAAGCTTGAAATCAACTAAAATGGTTCACAAACATGCACTTAAAGTGAACTGTAGTGGATTAACACACATCTAAAATCATGTTGGAAGATTCTATAAATTTCACACAGGACCGCCGCCCTATGCAGATCGACGGTTACAAGACCACCACCTAGGTAGGGTGGCAGTTTGGCAACTAAAGGCCAAAACTAAGATGAAATGAAGTAGGAAGACGACGAAAAGCATGTAAAGGATAAGTAAGACAAACTAGGCTACAAATATAAGCTACAAGGAGGTTTTAGGAGCTCGAACACCTTTGGAAAACAAATGAATCATCATTGGGGACTTGTTGTAACCATTTTCTAACAATATCACATGTGTAATTTTTGGTGCATACACCAGCCTCTATAGTTACTGATGGTCCCTATGCTACTAGTATGGCCATTATAGATCTTATGCCCAAAGAGGCTACCTTAGATGCTAGGATGTTGGATGTATGATAAACTAATTCTAAACAACACTGAGATGGAAAATTATATGTTGTCCTAGAAATTGATGTATAATATCACAGCCCTCTCCCCACTTTAGATAATGATGAGGATATTCCAAAGATCCTATATGCACGAGAGGATAAAATTCCTTGAAGCCATTGTAAATTATGGAATTTATCTAAGCCATTTATGTGCTTTGATGAGTATGTCACTACTATCGATACTTGTCAGGTCAAGGTATATAGATTTCCCAGATCTCCATACCATTTTAATGATGGAAATGTAATGTTAGCTGAATCAACCATTAGTTTAAAATTTTATGATCATCCCTCACATATAGTCATGCTTGAGGATTGTTTCCCCCATTTACGTAATCGTCACATTGAGATATTAAAAAAAAACAAGGAAGTATTTATGTGGGAATATTTTGACATGCCAGGTATTGATCATAATATTTTCTCTCATAACAATAATCACTTATCCTGATGTTGTGCATATTAGATAGAAGATATGAAAATTCCCTCCTAAAATAAATGAACTTTGGCACAAAAAAATACTAAAATTTTATATGTCAAATTCTTCTACTCCGTGGACTATTCCAAATGAATCTCTGATATCAACTAAGATAGGAAGAATGCTACTCTCACTATCCATATTTGTATCAATTTCATTAATCTCAACCTTGCTTTTTCTAAGGATAAATTGAATTTACCCTCCATCGATGTCATCTTTCACTTCACGGAAGGATACAAAATGTTATCTCTCATGGATTGGATCTCAAGATATAAAAAAATCCAAATGACTCCCAAAGATCAACATAAGACCACTTGTAAGATGGAATGGGGTACTTATAGTTAATTCAAAAATCCATTTATACTCAAAATTGTCAGTGCATCGTACCGACACACTAAGATTCATATCTTTCATGAATTTATTCACAAAATAGTAAAATTTTATGTGGATGATCTACTTGTCAAATATCGACACATAAACGATCATACTCATGACCTAGACATAACCCTAGGACATCTTCATAAATACTAGGTTTGTCTCAATACCATAAAAATCACATTCATGGTGACTTGAGGAAAACTTTTAGGTTTATTTGTATCAAAACGTGGCATCAATGTGGATCCAATAAAATTTAAGGCCATCGTTGACATGCCATGACCATCTTCCATAGCTAACATACGGAATTTTCTTAGAAATATTAGGGAAATATAATGATTTGTCCCTTAATTCACCTATCATGTGTATGTCGTAAAGCACCTAGTCCAGAATTCTACCAAACTTGAGTGTCCTAAGGATTGTTAGAAAGCTTTCAATAACATGAAACAATCTCTATCTTCACTATCAACATTGGAACCTCCTCCTGATCAACCTTTGTTATTATATACCTCATCCACACTAATGTATGTAGGGGAAATAGTAGGAGATGAATATGAAAAGGGAAAGGAACATGCCATCTACTATGTTATTTGAACCCTACTTGATTATCAGATTGAATATATTTCCATTGAGTGGGATTTCCTAGCCATTTACTATAGAGCTACAAAACTATGACACTACATGCTTTACCAAACCACCTAAGTTATTTTTTGCATGGATCCTATATGAAAATTCTTCTCAAAAACTATCCTCTTAATGGATCGAATTAGGAAGTGGATGAATCTTATGGAATTTTACATCCGTATCATCACTCAATGAATTGTAAATGGAAAATTTATCACAAACAAATTGGATTTTACGTTTATCCCCATTCCTTAGCCTATTCATGATGCACTAAATTTTGAGGAAATCCTTGTTATTGAGGGTATCAAAAATGATATTTCTAGAAAATACTATTTCTTCAGCTTCATGGAAGATCTTGAGGCATAGTCTTCTAACACCAATAATTAAGTACCTCCCACACCTACGCCTAAACCAAACAAAAAAATTACTGAAGAATAAATTACCATTGATTTGGACAATGATACATGGTTATTAAAATTTGATGGGGCTAAATACCATCAAGGAGGTTGTACAAGGTGTATGCTCTTTAAGGCTTCTAATAAAAATTTCCTCTTTTCCTATCAACTAGAATTCGAGGTCAGTAATAACATAGCCAAATATGAAGCTCTTATCCCAAGCATGCAAGATTCCATCGACAAGAATAATTATTATCTCCATGCCATGGGGGACTCTCAATTGGTGTGTTGAAAGGTTAGTGACACATAATAATGTCATAGAAAAAACCTTAAATCCTATTACGACCTAGTTTAAGAGTTAATATCACACTTAGCCTCATTTACCATCTAGTAAATTTGACGTGAACAAAATTCCTTGGCTGACTCTTTAGACTCGACTTCCACATAAATCTTCCAACATTTTGATTGTCATGAATAACGCCCCTAATAAAAATATATCAAACCCATGCTACCTCAAATCATCAATGTGTCAGGGATATCTGCCAAATTTAATCAAGTTCCCCTAATAATGAGCCTTGGTATGTAAGCATTCACTAATTTATCCAATATACGACTTACCTAGATGTTATGGACTCACGACATTTATTTTGAATACATAAAAAATGGATCTTAAATAGGTACTCATAAGATGGTACATATTATATTATCAAAACCTCAAAGGTACCCCAATCTAATGTGTTAACAAGGATTAGACTCCCCTTATCTTAGAAAAAATGCAAGAGGTAATTGTAGTGGCCATTATAGTAGTCACACTACTGCACGTAAATGCCTATGTATGGACTATTATTGGCCTACACTAGAATCTGATGCTCATGTCTTTGCCAAAAAATGAAAACCTTTCTAATATCATGAGTATCTGATTTGATTCCAGCTCTGGATGAGTTACAACCCATTTCATAGCTCCCTGTCCCTTAAACATATGGGGATTGGATTTCATTGAGAAAGTTTCCTCGCTCTCAAGAAGTTCATGTCTTCGCCATTACTACCAAGTAAGTATATCACTAAGTGGGTTGAAGCCATGCCCCTCACAAACATGTCTTGACTAACTACATCAAAAATGTTTCCTCAACCAAATTATTTTATCACTTTGGAACTTCCAACACCATCGTCATATCTGAACAATAGTGCAGGAGTTTTAAATACAAATAAAATGAGGAAACTTTATCACTAATTTTAATATCAAACAATGATTTCTCAACACCTTATCAACCTCTAATGCAACAATACAATTTGAATCTATGAAAAAATATCATCAATAAGAACCTCCAAATGATAGATCCATGAGTCACGTATGGACTGACAATACAATGTTATATCCTGTACTATGGGCATATCACACCAATGTACTATACGACCACTAAGGTAGTGCCTTTATCTCTTACTAATGGAGTTGAGTGTGTCCTTCCACTCCAAGTGGAGCTGCCTTCACTTTCCGTATATCCATCCATGGACATCATTTTGGATGAAGAAATTCATGAAGCATTCCTTCATGAGCTTAACCTATTAGAAGATCGACGTAATCATGCCTATACTCGTAATCAAAAGTAAAAACAATTGTGTGGCCATGCATGACATAATAGACTTGTTTCATCCACTGTACTTTTGACGTGGGTGAAACCTTCCTCGAGCTCGATTACACCCACATGATAAAGAAGGAAAATATGCTTAGAAATGGTGGGGTCCCTACCTCATTAAAAATGCCATTGTTTCTAATACATATCACCTTCAAAGAAATGAAGGCCACATGTTCAAAGAACTAACAAATGCTAGATTCCACAAAAGGTTTCATGAATGAAGGATCTCGGAAGATGTGGTACTTAACTACCATATCTCATCCTTCTTTTCAAATTCATGACTTCATCAATCCTCTCCTTCTCTTTAATAATGAAAACACATTCAACATCTTGGTTTCGATTCGCCCTGGCTTTATCTATGGGATTTCGCCATGGTCTTATGCATCAACTCACTTAGGTTCATAGTATTACATTGGATCTATTTACCTATCTTATTGTTATAGCATCTACCTTGAATGTTTTTTTTGTACAATTTAGCAGTGCTTTTTATCCTCCCTTTGGAGCTAATCATCCATGTTCTATTAATTTGCACCTTTGGGATTTATGCAATAGTATCTCTTTATAGCTTTTACCATATTGTTTTTCATGTCCTCTTCAATGCACTGCTACCCACCTCTTAGCATATACCTACTATGACACCTTATGATCACTTTTATACATGACATCCGTCCCATGGGACCCTAACTAAGTTATTTATATCTTATATTTAATGACTGATCCTATAGTCTTTAGTTTTAGTTTTACTTCTCTAGGATTATATACAACATGGATTGCACCCATACGATGAGTAGGGATAATCGACACTGATTAGGTACACATTGGTGGGTATATTTTATTTCAACTAGTCCTTGTATTCACTTTTAGCATCCACTTATTAATTTCAGTGTTATGTATCATTGTTTCCTGCTGACTACCCCCATGTTTTGTTATTACAACATGTGGCAATCAATAGCTGGGGCATATGTAGATACCTAATTTTTCACGCTTTATCTTTTCATGCTTGTTACTAAAAAATTCTCTTCTAGGTTCGAGGTCACTAATGTATCTATTTTTTGGAACGAGTTCCTTAAGGTAGCAAATTGTTCTAGGATAAGGGTATGGTTATTCACATAACCCTTGGGTTAGGGATGATACATGGAGAGAGAATGGCTTTTAGTCCTATTTATGCACCTTTTTTTCTCTTATCTTCTTACTTTGATTTACACACTTTCGAATCCTTACTTGCACATGACCATATCATTTCTTCCTTGCATTAATTTTATTTTTCAAGACACATTGTAAACACCACTTGTTCTTTTCCCTCCCTAGACTGATGCCATCACCCATGGGTGATTGCGTCGACGCATTTTTAAATTCCTGGTCAGACAGCAATTACCTGTGGGTGATCGCATTGGTATAAATACCAAAAATATCACAAAAGTTAAAAAAGACAATCACATACAACAAAACAATCAGAGATATATAGGAACTCACCACTTTCTATGCTCTTATGCATCAACTTGCACCTGCTCGCTCAACTCTCTTATTTCTCACACCTTGACTCTTGGATTGTATCTTATTCTTATTGAATTGGTTTGCTTACACTCTTGGGTCACCTATAGTGAGTTAGGACATGATTGTTTCCCCTTCTCCAACCAAGATATATTCTCTTTTGGTGTATTTTCCTTTGGGAAATAGATGCATCAACAAACCACCCCTATATAGGTAAGTGTTCTATTCTGACTTGTCATTTTGCATAGAGTAGTCTCTCTATCTCACTTTTGTTTAACATCTTATACACATGTTTTTTTATTAATGGGCGAGTTTAAGGGGTCCCGCTCCCCTTCCAAAGTTGGGCCTAATCCCACGAACCACGACGAACCAAGAGCCTCCGGCAGGACGTCAACCTGCACACCCCGCAACCATAGTTAACCACCCCTAACAGGGCTCATGCCATAGTGGGGTTGGAATCAACCATCTGTTAGGTTAAGCCCCAGACACATCTTATGCACATGTTAGGTTTACTTATTATCTCCTTATCTTATGTTGTATACATTTACTTTGGTTAGCATAGATCTTGCATGTTTTTTTTTCCTAATCACTCCAATAGTACCGACACCCAAATAGGGTTCCTTCCTCTTTCTCAATCTTGGACCTTAGAAACCGTAGGTTGACCTAGTGTAAGGGTTACTTCCCTTTGGGTATGTGATCTTAGCGGACCCTGTACCCCCTTTGAATTATATCCATTGTGTGTCAGTCTTTGTGTGTCTCTTACTCGTTGCCTCAATACCCTAGTTGAACGGATGATAGGAGTGCATGTTATTTAGACACATTTTTTCCCACCATACAAAAACAATTTCATTTGAATTCAGGTCTCATATCTTGAAGACATCAGGTCTCATCACTAGGCAAAACCGTCATGAAATATACATAAAATTCATAGTATTATAATAATCATGTTTATAACAGTTCTTCATGGCATATATATAAAGATAAGGTAAAAAATATTTGATTTTTAAGGGACCAAAAAATCTTGAACAAAGAGAGAATTTGGGAAAAATAACAACCCACAAAGAAAAACAAGGGGCCCAAGTCAAACCACCTTGACCAAGAGGACACCCCAGAGATAAGCACGACGCACACCAAGTCTACATAACAATTTTTTTTACAAAATTTTTTACAAAAAACAAAAGTTTCAAGATGTAACCAACAAGACCCTCAGACAAAAGTGTAGCCAAAGTGTCACAATTAGTTTTCTTTGCTATAGGAATCCCTACTTCTAGTCTTAGTGTTAGTCCCACTATCCTTAGCTCCTTGATAATCTTTCCATGAAATGATAACCTTTTTAGCAACAAAATCAAGTGGAACATTATCTTCACCTTCAGTGTGCTCATTATCCTCAGAACTGCTGATCTCAAATCGCATATTTTTCTTTCCAAAAGTAGGTTCATTCTTGGTAATTTGGTCCTGGAGAATGGAAATTACCTGCTCCTGCATAACCATTTCAGTGTTGAGCTCAAAAATTCTCTTGTTCTACACCTCAATTTTTCTTTGGCACTCCATAATGTTTTGGAAAAGGTTCTTGTTGACATGGAGAATCATATCGACAATGGTTTCCATCTTCAAAACCCTAGCTTCCCAGTCCACCATACTCATATTCCTATCCTTGCTAAAGGTTCTCTCCACTAAATCATTATAACCCATTTTAAGGTTATAGAGAATGTTCACAACCATGCCATCATGTTTATCCTAAGGCCCACCCTTTTTGATGCGGGTCAGTATGTCGGTAAGGGTTTCATCATTCAAATCCACAACCATTTGGGTAGAGGGTTGGGATGGAACCATATGCTTCCCTTTTTGATATAATAACAAAATCAAACCATGGTGTAACGGGGTGTCCACTCTCTCATTTTGAAAATCAATGATGGAAGTAGTAAGGGATCTTAGAAGGAAGAAGGGGAAGCTCATAACCTGATTCCTACATAGATAATTGAGGATGGAAAGATGGTAGGAGAAAATATTTCTTAATTTACCTTCTAGAGTCATGAATTACATAACAACCATACACACATTTGGCCAAATCTTGGGGAGACAAATAATAGCTATACCATCATCAAACAAGAGAATTCTTTCATCCATCCCAAAGAAGGTTGTAATTTCATGCCTCCTCCTAGTTTTGTTCTTGAAATTTTTTAGGCCTTCTAAGTACAGACCCGTGGTCTCAAGTATAGTTTCTTCAGTAACAAATATCTCCGTTCCCCTCATATTAACACAACCCCACCCCACACATTACCAAATTCAAGATCCAGTTTGGGATCATTACTGTTGATTCTTTTAATGTAGTCAGAAAAAATGTCTCTTCTCAAAAACCACCATAGATTCACCTCCCGCTTAATGTGCAACTAAGTGGTTAGATTGGTGTGAACCCTATCACCACCCATGTTTAACCAAAATATCTACACATACTTGAGACAAGTGATAAAAACTGTAAACAGAAAACAATGAGAGTAAATAAAATTTGGGGCGATTAATTCCCCATCACAAAACATTGTTAGCCTTCCCACGAGTCCATTCGCATGAACCTAGGAGGATATTGTGCCAAATCTTTGAGTGTCTTATCATCATTAAAAAGGGTTATGATATTATTCCATGAGATTTTCCCACCTTACCAAGTCATTATTTCCGGCATGTCATTTCCGTGATTAGCCAAACCATCAGTATGATTATTACCGACCATAAACAAATGAATAATTTCTACCTTGTCAAATGATGCTAATGATATTATTAAGATCCTAGCTTCGATAATGATATCATTAAGTTTCCAACTAATTCCGCCCTGTTTCGTTAAGGAATTGATCATGCATTGAGAATAACCCTCTATAATAAAAAACTTGGCATTTATGGACACACACAATTCGACTCCCCATAGCATGTCCATAGCTTCATGGCATATATTATTAGGCTATAATGATAATATTCATTGACTATAAAATTTGTGTTGCTAAAACCAACTACCCTTCCTATCATTAAAAAAAAGAAAAAGAAAATAACAATAAATGAATCAAAGGTTGTTGAATTTAATTTTGATAAAAATAGAAGATGAAAAACCTGACTATAATAATGATAAAGTCACCTTTAGCGTGTCAGTCAAGGAAATCTTGCAAGATATTTTTTTTTTCTTAATGTCCATTTCCATATCTTATATCAGTTGAAATCAAGTTAAATATATCATCTATAAAGGTACCAAAATATGGCTTGACCTCCCTTTTTTGTGCTTATCAAAGTCAGTACTACACTTGAGAGGCTTCCTCTAAGATATAATCTAAGGAGAAAATCATAAAACCTATTACAAATGAATTTGTATATGCCCAATGTCGAATGTATTTAAAAGTTACACATATAAATTTGTTAGATTCAAAAAAATTGTGTGAACCCAAAGACGCGTCTCACAACCTGTTATATTCTTACACATCCCAAGCAATTGAAAAAACATTCCCCGTATTAGAATACTAGGTTGAAAAAAAAAAGATAATGCAACGTTTGTACTGATTATGCCAATTTTTGTAAGTTTACTATTTAATTGATATTTTTTCATTGGTTTGTTGACTCATACATTCATTTATCATCAACATAATTATTTTTCACTTATATTCTTATGAATTTATCTCATGTTTATGTGTTTACACATTAAATATATTCTCTCGAGAGTTATGCGTGTATTTGGTCTTCAATATATGGTGGATGTATTTGTGATGTTGGGCGCTTTCAAATTGGCTGACAACCCCCTTGAATTCATTTGTTGGATACCTTTTGACTCCAAATGTATTGCACACACATCCTTCTACATGTTAGAATTCCTTAGAGAATAATGGAGGGTGAAGAGTCTTAAATTTGGCATCATCAATTATTTCATTATCTAATGTCATATCTTAAATATAACATGTCTCATGAATAAAAACTCATAATATTAGAATAATCACACACACACACACACACACACACACACACACACGCACACGCACACGCACACGCACACGCACACGCACACGCACACGCACACGCACACGCACAAGCACACGCACACGCACACGCACACGCACACGCACACGCACATGCACACGCACACGCACACGCGCACGCACGCACGCACGCACGCACACACACACACACACACACACGCACACGCACACGTGCACACGCGCACACACACACACACGCGCGCGCGCGCACACACACATGCACACACGTGCGCGCACACACACACACATAATGTAGGGTGAAAAGTCTTAAATCTGGAATCATCAATTAGTGCATATAAGTTGGATATATATAGAGTTTTTATAAGTGATAAAATCCATGTATTTGACTGAGTAATCATAAAATAATAAGAGAAGTCTCAGGTCATATGATTAAACTTTAACAGTGGCATTGCTAGTAATGACCAAGTTTATGAGAGCATGGTAGTCCTAAAAAATATTTATATAATATTTGAAAATAACATGGTTATCACAGCTTATGGTCAGGATGATGATGCTCCTCACACGTGCTGTAATATCAATGCATATGTGTATAAATACAATTATTTCAAAAATTTAACATATACAAGTAAGTCAAGTACTCCGATATTTTTGCAACACACATAATAAAACATAACAAATACATACAAAGGTGATGCCAATGACTGTAATCCAAATATATCACTCAAAAAGGCATCTGATATAGTGGAATTATCATGTGCATCACCAGCGCCAACACCACAAAAACCAATATGCATGAAAGTATCATCCTCCTCATGCCCCAAACATATGTTACGACATGTCGAGATAATATGTGGCCTAAAGCTATTAATCCCTGAGGGAATACTATGTGTACCTCCACAAACATTTGGATTAGTAATCTCCCTCGTATTTCAAACAAGGGTATCAGATATCCCCTGAAGTGTGTGGAGTGTATCAATCTCTACAGTCTCCTTTACTGCTGGAGGGACAATCTTAGGGTGAGGGGGATTTTGTGCGGGGACTCTACCTTGCAGAATAGGTGCACGTTGTGCACCTAGTCGATCATGTACAAAGCCTTTTGCTTGGCCCTAGAAATCCTAGAAATCAAAATAGTTCGGGATCTCATTGAGGATAAACTTGCAATAGAGTTTCCTCACAAATTATAGTGGCACATTGTTGTTATTGTAAGGTGGAAAATCAAACACCATCCACCATTGGTCCCAAAAAAATATTTTTAATCAAATCATTATTGCATCAATGGATGGGAAACCATTTGCATGAAAAGGAAACCCTCAAATCGGTTCGGGGCTCCTTGAATAAGGTACATATGAGGTATTTTGTAATTTTTTTTCTTTACATCCGCATATGACATTTTTTTGGAATAATAAACCCTCCAACGCTCTTTATAAGATGTCCAACAATAAATTTGACCCATTACTGCGTCAACTTGAGCCACTAATGGCTCCAATGTGTTTACAAGAGAGGCGTGTTGGGGGTTTGTAGAATGTGAATCCCTCATTGTTTTAATTAAATACTCAATTTCAATATTGTTTTCCACTATATGGACTGCTAAATCTTATTTACTAACCAGGAGATGTTGAGAAAATATAGTAGGGATAGGAGGGAACACAAGAATTACAGGGTTTGATTGTGGTTGACTGCGTTGACGTGGAGCTGTAACGATAAAAAACTATGTATTCAATTCAAATTCTATTCTATAATTACCAAATTTCAATGCAATTTTGAGAAAAGAATTGTGCTTACCTCTTCTCTGTGGTGCCATTGTCGATTCTCATATTTGTAGTGATTCTTAGACAATTGTTTGAGAAATATCGAACTGAATTTGAAATGCGAGGGCAGGGCTTTGCTGTAAAACTCGCATTTGGGGAAATGAAAATGAATAGGGATCAAGTTTTTTTATAATTTAACATAAGCTGGCGTGAACGTTACAAGTTCGTGAATTACCAAACCAAGGAAAATATAACGCGATCATTTTATTACAGAATGCGTATGCATTTCGTTCATTTTAAGTTTTTTGTCCACTTTTTAGCCCCCCAGATTGGTGCACTTACCCTCATTCTTAACTCAAACATAGTCTTTCTCATGGAAGCACATAAAACCAACAAGAAACCACTCACCTCATATACATGGTATTCTTGGATTTTTTTACAAAGACATAAGCTTTGACATAGAGAAAAATGATTTTATGAAGCAACCCACATCTATATAAATCATCTCTGATACTCGAGATCCAAATTGATAGAATTGAATAATTTTTAATATTTTTGTATATATCACTAGAAAAATAACTCCTTTACAATTTTTTTTTACTTTTACTTGTTATTTTCAACCAAAATAATCAAAGTATGTTATGGCGCTTTAGATTTAATCTCTCTTTTTATACTTGTAACTAGAGATTACATAATACCTTGCTATCGTGAGGCAATTTTTCTTAGCAAATTCAATGCCTAGATTGGCCAACTACATTTTGCTAGAAAAAATCCTCATAATAACCCATTGATGATTTCTGAAATTGATCATCATGAATAAGGCCTCCATATATATTCTCTAGACTCTACCAAAAAATACTTATGGGAAACACCTAATCAAGTTATATGAAATTGATCATCCTAAATAAAGGCCATCTTTAAACTACAAGTGAGGGGTAGAGGGAAAAAGTTGATAAAAATTGTCTAAAACACATACAATCATACACTTTTAAACATTACACCTATTTTTTTATGATTTATTGATATATAGTCTCATTAGTGGAGCCCCTTTTTACACTAACATATTTATTTACCTCTGTAAAATAAAATTAAAAATTAGCTCTTATATGATTGCACGTGTTATATAACACCTTACCAAGGTAATCCCATCTATTTCAAACTCAAGCCTAATAAAACCTAAGAGCTGGGAAATTTAAAATATGAATCCCTCCATCATATTCTATTTATTATTGCTATCCATATCTATAATTTTTTTTGTTCCTTACGGTACGAACTTGGAAATCTCATAATATTCATCCCATCTTCAAAATTGGAGATTGTTTTGAACTAGGGAACTACATATTGTGAATACTTTGGCTAAATGTTTTGCTACAATTCTATATGATAATATATCCATGTGGGTAGATACAAAATGAATTAACACAAAAAGTTAGAAAAATGTTAGAAGGAACCACCAAACATGTGATCCTATATTCTTTCAAATTGTCATTATCAAGGAAAAAAGGCTAGCAAACAAAAGATATATTATTGTTTTTTAGATTTTTATAAGAAATTTGATACTATACTAGGATATATTTTGATTTAAAAGCTTAAAGACTTGGGTGTTTATGATTTAATAATTTCTATAGTAACAACATTAAATGAGGATATATTTGGGCATATTCATACTAAAATGGGCACTAAATACAACATCCATAGTACCATAAGTGTGAAATAAGGTTATCCATTCTCATGTACACATTTTGGGATATATATTGATGATTTATAGGATCTTATCTCCAAACATTTGGGTGGTATCAGTGACTGTATTCCCTTTAATATTTGAATTTCTATTTTATTATTTATAGATGCCATTATTTATATTTCACACTCAATTACATGTATTTAAAATTGTATTTATGTATTGAATTTTTTTTGCGATAAAAATGGTTTAGAGTAAATATTGCAAATAAAAATATCATAGAATTCTGTGTACATGTAAAACTAACTATGCCATATGAATTGAAACTAACACCTAATAACTTCAAAGAAAAATTAATTAAACAAGAACATCAAGATAAGAGCTTAAGGTAAACAAAATTCTTCAATGCATAAACAAATAAATGTTAAGCCATTCATAGCCTTTGATATTGTTATCAAAACATGAACCTAATTAGATCGTTAACAATCAAATTTTATTGTTGTTTGCCTCAAGAATTGAGGGTGAGATCTCACCAAGAAGTGGATACAAGGCCATCTTTAGATATTCCCATGCTCCTCAATTTGAGAGAATGGATGCAAGATGGAGAAGCTATTTCCAACAATGGGCAATGGCTCAAATCAAAATTCCCATAGTTTTCACAAATGCAAATGAGGTATAACAAGAAAGAGAAGGATGAGGGTTATTTATAGAGCTTTCTTGTTCGGAAAAGGTTAGAAATTTAGTGGATGTGGGATAAAGCCCAAAGAAGAAATGCAAAGGATATGTACAATTAAAAAAGTATGTGCACTTTATGCGAGTTGAGAGGGGTATAATTAATCAAATGTGATTAATTAATAGGCAGGGATAATCTTGTAGAATCTATTTAGAGGGGATTTAGAGGAAAATTAACATGATTCAGGGGATGTAAGAGGGGATTTTAACCAATAAACGTGATTTATTGATTAAAATATAAGGCATAATTAACTACTAATGTTTAATTAATCACATAGAAGTGGATTATAACTAACGAGAGCTCGTTAATTGGCATCCAGAATGGGAAAATGGTTAATTAATTAATGAAAGGTCATTAATTAAAGAATAAGAAGGGGAATGTTAGCTAATTAATAGAAAAGTGCTAATTATTACGGAAATAACGAGAAAGAGGGTAATTAGTGAAATTTTAGTATTAAAACTTCATACGAGGATTTTAGGTGACTACATTTTCCCCTCTTTGGGGTGGTGTAGGCGACGCCACTTCAAAGATAGTAGACAAGTACAAAAAAATAAATTTTGAAGGAGTGAAAGAAAATTTAGTAGAATGAAGGGTGCTCCCTCGAGTGTCGTTGGGGTGATGGAAGAGGTCGATCGACGATCGAAAAAGAGGAGGGAAACAAATAGAAAAAATGAATGGGGGATGGGGGGATAAAATGTGATCACTATTGCCCCACGTGTTATTGAAGAAAAAGTGCAAGAGAAGAAAATGATAAGGAAGAAAAAGGAAGATGAATAAAATGGAAATAACTTGCAGCCAACTGATGTACAAACAAATTTATTTCATCATTTTGCTTAATGATCTACATCATCAACCCTTTATACATGCAAGGGCTGACTTAAAGAAACATATAGAATGTAATGATTTATGAGAAAGTAAAAAAATAGAAAAACAACCAAACAAGTACAGAAAATTATGCTCAAACAAACAACATTCAAGACAGTTGTACCAAATATTTTGTTATCTAGCTTCATATTCCACTTTTTCAAGTTATACGACAAGGGTTAAAGATGACACCCCATGAAACAATACATCACAAGGTGAATAAATGGGGGACAGGGAAGTCCCATGAAAAAGTAGATTAGCCCTATGAAATAATACCATGTAACTCATTTGTGCAAGGAAGTATAAATATAGTAGGCAAACCAAATTTTGTTAATGAAGGTAGGCCAAAATGACCCGCAAGTCACGTGTAAGAATAGGTGAGAACTAAAGAGAGATATTTTGTACGAAAGTTTTTGGTGTTTGAGGACATTGTGTTCGAAACAGTCAATTGAGTAAATGTTTTGTTTACAGAATTTGTGAATTTGTAGGATTTTTTAAAATTTTAACTGATTTTTTGAAAATTATTACCAAATTTTAGGATTTTTTGAAAATTTTAATTTTTAGGAATTTTCGATTTTTTTTTAAAAATTTACTTTTTTTTAGGTTTTTTTTTAAATTTTAGAAGAAAATGGTACAAAATAATGGTAGTTTGGTGGTATGCTGACAAAGAACTCCTGGAAACAAAAATATGCCCTAGGGAGAAGAAATGGTCATTAGGAAGCAAAACTATGCCCTAGCGTAGCGAAAATGTGTGAAAAAGGACAATTTAATAAAAAATAGTAATCATGACGAGTGTTAGAAGAACATAGATGAATTATATTAGTTATTTAGCCCCTGAGGGGAGGAAAAAATAGGAAATAGGGAAAAATAACTATATATAGCAGATCAGGAGGTGAAAAACCATCGTAACGAGTTATTGTTACATGTCCTTATTCAACTTTTATTGAGATTTTGCTTTGACCGAAGAGAGAGATGAAACAGGTTCAGGATTGAAATGACCTCACAATACATGGCATACAAATATACTTGAACAAAGTAAAACCCAAAGTCTTCATTATCCTTGAGATGTTTGGAAAAGAATAAATCTATCTCCAAATCTCTTGTATTTATGAATTTTAATGTCTTCTTAAAAAGAAAAGGAAATGCCCCTACAACATTGAATGACACTGACATTGTAAGTAGCTTCTCAACTGATGCCCGAAGCAATGTCAAGCAAATAAGTGATTTACTTGTTGAAAAAATGGAGAATTTTTCCTTAAATTAGATGGCATTTATTATGTATAATAATTGAGATAAACTTCTCACATAGGAAGTCAGTCATTCCATATAAAAAATTGAGATAAATTTCTCCAGTAGGATGTCATTCAACCAATAAAATGAATACAAATGAATTTTACAAATAAGATGACATTTATTCCCTGAAAAAATGAGATTAAATTAAGCAGGAAGAAACCAATTGTTATAGTAGAAGCCTTTTTTTTAATTTTAGGTATAGCAATGGACTACAAATTACATAATGATAGGGGTATATGTCTATGTACATGTATTGATACCGGTATAGGTGGTTACAATTATGATTTTTTGTGTGCATCTTTGGCTTATGTCTGTAGTACTGCTCATAGGCCTTGTTGCACACAAGTTGGTATGTATCTTCGATTACAATGGTGGCTTGTGTTAACATGTGGTAAGTTTTCTCTAGCTTGTGAAGGGTCAATTGGAAAGTGAAGATGTCATCCTTAGGCACAAGGTTAGTGTTGTGGGTGTGGGCATCAATGGACTCACAAACGAGTTGGTGTAGGAACATGGTGTCATTTGTGAGCCATGTAGCCAGCTTGTAAAAAACATCGTTGCACGCTTTGTTTCTGCAAGCTTTCTTTGGTAGGGAAGGAGTTGTACATGCACACAACAATAGTATTAGTATAGTTATAGGATCATAGCCATATAGATATTGAAATTTTGAGGAGTATGCTATATCTATTTAAATGAGAAATATTTCTCTTCTAGCGAAGGGAGGGAAAACATATGTGGGAAAATTTTACAATTTAATTAGAGACAAATCAACTCGTATAGGAGAATTCATATTTTTAGTGGCTATGTATATGGAGTGGTACCTAAGCATGTAGTTACAACTATTATTGGTTGTTGGGTATCTTTGGTTTGCATCTATAGTACTTTTTGTAGGCCTTGTTATGTCCGGTTTGGTATCTTTCTTTATTTACAATGGTGGTCTATGTGAAAATGTGTGAAGGGGCATCTAGCTAGTGAGTTGGTGCATGCTTGGGGTGGAAAATTTGTAGAAATTATTGGTCTTCTCTTTGGTTCCATGAGATTTCTTTTTTAGGGTAGCAGTTGCACCTACGCATAGTAATCATATTAGTATAGTGATAGGTTTAAAGAATGATAGGAGCAGTTGTACCAAAGTAGTTGTTAGTAAATTGGAATTGGCGAGGGCAATACGTATAAGAGGGAAGAGGCCCTGTAGTGGAAATTACAGAGGAGGTGGGATGGAATTTATGAGGGGACATGATGCACTCCCCCATTGATCTGGGAGCTCTTATAGGTGTGAAAATTCCAAAGCAACTTTGACAGCTTGAGCTTGAATCTATAGGCGAAAAGTAGACAGAATAACCACCTTATCATTAGTAGAATAATTAATAGCTAAATGATCTTACTTGAAAATGGATGCATTACAACATTTTCAGATATGAAATAAAATATAGGCATGAAATAAATACCACATATTAGTAATGTATGTAGGACATGGGATAATGTCACCGAATAAAGCAAGACGCCATAGGAAAAATTCAGGGTGATAAGGTTGAAACAAAGAATGGATCCATTTCCAAATATCTTGGGCATGCGGGAAAGACCAGAAAAGGTGCAAGAACAACTCAGGGCTGGAACAAAAAGGGAAATTCAGAGAAGGAATACCAATATGCTGAAGTATTTCACCTATAGGAAGCCCCTGATAAATAAGACACCAGAGAAAATGGTTAATTTTTGGCTCCAAAAGAGGATTTCAAGTACGGGAAAGCCTACAGAGCTATGTAGATGAAGAGGAATGTAAGCCCCATCAATCATTGAGTTTATCAATGGTAAAAAATATTGGACATAAAAATGGTTTGAGTGTTGTATCTAAGGAATGCAATATCATGATTCTACCACCAGTTATGCCACTAAGCCATCGGAGGTTGGAGGCCGAGTTAATGTAGCATAATATCTAGGAGGAGCTCTTTAATTTTTCAGATTAATGGAAGGTCTGAACTGTTCAATTAAAATTTAGTTTTGATCTCAGGCCAAGGAAGCCAATCTCTATGGTGCACTAGATCCCGGATGGTATGAATTCCCTTGCGATAAATCTAAATGGATTTAATGCTAGGGGTTTTTGTAAGCGGCAGAGAGCCTTCATTTATAATAGGAGACCACCATATATTCTATGAATTAATGGAAAGGATGGTGTGGAAACCATCGCTAATCTATCTCATAAGTGGATTTACCTACTCAAAGGATTTCCTAATACTCTTGATAACAAAGGTTCCAGTAATTTTAATTGAAAAAACAGTAATGATGAGATAATGCAACCCAATTCTACTCCAACATTGCTTACTATAGGGAGCTCCAGAAGAAATGTAATGTCAAAATAGATTTTTCAAGCTTTCATGCCTGAGAGACACCGGATAACCCATTTAGCAAAAAATGCAAAACTTTATACAATAACTCCCATGCCACCTTGAGCTCATGGAAGATAACACATACCCCACGCAACATGGCAAAACCCAGCTAAACCAGAACATTTACACCAAAAAAATTCCTGAAGTAGCTTGGTTAACTGATTGAAGGAAGTGTGAGAAGGAAACCGGAAAACAAAATAATAAACATGAGTAGTAGCGAGGATCTTAGTGTACACTTGAAACTTACCAGCCAGAGAGAGCAGTTTGGAGGACCATTTGGTAATTTTCTACTCAACCTAGGTAAGAACATAATTCCACAAAGTTTTAGATTCATTGTCAAAGGTAAAAGGAATACCAAGAAATCTAAACTACTCTCTCCAACCTATCCATTTACAGGGGTAAGCCTGAAGCCAAGCCGACAAAGGTAAACAACTCTAACCATAACCCAGGGTTTTGGCTAGGTGAATATTGGATCTAGAAGCCAAACCGAAAGTGTTAATAAATTCAAATATGACACCAACATTCTGTTCCGACTCTGTAAGAGTAAGGAAGGAATGATTTGCAAAGTTCATGTTGTTCAGTTGAATTGCATGATCTGGAAGGATAATACCCCGGATTTTGTTGTGGGTAACATGATGGGAAATTAAGTATCTGATGCAAGAGCATCAGGATAATTAGCCATAGGGTCATTCTAAAACTATTATAGCATGATTTGTTTCATATGTGTTAGTGATTGTAAGGCGAAGATGTGTCAAAATTTAAGACAATTATGCTTGTACTATGTAATAATTAGGTGTGAAGAGACGAATTAGTGGCTTTCAAGCCTAATAATGTCATTTGTGATTCATTATGAGTGTAATATGATTAAAAACAAACTGAGGGAGTTTTTAGGGGTTTTTTTCTTTAATCTAATCCCAAGTTTAGGGTGTAAGTTGAGCTCATTTTGAGGAGATAAAACAAGTAATTTAGGGAGTTCATTATGTTATCAAGAGGAAGATAGAACAAGAAGTAAGAAAGAAGACCAATATTAAGAAGAGACAATGTAAGAGCAGGTGCAAAAGACAAAATAAACAAGAAAAAGTAACTAGAATGAACTGGAAGTAAGGAAAGAAGAAGAGTTATTTGCGAAGGAGCTTAAATTCTTCCCATCTAGGGATTCTGATGCAGGAGCATCATGATAATTAGCCTTAGTTTCATTCTAAAACTATGTTAGCATGATTTTTTTCATATGTGTGAGTGATTGTAAGGTGAAGATGTGTCAAAATTTAAGACAATTATGTTTGTACTATGTAATAATTAGGTGTGAAGATAGGAATTAGTGGCTTTTAAGCCTAATAAGGTCATTTGTGATTCATTATGAGTTATAATATGATTAAAAATTAATTGAGAGAGTTTTTTAGGGGGGTTGTTTTATCTAATCCCAAGTTTAGGTTGTAATTTGAGATCAATTTGAGGAGCTAAAACAAGTAATTTAGGGAGTTTATTATGCTATGAAGAGTAGGAATGAAGATTCAGTCATAGAAGGCAATGGGAAATATGTAATGAAAGTATTCAAGATTGAATAAATATGGAAAAGTTTTTTTTTTGCACGCTATGAAATAAGATACTTTGCAATAATTAATGGTAGTGGGGTATTTTAAATTGAATAAAACAAGAAGGATCAAATTATAGAAAAGGATTATAAGAGAAGATGTAACATGTATGCAACAATATCCTAGATCATCAACAAAAAACACAAACAAAGCAGGCGTGAGAGGGCACTCCTATCTGATGGAATGGAAGAGTCAAAAATTATGCTCATAGTAGTTTGGAAGAATTCACCAAATCCCAAGGTTTTCAACATAGCTAAAATGAAGTGCCATTCAATTCGATCATAATATTTTTAGAAATCAATTTAAAGAAAAAGTGGCTTCTATGAAGATATACACGCCCATTCCATTCCTTCCCACACAACGATAAGATTGTCTAGAATAAATTGGCCTTTAACAAAACCAGTTTGCTCGGGCCGAACAATATTAGGTAAAATATCAGTAACCTGGAGAGCCAATTCCTTAGCAAGAATTTTGTAAGAAACAGTCAGCAGAGTGACCGACCACCAATTATTAATCTGCTTAGGATCACCTGCTTTCAGAATGAACTTGATGTTTCCTTAGTTGATGAAACTTTCTAGCAAGTAGGTTTGTAAAGTTTCATCATAGACCCGTAGTAGACCAGGTCCACCAAAAAATACCAAGTTACTTTATATAATTCACAAGGGAATTCATCCAAACTTAGAGACTTGTCATTTTTCAAAAACATTAAGGATGCATGAAGCTCATTTAGAGAACGAGGGGCATCACAGTGCACACAATATTTGGGCAAACACTAAGTACACACCACATCAATACATTGCTGCAAGGCATAAGTTCGCTCAATTGAATCCTCTTGAGCTTGAAAACCAGATGTTAATGCTTAACAAAAGCATCATTGATCTATAGTAGCTCAATAAGCTACAGGTGAGAGTCATAAATGGCTTTAATCTATTGCCAAGTATGTCTAGATCAAAGGGATTTGAAGAATATTTTGAAGGCTTTGTCTCCCACTTGAAGCCAATGAATTCTCGAACGAACCTGAGCACCATGGGTTGAATGAAAATCAATGACCTTGAGATTATGGTGGATCTTAGCAGTTTTTATTTGAAGGAGAGAATCAGGGTAAGTGCATCGAGTTGGGGGGCCAAAAAGTAGATAAAAATTTGAAAAAATGAACAAAACATGATCATGTTTTGCAATATCGTGATCGTGATATGTTTTCCTAAGATCGGGAATTCATGATCCTAAAATGCGTATGTGTTTCTAGTGCCATGAAACACATACACGTTTTGAGATCTATGAATTTTAGGAGGGCTTGGAGGAGCCATATTTACTAAAATAATTGTTAAGTATAAGAAATAATAAAAGTATAAAGAAATAATAAAGTATAAGATTTATAAGATTTCTTTTATTATTTCTTTATAATTTTATTATTTCTTATACTTTAAGTTTATTTTAGTAAATATAACAAGTTAGGGTGGCTCTACACCTGATGGAAGTGGTCCTGTAGCTCTAAAAATTATAATATAGAAATAGTTTTTCAAAATATAATCTGGTTAATACTTACTCATTTTTGGAATTTCAGTAATGACCTAAAACTTTCAGGCTATATATATTATAGTCGGTCTTTGTTTTGTGAAAACATATAGTCATTTTGTAGGTTTTTTGACCTTCTAGATTGGATTTTTTCCTTGCCACTACTTGAATTGGTACTAATTTTGAAATTTGGTCAATAATTCACTATAGTGACCACAAATCAGCTCTATGATGTTTTTTCGACTTGTTACTAAAACGAGATCCTCATTTTAGGCCTTTGGAGGAAGTAGTCTCTCATTACAACTAAATGAGTTGATCAATCACATTAGACATGATTCCCTACACACATGAACATGCTGAATGCTTTTTTTATGGATTTCCTTTGGGTCAGGGTTTATGATTTAGGTTTTAGGGTTTAGGGTTTAAGGCTAGGGGTTGAGGGTTTAGGAATCAAAGTTTAGGGTTCAAGGTTTAGTGTTTAGTGTTTAGGGCTCATGGTTCAAGTTTTAGGGTTTAGGGTTTAAGGCTCATGGTTTAGGTTTCACGGTTTATGGTTTAGGGTTTATATTTTAGGATTTATGGCTCACAGTTAAGGGTTGAGGGTTTTAGGATTGAGGGTTTAGGGTTTAGTCTATAGAATTTAAGGTTTAGGGATTCAATGTTTAATGTTTAAGGTTTAGGTTGTAGGGCTCAGTATTCAGGGTTTAGGACTTAGGGCTTTGGGTTTAGGGTTGAGGGTTTAGGGCTAAGGTTTTAGGGTTTATGACTTAGTGTTTAGGATTTTTGATTTAAGGTTTAGGTTTTAGGGATCATAGTTTAAGGTTTAGGGTTTAGGGTTTAGGGTTTAGGGATTAGGGTTTAGGGTTTAGTGTTTAGGGTTTAGGATTTAGGGTTAGGGTTTTGAGCTCAGGGTTTAGGTTTCATAGTTTAGGGATTAGGGTTTAGTGTTTAGAATTTAAAATTTAGGGTTTAATTTTTAGGGTTTAAGGTTTAGGGATTCAATGTTTAGGGTTTAAGGTTTAGGTTTTAGGGATCAATATTTAGGGTTTAAGTTTTAGGGTTTAAGGTTTAGGTTTTTGGGCTCAGGTTTTAGGGTTTAGGGTTTAGGGTTCAGAGCTTATGGTTTAGGGTTTAGAGTTTAGGGCTCAGGGTTTAGGGTTTAGGGCTCAAAATTGAGCATATAAGTGTTAGGGTTCAGGGTTCAAGGTTTAGGGTATATGGCTCAGGGTTTAGGGTTTAGTTTTTATGGTTTAGGGTTGAGGGTTCAGGATTGAGGGTTAAGGGTTTAGGGCTTAGTGTTTAGAGGTTAGGGTTTAGGGCTTAAGGTTTAGGGTTTATGGCTCAGGGTTTAGGTTTTAGGGTTTATGGTTGATGGTTTAGGGTTTAGGATTTAGGATTTAAGGCTTAGGATTTAGGGTTTCGGGCTCAGGGTTTAGGGTTTAGGGTTCAGTGCTTAGGGTTTAAGGTTTAGGGTTTAGGGATTAGGGTTTTAGGTAGTAAAAATAGAGTTTAGGAATTAGGGTTTAGAGTTTATGGTTAATGTAAGTAGGGATGGAAGCCTGAAAATTGTATTAATCAGAATCAACCAAAAATATAGAAGTAGGCTGCAATATATATATATATATATATATATATATATATATATATATAGTATTGCACAGTTGAAATACAAACAAGAAGACTAAGTTGCAACAGGTGCAAAACCACATTCCAAATTACATAAGCATCTAAATACTATATCTGGGAAGCATAAATGAATAATTACAATTATATTATTAAAACAATATAACCACATCACGTAATGCAGACATAAATACAATTAGATGGTTGATAAAAGGAATAATAACATTATTTAATTAACAACATTATTTAATTAATGAACATATGAATTAAATAATTTATTATATGGTGCATTAATTAATTAACCTAACATTCCCCCCCTTAATTGTGTATTGTCTTAAGGGATGTGGAGAGGAACTCTCTGAACAACTCAAACTTGTCACGTGCAAGTGACTTTGTGAAGATATTTGCCCTTTGTTCAGGTGTTAGAAAAAATTGAAGTTGAATGTTATGCTTCAACACATGCTCACGTATGAAATGAACCTGTACCTCAATGTACTTTGTTCTCTCATGAAACATTGGATTGCGAACAATTTTGAGAACACATTCATTGTCAACATACATGGTGGTCAATTTTTCCTCTGGTATTCCAAGTCCTTCTAGTATGCAACGTAGCCAAATCACTTCACAGAAAGCTTCTCCTACAGAATGATACTTGTCTTCTATGGAAGAGTGAGAAACGAAGTTTTTTTTCTTGCTTCCCCATGATATTGGTCCAGATCCCATAAAGAATACAAATCCAGAAGTGGATTTTCTATCATCAATGTTAGCTGCATGATCTGAATCCAAGTATCTAGTCAAGAAGTTGTCATTCTTCTTGTATTCTAGACCAAGATCCACTGATCCTTTGTGATAACTCAAGATTCACCTTGCTTCTCTCTAATGACACACTTTGGGTTCCTGCATGAACTTACATCAATAGCTTACTGCAAATTTGATATCTAGTCTAGTGTAGGTCAGGTAAATGAGACTCCCAATCAACTGCCGATAGAGAGTGGCACTTACCTCAAGAGATGGATCTGAATGAGATAACTGCAATCTGTTCACCATGGGTGAAGCACTTGGTGTGCAATCCATCATCCTAAACTTCTCGAGCGTAGTCTTGGTATATTTCATCTGAGAAACAAAAATATGATTATCTTTCTACTACACTTCCAATCCAAGACTATAGTGCATAAGCCCGAGATCGGTCATGTTGAATGATCGATTAAGGTCTTTTTTCATTGCATCGATCATCCTCATTGAACTGCCAATGATGACTAGATTTTTGACATAGACAACGACAATCAAAATCTCCCCCCTTTCTTTTTGAGGTAAAGATAGGGATCATATGGATTTCTCATAAATCCATGTTGTACGAGATGATCATCAATATTGATGTACCATGCCTAGGGTGCCTGTTTGAGGCCATACAGAGATTTCCTGAGTCTACATACCTTTTCTTTTTGACCAGGTACTACATATCCCTCAGGTTGAGTCATGTAGACTTGTTCTTATAAATAGCCATGTTTAGGAAGGAACTTTTTATGTCCATTTGGTGGACTTTCCATCCAAACTGAGCAGCTAGAGCAAAGATTATCCTGATCATTTCGATCTTAGCCGTGGGAGAAAATGTCTCCTCATAGTCAATACCTTCTTTTTGTGCATACCCCTTTACTACAAGTCTCACTTTATACTTGTCCACTATCCCATCTACTTTATACTTTGTTTTGAATATCCATCTGCATCCAATGGGTTTCTTCCCAAGTGGAAGATCGACAAGTTGCCAAGTGTTATTCTTCATCACTGATTGATATTCAGAATCCATGGCATATTTCCAAGATTTTGACTGTAGGGCTTCCTAGACTATAGAGGACTCATCAGATTCAATAACTCTACTCATCAAAGTAAATTTAAATTCTTCTGTTGCTTTATTGCGAGTCTCGTGGTCTAGGGGTGGATGTATTTTTTGGAGCATCCATTCTTGCATCTCGTAATGTACTTGTACACCATTTAGGCATACAGCTGAACTGTTCCCGTGGGTCGTGTGGTTATATCTGATCATCACCATCATCCCCATCGTTACTTTCATCTTTTGAGGGAACATCAGCTTCAATTTTTACAACATGGTGAAAAATATACATCTTCTGAGTTTGGAGGAGTCGTCTCTGCTTCCTTCTTTTCAAAAAAAACAACATCTCTACTGGTGTATACTGTTTTTGGTCATTAGGATCCATCAATCTATACCCAAGATTCTCTTCACTGTACCCAATGAAGATGAGTTTTCTGTGACTTCATGTCCAATTTCTTTCTATTTTTCTTGGGTATGTGTATACTTGCATTGCACCCGAATACTCTAAGGTGTGCAATAGATGGTTTTCATTTTGACCATGCTTCTTGTGGTGTTACTCCCTCAAGTGCAACTATGGACACTCTGTTAAACAAATAAACTGATTTCTTTGCTGCTTCTGCCCAGAATGTCTTTGCAAGTCTAGATTCATTGATCATGCATCACACCATTTTCATTATAGTACGATTTCTTCTCTCAACAACACCATTCTACCGTGGTGTGTGTGAAGGATGCATTTTTCAATGAATCTCATGAGTTTGTAGGTAGTCTTTGAACTCATCATTGGTGAATTGCCCCCCTCAATTTGAACGGAGAGTACTGATGTGATGACCAGTTTCATTCTCAACTGCTACTTTAAATTTTTTGAAGTTTCCAAAAGCTTCACTTTTCTTGTAAGATTGTTGTTGTGGAGGTCCAGAGTTGTTTGATGAACCTTTCTTGTAAGTATTATACCAACAATCTTTTAAGTCATGTCCTCTTTTACAAATTGGACATTGTTTCTTTTGTTGTCTATCCCCTTGATACTAATTTTGAGAATTTTGGGATTTTTGATAGGAATTATATTTTCCTTTACCTTTTCCTTTCCATTTTTGATGTGAAGACAGTGTCCTACTCCTCTTCATCATCCTTATTGTGCATTGTTTCCTCTTTTTGCAGTAGGTTTACCAGTTTGTCAAAACCAACTGTCATATCTGACACGTTTAGTGTTGTGAAAAAAATGTGGTAAGAAGAGGAGAGTGCTCTCAGAACAATGGGAATGAGAGCATCATCTATGACCAGTTCTCCTAGGGCTAGAAGTGAAGCCCTTAATTCTGCAACTCTTCTTAGGAAAGCTTCTATTTTTTCATTCTACTTGAACTTTAATGTGTGTAACTGACTCTACAAATTCAGTATAACATTCTTGTTTTTGGCCTTCGTATACTGTGCTTAATTTATCCCACACTTCTTTGGTCTATTTTGGCATCTCGAATGTGGGGTTGCACATCATCGTACACTCTAAACAAGATGATGAGTTTTTCCTTCTGGTCTACTTTATCAAATTGCTGACTGTTGTGTTGTATCAGTAGTTGATCTTGGTCAGAGTACCATTCACAACAGGCTAGATCTCTTCAAAATCAAGCTATGCATCTTAATTTTTAGTCTTCCATGCAGCATAGTTGTTTCCTCTGAGTAGTTGTGAATCTGAAAGAAAAAAATTAGGGGCATTGGTGCCCATTTTACAGAGATCACTAACAGGGTTTAGCTCTTATCACTCCATGTATTAGGTCTCCCAATCTATATACCGTCAATCTGATATACCAAACCTTTCTATATGCACCCCTTCTAATATATCCGGATGGTACATGGAAGAAGCTTGCCCTTTCTATATACCCGGTGGTACATTGAAAGAGGCATTAACATATGTGAAAGAATTCAATACGTGGTACCAAGATAGTACTGAATGGGGTCTGTGTGATTATTGACATCGGCTCAAAGAAATATCTTCATACACGCGCGTAAATTTTTTATATACTTAGATAATTTCTTAGTCTGGATTTATATCGTGCAATCATTCACAAACGGATGGGATGGCTCATAGTGTGTACACTGTGACCTTATTACTCCTAGTCGATTTAAAGGGTCAATGCCCAGATGACATTGTTGCAGCTATATTAGGTGTTAAGTGTAGTATTATTCGCGACGGCTTTACCCGTAAGCGCTTCCCAGAGGCACCGTATATACCGAACGTTGCAAATGAGATCTAGGATTTCATGAGTGTTACAAAACCAATTTTTTGCTTTTTGTGATTACAATATTCTATCAGTTTTTTAGCAGTTACAAAGTTTGCAGTTGACTTATGGCAACCTAAAAATTAGTACAATATAAATGCAGCATGCAATTACATTCAAAAATTTATGGAAAAAATTGAATGGTAGGCATTTTTGTTTTGTTTTGCGGGCCTTGGTGGCTTTCTAGAGCCCAAAATTACCCAAAATGCCAAAAACTGTGCAAAAAAATAGCCCAAGATGTAAGTTTTTGGGTACGTCCTCCTTTAGCAAATGTTGTCCAGAATGAAAAAACAAGTTGAATGGGGAAAAACAATTACCCTAAATTAGGGATTTCCCTGCTAAATTTAGTTAGTTATAACTAAATTTGAATTTTTCTGCTAAATTTAGCGGTTCCACCAAATATTCCGCCAATTTTAAAAACAGCAAGTATGGGGGTGGGATTCGACACCATCACACCTCCCACTTATAATACTTTCTCTCTAACCGCCTTGGATGCTTGTGCACTTAAGTTATATAGAAGTGAACAAACTGGTATTTAAATATAGATGAATTTCACTCACCTCTTACACAATGGCGACTTGGAAAAGGAGAGGGCTCCACATGTGAGCTGCATGCATGGAGGTAGATTTAGGGTTTTTTTTAGAAGCGTCAAAAAACGGATCTAAAACCTTTCCTTTACCTCCTTTGTGATGATTTGATTTCTTTTCCTCTTATCTTATTTTATTTTCTAAAAACTGATTCCTCTGAACACAAAGTATTATGATAGGTTCACTGCCATTTTTTTATTTTGCTTTGCTGAATATGCAGGCTCGTGACTTGAGTTTGCACACGGGTGCATGGAGGAGATTTCATCGAGCTCATGGATGTGACTGTCCAGGTCAATGTGCGTGGAGAGGCATTGGTCACTTGTTATGGCAGGTTGCAAGATAGTGAGGAGACCGTAGTTTGTTGTCTTTGATGGTTGCATGCCTTTGCACGTTAGAAGATGGAGCATGACCACATGGGCTCATGGATCATAGTTCCCAATTTTTCCATAATTATTTTGACGGCTTTGTTTTTGCAAGTTGTAGAGGAGATGACTTCTGAACCATTCCTCAAAACTCTAAAACTTTGGTTGTTTTTCCTCATGCACTGTACGGCAACATTTTTTACAAATGGTCACTGTTGGGAAACAGCTCGGCCGATCCAAAAATGTACCAGAACCATACTTGCTAATATTAATTCAATCGAGCACTTGCTCAGTTTACATTTTACACTCTATCAGATGTTGAATGAATGGTAGTCTAGCGAAACTCCTTATGGAGAATAGATCGGTCACCTCAGGTTTCCACGCAGATGCTTTGTGTACAGCTCATAATGCTCAATGCTATCAACAATAGCCCAGTCTTGACATGAAAGCAATACCCAGTGACCCAGTGGAAATAACAATACCCCTCCAAATATGATAGTACAAACAGATAATATTATTTGTACAAAAACCCCTAGATGGGGAATTTTTTTTTAAAGACAAAACCCCTACTGCAAATTTTGTTTTAAAATGCAGTATATATATGTAAGTTCCTGGAAGCAAATTTACCTGGTGCAGATAGGGCACCAAAGAAATTTTTTTTTTGCTTTTCGTTTACCTGGAGAATGCACACAGGAGGTTGTGAGGATTACAGGGAGTTCTAGGAAGTTGCTAGGAGGTAGCACTGGCTCTCCGATGAAGCAGATTGTCTTCTCCAAAACTTGTCCTTCCTCTGCAACCTTTCTAAGAGCTTCAATTCGCTCTAGTACCAAATGTAAATAGGGACAGAAGCCTGAAGATTTTTTTAATCAGAATCAACCATTTACACAAGAAGCAAGCTGCAATACTATATAGGTATTGTACAGCCGGAATACAAACAAGAAGACTAAGTTGTACACAAGTGCAACAAAAACATTCCAAATTACATAAGCTTGCCAATATTACATCCAGGAAGCATAAATGAATAATTACAATTATATTGTTAAAACAATATAACCACATCCCGTAATGCAGACATAAATACAATTAGATGGTTATGAAGGAATATAACCATATAACAACATTATTTAATTAATAACATCAATTAAATAATGAAATATGAAATGCATAATTAATATATGGTTAATTAATAATTAACCTAATAGTTAAGGGTTTGGGTTTAGGGTTTAGGGTTTAGGGTGTACATTTTAGGGTTAAGGGTTGGGGATTTAGGGTTTATGGTTTAGGGCTTAGGGTTTAGAGTGTTTAGGTTTTAGGGTTCAGGGTTTAGGATTAAGGGTTTAGGGTTTAGGGTATAGATTTTATGGTTTAGGGTTTAGGGATTGGGGTTTAAGGTTTAAGAGTTAGGGTTTAGGGAACAAGATTTAAGGTTTAGGGTTTAAGGCTCTGGGTTTTGTTTTTAGTGTTTAGGGTTTATGGGTTAGGGTTTAGAGCTTGGGGTTTAGGGATCATGGTTTAAGTCTTAGGGTTTAGGGCTCAAGGTTTAGGCTCACCCATTCACTCACTGTATTGTTTTTTTGTCTTACCCATTCTTATTATTATTGATAGAGTATTCAACTAAAAAGGGTTCATTTGGTTTGTAGGCAAAACATTCAAAGGGAGTCATCAAAATTTGATGTCTTTCATATGTTGATATTTTGAAGTATGAAAATGGTAGATATCCATGAAAAATTTGGTACAAGGAAATATTACCCAATATAGCTATCTTCTTTTTTAGAGTGTGAAGAAATTTACATTTAAGAGCACAATTATATGTGGGGAGAAACAAGTTTTGCAGATACATGTAATATGCATTGCAAGGAACAAGGTAAATGTCACATCCATTTAGTTACTTATACCACCTCTCATAAAAAAGGTAGTTGTACAAGCAAACTCAATAATGGTTCTAGGCACGAGACTTGGAAATATTGATGAAATATGGTTTAGGGTTTGGGGTTTATGGCTCATAGTTCATGGTTTAAGGTTTAGGGTTCAAGGTTCAAGGTTCAGGGTTATGGTTTAGTATTTTAGGTTTAGGTTTAGGGTTTAGGTTTTCGGGTTTATGGCTACGGTTTACAGATCAGGGTTAAGGGTTTAGGGTTTAGGATTCAATGTTTAAGGTTTAGGGTTTAGGGGTTAGGGTTTATGGTTTAGGATTTAGTTTTTATGGTTTAGGGTTTAGGGTTTAACATCTAGGGATCATGGTTCATGGTTTAGGGTTTAGGGTTTAGGGCTTAGGGATTAGGGTTTAGGGCTTAAGGCTTAGGGGTTAAGGTTTAGGGCTCACGGGTAAGGGTTGAATGTTTAAGGTTTAGGGTTTAGGGCTTAGGGTTTAGGGTTTAGGTTTTAGGGTCTAGGGATCATGGTTCAGGGTTTAGGGTTTAGGGTTAAGGGCTCAAGGTTCACAGTTTAAGGTTTATATTTATGGCCTAGGGTTTAGGGTTTAGATTGTATAATTTAAACGCTAAAAGCTTTAGGATGAATGTTGAAATCCTAAAAATTATCTATATACTAACTAGATTATACTATAAAAAACTATCTCCTAAACTGTGACTCATGGAGTTGTGAGACTTGTTCCATAAGGTGCAGAGTCACCCTAATTTCTTATATTTACAAAAATAAATTTGAAGTATAAGTTTTTCATTTATTACATTCAAAAATTTATTTTTGTAAATAGAAGCATTCCAAAAAAACATACAATGTTTATACTACGAAGAACACGTACATGTTATAGTGCGTATGCATTATAACGTGTACGCATTTTACATTTTCAATTTTTCCAAGCCATGCCTCAAGGCTTGGGATCCAATTTGGATCCCCAATCCTGAGGCATGGACCTACACAAACACAACAAATCATGTGTTTTTACATAAAAATGCAAAAATCTCTCTTCCGCCATCATAAATCGACATAAAACGATCGAATAGTTTACAAACAATTATACCAAAATGTAGAGTAGACTATCTACTTTCTAAAAATATAATTTTTCAAAATTTTTGACTAATATAAGGTTTCCATATTTTTTATTTTCTAACAATGCCTTTTTATAGATTTTTTTTGAAGTCCAAACATGTCTATCTTTTATTGTGTATATTTTTGTTGGCTCATCAAAATTGAAAAAAAAATTATATTAGGCCTAATTCTATACATATTGAAAAAACTCTAACTTTCTACATTTTTTGAGGTAGTTGGGGGGGTGCATGTTCAGAGCTCCATTATTTTTCAAAATTTAAAATTTCTATACTAGAAACATCATAAAAAAATGTACTTGCTAAAAAGATCTAAAATAAATGGAGCCCAAACTAGATGCTCCTAGATATCTTTCTACAAAAGGGTTTTCTAAAATACTAAATGGTGCTAAAAAAATGTTGGGGCGCACGAAAGTCACTTTGTTATGTTTTTTTAACAAAAATAGGACCCCTTGTTGGTATTTTGGTTATTTGACCCACTTAAACTTATCCTTTTTCAATAAAATTTAGTAGTTTAAAATTTAGACTCAAAATGCTACGATTCATGTTTACACAACATCTTCTAATTTACTATTGGAACCACCTTTATATTAAATTAAAGAAAAAATAATACAAAGTGTTACATAGTGAGGGGGCTGTTAGCAGTGTTCACAACCTCAAAAAAGAACAGATGCCAAGTGGGTAGAAAAAACACAAGCCACGAGGGTGAATGAAATCATGCCACTTAGGGCTATAAATCACAAACAGGTGAAGAGAAGGCACCAAAAACTATATCATAACATAGAAAATTGGGCACAAGGAGCTGCGCACCCGGAGGAGGAGGTGGATCATCCCGCAGAAGAAGAAAGTCGAGAGAGCACGACTCGTCTGCTAGCGGATTGAGCAACCAATCATCTTGGTCAGGCATCTAAACATTCATCGGAAATATTATACACCACCCAAGGGGTGGAGAGCCACCAAAATGGGAAGCCCTGCCAGGTGGAGAGACCCAGTTGGAAGAACCAGCCACCACCTTGCCATGCGCCGGAGGGCTCTACCCAAGACTAGAAGAAGAGTGCCTTGGGTGAGCTAGCGGCGGAGATGGCTAGGTGCTTCTGGAGTGACTGCGAGATCGTCCATGACATCAAGGAGGTGGTTGGGGTGGTGGGGGGCATCGATCATCGTCATTTGGGGGAACCTGACTCATGGTACATGGTTCACTTCCCTAGTGATCAAGAAGCTGCTGGAGATGAGTGAAATCTAGTGCCACCTTCTGCGCTTGTGCCTGAATCTGCATATGAACAAAAGACAAGATTGGCACCTTTTCATTAATGGTTAGCTCAACAGAAAGAGTATAATGTTGAAATAAGGTAGTATTCCTAGCTTTCTAGAGTTGGAACAAAATAACAAAATGAAGGCCAAGTGGCATGGTCACCAAACAAAACAACTTTCCGATTAAAAAACTCAGAGTGAAATGGCTGAAAGAGGGAGTGAATCCATCGCCAAGTATCTTGAGCATGAGGGAAAAATCAAAAGACATGTTTGAAGGACTCCAGGTGACTAAAACAACTACATACAGGATTAGGAATGCCAACATGACTTAATTTTTCCCCTAATGGAAGCCCCTAATAGACCAGACACCAAAGAAAGAAATTGAGCTTTATATCAAATAGGGGGTTCCAGGTACATTGGAGGCATTTTAACCAGGGGACATGAGAGGAATTCAATGACCATATGGCATTGAGATTATCTAATTCTAGCAAGGTAGGAGATGGCAAGGAGTATATAACTCCAAAAGTGTATTGTAACATTGGGATGTCCACATTCCATCATCAGTCTTTCCACCAAGCCCTAGGTGGCTGAAGGCCCAGTTTGTGCAGCATAACCTCAGGAAGAAAGGAATGAATAGAAAAAATATAAGGTAGATCAGAATTATCAAGGTTGTATTTTTGTCTCAGTGCCAGCCAAGGAAGCCAATCCTGGGAGGACATCAGATCCCAGATAGTGGATAAGCCTTTGCGAGCTAACCACGCTGCTTTAATGTCAAGGTATTTTCTACCTATGGGAGATCATCAAGAGAGAAGATGGACTATCACCATATATTATGCTCATTGAAAGAGAGACCTGTTTAGAATCCATCACCAACCCACCACATTAAGGGTTTAACCATCTCAAAGGCTTTCCAAATGCTTTTAACCATAAAGGTGCCAGGTATTTTAACTAGAACTTTAGTAATTAGCAAAGTATGAAACCCTATGTTTTTCCAGCATTTTTTACCATATGGTGCTCCTAAAGAAATATAATGTCGTAACAAAACCTACCAAGCTTGGTTGTCCTAGATATAACAAACTGCCCACTTAGCACATAAAGAGATACTCTTCATGTAGATATCAACAACACCGATACCAAATTGTTCCTTGGGAAGGGCGCAAACCTCCCAGGCACATGATGAAAACCACCCCGTTTATAGTTTATAGCTAGACCAAAGAAAATCCTGCAATAGCTTAGCCAAATTTTTAAAGGAAGCACAAGATGGACATCAACATGTTACATAATAGACCTAAGTGGCAACAAGAATTTTATGTGCAAACCTGGAAGTTCCTGGCCAAAGATAACGGATGAGAGATCCATTTCTACACTTTTTGCTCAACTCAGTCAACCATAAATTGCCACAAGGTGGAGACTCACTGTCAAAGGAAAAAGGAATTCCCACAAAGTGGAATCATTCTCCTCTCTGAATCCATTGCCAGGGATAGGATGACAACTCAGGCATATGCTAGGATCTTTGGAAACCCATAAAGACTTGGTAAACTAAACTTTAGAGTTAGATGCTTTATAGAAAAATATCCAAACAAGAAAGTGCCTCCTACACATTTTGTTCTAATTCAGCTAGAGTGAGAAAGGAGTCAACCGCAAATGGCCATTGATGAGTTGGGATTGATGATTAGGCCGGTATATGCCACTTAATATCCCTTGAGAAAATCTGTTGGAAAGAAGGTAACTGAAAGCATCTACAACTAGGACAAAAAGAGTCAGAGCCAAAGGGAAACCCTGCCTTATCAATCAAAATAACCCAATGACAGAAGATTGGTGTCCATTAATGGTGAGACAAGATGAGGCATCAACAAAAAAGTGCAAATTGCATTGAGAAATAATTTTCCAAAACCCAGAGCTTTAAGCATGACAAGAATGAAAGGCCAGTCTATACGGTCATAGGATTTTTCAAAATCAATTTTGAGAAAAACAACCTTCTGAAGAGAAGAGCGAGCCCATTCCAACCCTTCCCATTAAAAAAAAATATTTTCCAAAATGAAACGGCCTTTACAAAATCTAGATTGTTCAGGTCAGACAATTTTTGGGAGTAAAGAAGTCACCCGAAGCAAGAGCCTTTGCCAAAATTTTATAAGAAACATTAAGAAGCGTAATGGGCTACCAGATGGTTATTAGCTCTGGGTAACCAACCTGGGGGATGAATTTGATATTACCTTTATTAATAGAGTTTCCGAGGGATCGCCATTGCAAGGATTCATGATAAACCTGTAAGAGATCTGGCCCAACAATGTGCCACGTTGCCTTGTAAAATTCACAAGGAAACCCATCCAAACTTAGATATTTTTCTTCTGTAAGATAAAGAATAGCATTATGAAGCTCATCCATAGAAAGAGAAGCATCATAATGCTTTCAATCATGTGGGCTAAGATTACAGGGAACCACTTCGATATACTATCACAGAGCCATTGCGCTTTCAACAGAAGGCTCCTGAGGTTAAAAGACAAGGGTATAAAGGTCAACCAAAGCAAAAGAGATTTTTTGTAAGGTTGTAATGTAAGCATGGTCTAGTTGAACAACTTTGATTTGCTCATTGACATTTAGTGGTGAATATTCATAATATGGTGAATATCCTGTTTTTGAAAAATTTGAAAAGGTGAATTTTCTGGCATGGGTCAGTGGCCTGTTTACCTAAAAATTACAGTTTAATTTTTTTTAGGGGTCATCTTCACCTACTCTTGAAACTATACCCTATATAGTCCTAGATTATTCACCAGGTAGAACACTACTAGATCACTCATACCACTTAGGGGCATATGTATTATCAAATACAGTAAATACGCGACAGGAGGGTAGAGGCTATAGACACGTGATAGGAGGTTAGAGGCTGCAGATGAGTGACATAGAGTTTTTTGACATGTGACATAGAGATTTTGTTGACGTTTGACAGGAATGTGGAGGAAGTAGATGCACGATAGAGAGTTTGTTGACGTGCAACATAGAGATTTTATTGTCATACGACCAGAGGGTAGAGGCTACAGACGTCGAAAAAATATTTGTTGTCACGCATCAATTTGACATTCTGAAGCCCTGAATTTTGAAGAAAATTTTTGAGGTCCTGTCACCAATGGTTGGATCTAAGCTCAAGTTGTAACCTTGAGCCTAATGCTCCTTTGGATCTATGTTGTTTAATAACCTTGAGCTAATGTCTAAGCTTAGAAACTTGAACCTGAATGATGGTTTCAAACGATTGGAGCTTGAGAAATAGAGTTATGCATTGGAACTCCTATTGGAGAGCCTCTTTAGCATGCTTACATACCCTTGCCACCTATTTTCCAAAGTGGCGAAGAAACTTGGAAGTGCGTTGAATAAATTCATTCCACCATGAAATCTAGCTAGCAGCATAGGGAGGATGTGGTGCCATATTCTAGACTTGGGCAATGTATGCCAAAACCCTTGGATGACGTAGTAAAGAAACATTCATATAAAAATGCATGTTTGGAGTTTTAATATAGGCACCATCCCAAGTAAGCATGAAAGAAATCAGATTGTGATCTAAAAGAAGAATATCAGGCCACATGGTGATAGGAGAGTGATTGTTGGAAGCTAGCTCAAAACCCAGGTGCTAAGACAACATGACATGATCAAGCTATTTGAGGACACACACCGAGCCTTCTAAAAAATTAGACCAAGTAAATAAATTTTGAGAAGTAAAGTCCTATTGTCTTTTAAAAATATGGTCTTTAATACCCCACCTAATTTTGAAATAGAACCATGCTTCACGCTCTCCAATGCACCATCTTATTGGTAGACAACCCAATTTATCATCAGTAGGTTCCACCATATTAAAGTCACTGTAGAATAGCCAATAAGAAAGAGGTAGATTATCTCCTAACCAATGCCATAACACCATCCTTTCTGGGCCATTATTAGAGGCATAAATATTAACAATACCAAAAGAAAAGCCATTATCATTAAAAAGAACCCAAAATGCCCTATTTTCAGGATCATGACCTATGGCAGGTAGAAAATCTAGGTGATACAGAAATAGAAACACCACTTTTTCCTTCCGAGTGAGAGGAATAAAAATGTAGAAAAAATTGGAGCAATACACGATAAGGAAGTTTGAAACCAAAAACCAGTAATCTTAACCTCTTGCAAATAAACAATATCAATATTACCAATAATTTGATAAACATGCTTCACAGAATATTTTTGAGAGGATTCTGTGAGGCCTCTAACAATCCAGGAGAGACAATTCATGAAAAGATAGACATGGAATTTTCTTCCTCCCTTCCATCCTGCATCATATCTTCCAAATTGAAAATTCCAAAGAAATTTGACAGAAAACCAGACTGGTCTGAAGCAAGTTGCTCCATCTAGTTAGGATGATGCTTAGGCCTGTTTGGTCTAATGTTCCCCGTAGAGTTCCGAGAGGGACTCTATGAGCGATGTTGTGAAAACGATGGAACATCCATCTTCCTAGCTATCTATTGAACCAGATTGATTTGGCTCTGTACGTATGGGGTAGCTTGAACATGATTAGTATGAGCAGAAGTAGACAATTGAGGATCTAAATTCTTCTTAGGAGGAGGTGGAGTAGCCTCTGAGGCAAGCTTACTCACCACCTTATTGTTAGCAACTTGAGTCCAACATTCAACGTTATCTGTCTGCAAGACAGATACAATATGCACATCGGAAGGCTTAGCACATTGGGTTAGTGGAAAGATCATGAATACGATGATCAGACCCTTGACAGTGAAACTAGGTGTTGGGAAGGTTGAAATAGATAACCTTCTATGAGATACGCATGGAACCAACTTGTATGTCATTGTAGTCATGTAGATCAAACACTAAATCAACCTCAACATAAACTTATTTATGCAGAAGAGCATAAAATAAATGACCAGGCTCATGAAAAATCACATGGCCAAGTGGGTAGACAATATCATTCAAAAAAGGCCAGAGTTGAAATGGAAGACCTGGGGGTTTAACCCAAACCAGAACTTGAAGAGAGACTTGGTTAGCTGGGTTGAAATTAGGGCTCCATCGTGACAAAACAAGTAAGGTGTTTCTTATGTACTAAAAAGAGGAATGCTCAATAAGTAGTTGGACTTGCAATGACTCACAAAAAGTAAAAAAATAAAACCCCTTGGTGAGGTTCCAAACACTAGTAGCTTGGATGCTGGTAGACTCCCAATGACATTTAATCCAGGTCTAGAGTTAAGACTTAGACGGAATACAACCACAAAAATAGGCTACCAAACAGTTGTTATGGTAAAACTACACAACAGGATCAACAAAAGAAAACTCAATAGTAACATCCGGGGGAGAATCAAAGACATTACCTCATCGTACACTTTCGGGACAAATTTCCTCGCGCGCTTGGGAGCCATCTTCACCACTATGTGCAATTGATGTTGGAACTGGTTGGTTTACGACCATTTTAAAGGGCTGGTGCCACCCAAAATGGATGGAATAAATGCCCAAAGTGCTATGAAAAATGGTAATAATAACAAGAAAAATATTGAAGAGACCAGGGAAAAAAGGCTAACATGAGCGTAATCATGCAAGAGAACTCTAGCAGAGCCAAATCCTTTCACATAATATAACATCTTCCAATTTTGAGTGTAACTATTTCAAAAAACTCATACAAGTTGAATTTTTTTATTTTTCAAGAAAATACGTCTACTTAAGACCCCCTTTTGGCCCCTTAGATTGGTGCACTTACCCATCAAAAGGATTAAAATATAGAAGCAAAGTGATTCTTCTAAATTGTTTGTGCAGATCTGAATTGGCCGTTCTTCGAGCTCGGGAAACATGTTTGCCAAACTAGCGAAGGAACTTGGTGGTACGGTGAATCACCGCCTCTCACCACACAATCTAGCTGACAGCATAAGGTAGACATGGCACCATATTCCATATTTTGGTGAGGATTTGGATTACTCTAGGGTGACTCAATAGGGACACATTAATAAATAATTGAGTACTGGGCACCTTGGGAGGGTCCCCCTGCCAGACAACCTTAAATGTGATCGGATGGTGATATGAAAAAATCACTTCAAGCCAGACCTTGATAATGATGGAGCCATGCGTGTCAAAATTAGTGAAGGACTGCTACGAAAGAAGAGCACAATCGAGGTGTTTTAATACCCGATCATATCCTTCTCGGAGGTTGGTCCAAGTAAACCAAGGTTGGTCCATAAATTCCTGCTACCGGTTGAGTAACGGATTAGAAAGGCCTTATCGGATTTTAAAATAATACCAAGTTACATGTTCACCGAGACACCAAAACATTGGGAGTACGATAAATTTATCATTTGGGCGCTCCACCATATTAAAGTCACCATAAACCAACCAATAAACAACAGGTAAGTCATCACCTAACCATCTCCATGGTAAAGTTCTATCAAGACCTTCATTAGGAGCATAAATATTGAGAATACCAAAAGAAATATCATTAATCTTCAAAATCACCCAAATCGCCCTATTATTTGGGTCTTGGCCCGAGGAAATAATTAATGCTAATTTTTTTGAAACAATGGATATGCTCACTCCACCTTTGCCATCAATATGTTGAGTACAGAAGTGCATGAAATCAAGGGCAATACACGTTAGTGTAATATGAAGCAAAAAACTAGAAATATTGATTTCCTGTAAGCAAATAACATCTAAACTACTAATTAAATGGCAAGCCAAATGGATAGAGAATTTTTCGTGAGGGCTCTGTTAGACCCTGAACATTCTAAGACATAAAATTCATGAAAAATCAGACATATTAAAATCCCCCTGCCCATTTGGAATTCCATCCTCGGAGCCAAGAACGATGAGGTTGTTGGCAAGAAGAAGCTGGTGTGAATCATTTCGCTCGACTTGAATGGAGTGGCGTTTGGCCCCATTTACTCCCTGTGTGCCATGCACAAACTTTCGAGGAGGACTGATTGAGTGTCACAATGGAAGGGAGGTTGATGCAACATTCCTAGTATTCTCTAAATTCGTCAAAAGAACTTGGCTCTACGAGGTTGTGGAAGGAATGGAAACTGAAGGGTAGGTTGTGCCACCAATAGCTCAGTCCTCGATGGCAGTGGGGAGGAAGAAGATGGAGGCAAATCTTCAATAGAAGCCCTCATCCTCGAACTCTTGTTAGAACCAACCACCTTTCAACCATCAGCTTGGGGACCAACCTCTGTCTTTGGCTCCGAGGGTTACACAAGAACAAGCTTAGAACAAGCCAAAATGGGATAGTTCTAAATGCGATGGTCCGAGGCCTGGCAGTGAAAACACGTATTGGGAATGTTAAAGTAAACCACTTTTTGAGAGATTCACAAGGACTCAATTTGGATATTCAGATGGTCCCGCAGATCTTTTTCCAAGTCCACTTCGATACACACACACACTTGTTCAGACGGGAAAAGAAAAAACATTCCTGTTCATGGCATATCACCTTGCAGATGGGCTTGAAAAGCTTTGGTAGAAAATACCAGAAGTGCACAGGGAGGTCGGGGAGCTTAATCCAGACTGGGATTTTAAGTGAAACTTGGCTATTGGGACTGAAGTCCGAAGTCCATTGGGATAACACAAGCAGGGTGTTGCCTAAATACCAACAAACTGCCTTAAGCAAAAGGGCTTAGAATTGTGAGGGCTCGCGAAAGGTAAACAGGTAAAAACCCTTGGTGAGGTTACAAACCCCAGATACCCGGATACTGATAGACTCCCAAAATTTTTTCATCAAGTTCTACAAGTAAGTTTCAGACATGATGCAACCATAGAAGTAGGCAATACGACAATGGTTTTGATACCACTTAACCACAAGGTCTAAAAACTCCTTAGAAATAACAACATCATGATAGGGTTCAGAGTCCATACCTTGTCGTAAAATTTCGGGACAAACTTCCTTGCATTCTTGGGAGACATTATGGCTAGTAGCAATAGTCGTTACATTGGGAAGTGAATTGGCCATTTATAGGTGCTACACCACCTTAGCGGTGGGAAAGAGCCGGAAGTTACTATGATAAAACCGAGGGATGATCGCAAGAAAGGCTACGGACGCATAATTTCTGTAACGAGACAAGACAAGAAAAAGCATGAGAAAACCTAGCACAACGGAAATCCTTAAATGAAATATTTCAGAATGTATATTTTTTCACTATTGAAAACCTAAAATAAATTTAGGGATTTGAATATTCTAGTAATAAGTATTAAATTAACAAAAATTATCATCGACATTGACCATTGCACAATAATGGATCCTCTCCCTAATTATGCCAAGAGGCATATACATGTACATATCTTCAGTGATATCGTCGTGCCTCTGTCCTGAAATAAAAACAAAAATTTGGAAAAAATAATTTTTTTATAACTTCTTAGCCATTCCAGCAGCCAGGGAAATGATGGCATCAGAGTGGTGGCGGCTAGCAAGGAGTGCGCTGGCAAGGAGTGGTGACCTGTAGGCTGTCTTCACACACAGTTAACGGGTAATAGATAACCGATGGATCTGATGACCTGTTTTGATGCATGCAATTTATCTTTGATGCATTTTATGGTAGCGAATCTCGGAAATAGAGCCATCTACGCCCACTATTGTTTAAGATTTCAATAGTTCCTATGTGTGCAGTTTTAAGAGTGCTATGCATCGACAATTATTTTGATTTCCCTACCATATTTCAGTGATCAATCGAACTTATTTTTCCAGGTATATGCACACGTATTTATCTGAAGTACAAAAGTGTAGGTTTTTTAGAAGTGTGCAATCATACTTATCATTGAGGAAGAACACCTAATTTCAGCTAAAATCATGCATGGAGAGATGGATATGAAGTGCAGCTAAAATCAGCTTGACTAGGGTGTGAAAGATTCTCACCTCCATACTTAATTATAGAAACGTCTAAATACAATATTCTAGCATTCATGACCTTGCATCTATTATGTCTTTAAGAGTTTTTTCTTGAAGTGCTGAAAAAGTTGTTTTTAATTAAAATTTGCGAAAGAAACTTCAAAGAATTGTGTATGCGATTGAAATTTGATTGGTGATGCGAACGCCATGTTTTATGAAATCACCTCACCAAATCTCACAAACACACGCCCATCAGAAGTGTTACATGTGCTCACTGTAACATCTCTATGCTTATCGTCTGCATATTCATCCAAATACCTTCTGTAATTATTACTAAGGGACAATTGGTTTGTTCGGATACTAGGAACTTTCTTAGGAGAAGGCACTGGCAACATGAACATTAGAATTCTGGCAACTTCATGCATGGTGGGTCGATTGTCCCTATCCCTCACGCAAGTTCGCAAGGAGGTGTGATGTGGCACAACGGTCTACGTGGCATTTGACTGATATGACAACGTTTAAATTTGTCTCCATTTCCATTTCCGTCCAACCACGTCTCCATTCCCGTCCAACAAACTATTAATTATTGACGGTTTTTCTGACCATCATATGAGCAACTTCATGTCAAATCCTGAGTAGTTGTCACAGGATGGTCCCATTTTCAAAAATCATAGCTTCGTCTTTATCAAGAAAGAGATTACTAGCCATATCCATGTTTGAGCGGTTTCCATGCCTCTGATTTGAGTGGTTTCAGACGAGGGATCTCTGCACAACTTTGATCGCATACCACATAGGCCTCTCCACCAGTTCCTTCACAGTTGTCTAATCACATTGACAGAAAACAGTAGCTCGATCCTTTGCTTCCCAGGTGCTTCCCCTGTTTTCTCCAAAGAACGAATTTTAGAGGTGGGTTTACATGGTTTTACATGCTATTTTGTGCTTCTCTTTGGCTATTCTGGATTTCAAAGGTTGAGTGTAGTTCCAAGACATTTCCTTTAAATAGAAATGTTTTTATACATGAGTTAGCTACATGTTTGCTACAAGTGAAATAGTCAAGATATCAATATCTTATGGAGGGAGAACTTAGATGATTTCCATGATTTTAAAAATTAAATGCATTAGCATTGTAGTATTTTAATTAGTTTAAACAGATTGCATAAAAAATAGAAGCACACTTTGAAGATCTGATAGAAATCAATTGAGATTAACCCAATATTCTTCGAGTGTCAATCAGCTCATACTCTTTATCACCTACCATTTCTAATTCATGTAAAATACTAATTTTCTGTTTATTAATAAAAAAAATTTAAATTTTTTCTTTGCTTCTGACCATATCACCAAGTACCTTCCATATTTCTCATTCTGTCTCCAGATTTTCATTTTTGGTGGTAGGCAGCTTCATAGTTTCTCTTCTGTATCGAGTGTCTGTTTTTCAGATTATCATTTTTGGTTCCATGGCCCTTGTCTATACTATCTGCATAGTCTTTAGGACTAGAGGTTGTACACTTGTCCAAAATCTCCCTACCTTCATCTCACTATAGCTTGTTGACTTTCTGTAGCCCCATGCAGGGTTGTGGGTTCTGACTTCCATTCCCTAAAGATGTTATAAGATTCCAAAATGATATTACAGTTTGCAAAACCCACATTGGTGTCCAAAAATTTTATTGTAGTGTATGTACCATGCGTGTTGTCTGTTTGAGTCTTAATTTTGAACCCCCGTGCTTCTAACTTGGTCCATGCAACTTGGTCAATTTTCCATCAAGCCCTTTCTTGAGCACAAGTATCTTCCCTTTGGAAGGAACGTTACCAACCATTGCTGTAAATTTTTATCAATTGTCCCAAAACATTAGAATTTCATGTTTTGCCATTGCTCCATTCCCCTTAAATAGATACACACAATAATTCCTTAAATTTATTTGAGATGGGTCCTATTGCCAGTTCGAACCTTGGCTTTGAATTTTGCACCTACAAGCACAATTACAAAATAAAGGGACATATACTTGAGGCAATACAGTTTCAACATAATATAGTCTCAATCATAAGAAAGTGTATTGGTCACAGAGTTGATTGCCAGATAGCTTGCAATACAAATAAGTTGTGGTCAATTGTAAATTCTTACTGTTGTTTAATTTAATTTTTAAATATTGGATCACAGAGATAATACACAATGAAATGATGGTGAGACACAATGATGGATGATTAATTTGAAACTCAAGCTCTATAATTGATCCAATTTTCTCAAGTACCTTACATGCATTGCCAATTTCTTTTGAAGGACAACAATTTGATGTGGTGTTTTGTTTGTTGCAAGAACATTGCTAATGACCCCAGAGTGAAGGAAGGCCATTTGGGCTATATATGGTGAGCTCACATTCCTATAATAATCATATAGGAAAGATATATTAATATTTAAATTTTACAATAAAACAGGCTCTGTGAGATGATAATTAGGAGCCCTGTATTCGTGGGAAGCACAAATTCTGAACACATAATGAGGTCCAAGGGAAAATATTATCTTGAATAGTAATGTTTGACAGGGCTCCATCACCATATCAATGTATGAAAAGGCCCAATAGGACACCTGTGTTTCAGTGCAAATCTCTTAAATGTATCATCTGTTTCTGGGCATACAATATGTTGGTTGTTGTCATACAACCTTTAAAACATCTTCATATAAAACTCTCCATATTTTTGTACAACCTTAGCAATACCATAACAATTACTCCTTGTTTTTTTGGATTTGAATTCACTTCAATTTGACTCCCTTGTTCTCTACAGTACTAGATGTTTCAAGCAAACAAGCTTAAATGTGGAAATGAAGCTTTTTCAGAGGTACTTTAAAGTCATTTGCCTTAAGTAAGATAACCATTTTGAATAGTTTTGCATCTATGGACTTCTAACTCGAATATCAGTCTTTATATTTTTTACTTCTATCATTTCTGATCCCAGCTAGTTGCTTCCCTTATTAAGGCTACAATGCATTCTCTCGAACCCTCTAATAGAAGCCAGACATTTTATTTCTTGAGCTTTATTATAGTTCAGAACAACATATATATTTTCTGACCTCCTTGGGTAGACTTATTGAAAATGCTTCTAGAAGTGATGCAAATATCCTAAAGGTTAAAAAGGATATAAAATGTAATAAGTTGCCCCTGTATTATGTGGGAAAGCAACCTACTTCGATATATAATAAGTGTTTCTCCTTTCACAATTGAGGAATGGTTGTAGAGAGTTCATTACTTAGCCCCTGGTCTTCTGGTGTAGCTTCCTTTTCATGTCAGGAGCATGGGGAGATGTAAAACATCAAGTCTTTCTTCCAATAAAATGGTCATCTAAACAATGGGTGTGTCTACTTATTTGCTTCTCAAAATTTGACCGCATGAAGCGCAAGAAGAGAGTGTACTATCAATGAATTATTGATTGTGCAGTTTTTTCTAGTAGGGAATAAAGACAACTGTAGGTTTGTACACTGACATTTTTGTCTCGAAACAGGGACAAAATCTTGCAATAAAAGGTTTGAGCTGAAACCCAGGTAACTTTTGTCTGTAGAGGCTTTAACAACATAGAAGCCCCGGTAATATGTTAATACCTATGATAATTTGAAAAAGGATGGAATTATTTCCACCATCTATACACAATCATCTCGGGCAGATAGCATGTCCATATAAATAAATGAAATGGTTTTAATTGTGGTTATACATTGTTAGAATAGTCACTTATTGGTTGAATGTGTGATTTAAGAAGGTTTATCTTTCTCTCACTAATTTGGGTTATTAGTTTCTCTAATATTTTCATTTTAGTCTTTTGAAATAACTCATATGTTAAGTTAATTTTTAGACCCGACAATAAGTTGCGGGTCTTTAATATTATGAAGCACACAAAAGTGGTAAAGATGTACTCACTTTAAAAGTTGACTGTTGTATAATGCCGAAACTTGTTGGTAAGATATGGTATTTCAACTTTTAGTGTTTACATATACTTGACTCAAATGTCCTTGTAAGTTGGGCATTCAAGCATGGAATGCTTCTATATTTCTAATGTACATGTGGTGGAGAAAAAACATACCCTCTTCCTATTCTTTGACATTACGAATCACCTATCTACCAGTCTCGCATATAAACCTATGGGAACTAGTCCTATTTTTTGTTGAGTATCTTTACCCTCCGTTTGATTTCAACACCTATGTAAACCTTTTTATAATACACATAAGTCGGGTTGAATATTATAAAATAGTGCCATCATTTCCTAAGGGTTTTCTCTCCACATTACTATTCTAAACCTTTTTTTTCAGACAATTTTATATTGGGTATATAGTTAAGCTGATATCCCATATGCTCATTCACTTGTGGCTCTTTGCATTCATAGAATTTTTCTCTTGTACATCTTTTCTTCTCTTACAACCTTAGATTATTTATATATGTCATTTTTTTTCTTACAACCTTAGACTATTTATATGTGTAATTCTTCTCTTGTACACCTTTTCCCTAAGTCACTAATGGATAAAAGTAATATAATAACTTAGTCATAACAAATACTTCTAATAAAAAAGTTTTTATTTCTTCAAGAAATATTTCGTATCAAAATGAAGCCTCAATTTTAAAGTTGTGTATGAATAGTCAATTTTAAATTCTTTTTGTATGCTTCCAATTCAAACCCATTGTGCCATTAACACACATTTCACACTCATATAACTTCAAAGTACATCATTGAATGTATGTTGGAATGCATTAAGAGTTCCTCATCTACCTTGTATTGTTTTCATTTACCGAATAAAATTATGGAACTCAATTTCAATTCACTGTAATTTGTAAATATCCAGAGCAAAAGTTAAATTGGTACTTTTTGTGAGTTATAAACCATGCTTTTATTCATAAACCAGAATAAATAGAGGTTAGAGTAAGGATCGGTAAAAATATTTTGGGTGTTAGTCATTTGTATTCATTGCCACATTTATGACCCAGATTTATGAAATTGGGTTGTGTTATTTAGTTCTTGTGTGTTGAGTATTCAAATTTCTATTTTAAGAGAAATCTCTTGCATTTCTCTCTTCAATGCCAGTTTTTATATAGCAGCAATTTTCACCTAAATCTGTTATGAGTGATTAGGCATTAGCAACATTATTGAAATTTTGTTAGGGAAAGAATTTTCTTATGTAAAAGTTGTTCATGCTTTGTTTTCGATTTATTTTAATGGGAGATAAACTCCAAGTTTGACACCCAATATGCTCAACTTCCTTAAGAACGAATATTTAACATGTAATCAACAAGTATCTTGATTAAGGATCATATAACACTTATTGCAAGAGAATCACAATGTGTTTTTGATTGCTTCTTTTTTGCAGAAGGTTAACAATGGAATCCACATGAAGAAAATTGAACAAGAAAAATAAAATTGTAAGCTAAAAAAATAAGACTTTGGCTATATATATTACGTATGGTGAGATTTGGAATGTAAAGAGAGTGAATGGTGCAGATGGGTTATTTAGGTAGTTTCAATATCTGTGGATGGGATGCTTCATTTCTCGTCTTTTCATTATGTTATTTATTTTGTAATTATAGAATTCATTATATTGTTATTGAAATTAAGTTTATTTTCTTCTACACCATCTTCTTATGCAACTATAGGCCAAGTGCAATAAATATTGAAACATTGGACGACATTCAAAAAATTGAATCACAACTAACGGAAAAGGTATTGATGAAACTTTTAACAATGTTTTTTCATCAATATTGTTTATTTTGATTATGCATGTCCATATATTATGTATTAATTTTAAATTTTAATTTTTTAACCTCAAAGAAATCAAATCAAATGAATGAAGATAGTGGTTGTGGAAAAAATCAACCACAAACAAAAAGAATGACAAGACATGCTGCAATAGAATTTCTGAAACAGGTAAGGAAATGTGATTGTTTGTTTTTTATTGAAATATAATTTTTGTAGTGGATTATGTGTTATCAAATGCTTATTTCTGACAACATAGTGTTTGTTTTTGTAACATAAACATAGATTAACGATGAAAACATTGAAGAAGAAAAAGCATTTGTTGATCAAACAAGAGAGAATTCAGATTTTGAAAAGGAAAAGGGTAAGGATAGTCATGTTGAAGAAGAATTTGACATGGAACTAAACATAGATGACAATAGTGATCATAATGATGAAGATTATGAAGTAGAGGAGGATGATGAAGATGAAGATTGGGTGCCTAGTCCGAGCCATAAAGCATCCAATGAGTGCAAACATCAAAGATCAGTAAGTAGTGTTATTTAAAATTTTTGTTTTGCATGAATAAAACACTTTTATTCAAGTATTCAACTTATGTTAGCATGTTTTAGATTTATTAGGATTTTCTAATTTGTTGTTCTTTTAGTGTCCATATATTTTTACATTTGCATAATAATTTCAACTAAAGAGTTATAGGATTTTCCTACACATAAATTGTTACTCATAAACTATTTAATTATTGGATGTTAATTAGTATTTACAGTAGTGTAAAATTATAAAAGAAATTGGAAAGAGGGACATATTCAAATACATGGTCTTTCCTTGCTGCAACTATGAAATGCAAGGAATAAAATGGAATTTGAAAGACATCAACTATCACCGCCTCCATGATCACAATGGAATCCCTCCATTACATAGGTGTAAGATGGGTAAACGTGCGACTGGGAAGTATAAAAGGAAAACAAAAAAAATAGTACAAAAAATGGTTGAAAAGTGAAATGTTGACTGGCACTTGAATAATTCTAAATATATGTACAAATCTAGGTTAATTGAGCATTATTGTCGGGAAGAAAAGGTGCAATTTTTTTCATCACTTAGCCAACAAGCTAAAGATCTGATTTCCAAGCTTGTAGAGGAGTATGATAGTGTAGAAAAGAGGGAGGAAAGAAGGAAAAAATCCTTTCAATGCTGCAATATAAAATGGATTTGATGAAAACCGATTGTACAAATTATGAACTAAATGGACAAAAGGACAAGGTATTTACCATTTTTATTATAATTTAAATTTAAAATTATTTTAATTTTGTTTATTCACATTGCTTTGTATGTTGTTTTAAATTAACTTTTCATTTGTGTAGGATATTATCCAAGAAGAATCCATTAATGTTGATCATGTAAGGAAACATGCTTTCATTAAAAACATTAGCAACATTGTTGGAATAATAAAGTGTCATTTTTCATTCATTAACTTGTTGAAATCTTGTGTAAATGTGAGTCTAACATGTTTCATGACTTGAATGCATGAATAGGATTCAGCTGGTGTTGATGGGGAAAATCTGATACGAAAAAAGAATCTAAACAACATTCCAATGGAAAACAAGGTACGGTTGTAAATTACTAATATAAATAGTTGTGTTTTCTATATATTTTAAGTGCTTCTAACTTAATCATATTGCTAATTTGGAATTTATACCTACATATTTTATTTACAATTAATTATTATGTTGTTACACTTGAAAAATTGGATTTTATCGCTTCAGGGTGATGAGGAAGAGAATAATGTTGAAGCATACACTTCAAGTGCATGGGTACATGAACCACCGATACAAATAACACCTATTTCCTTTAGAACAAAGGAAAGTGAGGGAAATGAAATGCATGATAAAGAAAAAATCAACAAAGAGGATCATAAGGGAAAAAATATGGCCGATCCATTGATTGAGGTGACTGATTTTCCAAAATTTGTTGAGGTGGAACCGGGGAAAACCAAAGAATGAGGTGAAGGACATGGCTGCCTATGAATTCATAATAGGAGAGGAAGTTTTTTATGTTCCTAGAGCTTGACCATAAAAAAAAGGTTGGCATTGTAAAAATTCATGCAACTAAACCATGAACAAAATGCCATGGGATATATTTAGAAAGGGATTGTGTTGTCATATGCATAGAAGATTCATATGTAGATGACACTCCATTGCATTTTCCACATATTGGAGCAAATACTGTTGGCGAATCGAAGAAGACATATTGCATCTGGTTTAAAGATTGCTTGAAGGCAATTAACCAGAAAGAGGATGGAAAAGAGACAAAGGTGTGTTAATTTGTATTTTTATTGATGTTATTGTGTTTTTAGCACATTTGATTGATTTTATATCCAGTATAAGTATACTTATCCATTATTTCATGTTTGCAGCGGATGAATGAATATTCAGATGACAATGTTGCAATTGAGGTAAAACTATGTTTTGATGTACATTATTTTTTTCCAATTGATTGACTATATCAATGATGCATTATTTATTTTAGTATTCAATAGAATTGTGAGAGCTCATATTCAGATTTTACCATGCATAGGTGACACAAGGAAAAGAAGAAAACTGTAGGATTTTCCTTTCTAGTCTAATGTTTAAATTTCTTCCTACTTCCCTATACATTTCCTTCCATTACATTCTTATGCAGTATTCCTCTATGTATTTATCTTTCAAAACTAGTTTGCATTTTCCCTATAATATTTTAGATGATGAAAACATATTATTCAAGATGAAACTATGTAATTTGCATACCAACTTGGCTTCCCTTACTTGACCGTTGCAGCTGTTACAGGAGCTTCCCTTACCCCAATATCATTTTACTTATAATTTTCTTTCTTTTTAACAATCATGTTCTTTAATTGTATTACATAGTATTAATATGAATTGATTGTTTGTAGAATGAAGAGGAGCAACAAAAAACATCATGGTAAGAAACATAAAATCTTATCCAATATTCTTGATTCCATACAATCCATACATAATACGGTTCATGCTTCATCTGATTTGGTAAGTAGCGTAAACTAAGATTTACATTGTTAATTTCTTCTAGGAGTCAAATATAAAAACATTTAAATATTTTTGTGTTTTTCTTCGAGTTAATGTAGGAAATAATTTGCATCAATAATCCTTCATTTTTGTAGAAACGTAATAGTGAAGGTGATACTGAAATGCAACTTTCAGAAAGGATCCATTCTTCCCAACAACAGGTGACCACACAATATCTTATTTATAATTTTGATAAACTTATTTTATCATTTACGTTTGCATAGTTTTATTTACTGATATGCCCATTGTTTGTAAACATATCAGGGAAAGAGATTAAAGGGTATCAAGAGTGTTGCATCAGTTCACACACACCTTACGCCGGATGAGATTAAAGGAAATAAAAGAAAAATTCAAGGATGGATCAAAGCATGAAACTCCATTGTTGTTAACAAGCAATGGAGAAATTTGAAGAGCTCTCAACTTTAATTTGTTGAAGTTTTGATATTACAATCAATTGTATCATTATTTGTAAAATACTTGCCAAGATACTCAGTTATGTCAAAGCAAAAATCAAGTTTAATGTTATGGTTTTTCTCCTTGAATGAGAAAATAATGTAAGATGCATATGTAGTGCCAGTTTTATGCCAAAATCCTCTTTTGGCTCCTACTTTTGACATGACTTGTAAAATGTAAGGAGTTTGGCTACTTTCATTAATATAACATCCAATTTTATACGTCTTTGTTTCAAAATTATTATGTAGTCGTTTTTGTCACAAAACTATTATGTAACAAATCTTGTAAATTGTAACAAATATTTGTCCATAAATCTTCATAATAACAATTTTCTTTTTTGTCTATGAAAAAATATATATATATATATATATATATATATATAATAGAAACATTTTATATATAATCTTAATATGTCGATAGATGTCGTATAAGTGAGACAAATTCTAAATCTCTTTCATAAAATAGAGGAAAATTCTTAATCTCTTTCATATATTCATCCACTAAATATGGTCTAATTTTCTGAGACAAAGGGTCCTCATCTTCAACCTAGCTGTTAAAATTGAAAGGAAAGCAAATTAAAATCTCAAAGAGAGCATTCATGTTTAATTGAAAAGGACTGAAATCATGTATCGTTAATGGTGTTTCAGCACAACTGTAGGTAAATTCAAACATCAAATATATATCTAGCCACAGCTATGCCATATGTAGAACACAAGCTTAAGAGTTTTATGTATTAAATCGACATGGTTAAACACTTTCCCGTCCCTGTGATTGAAAGTCCATTTATGTATGTAAATGAAATTTAGGGGAGCTCACCATGATGTCTGCTGGTGGTGATAACTCTAAAAAGTCACAATAATGTGATATGGGAATGAGTGGTAAGAGATGGGTAACACTTACTCCATCCTAAACCTCACTTACTTTTGCTGATAGTTGAATAACAAGTTACAATAACAAGGGGAAAAGGCTAGTGTCATTCTAAAGGAGGGCAGGAAGAAACAAATATGGTCATTAGCTTCTAGTTGTCCTAAATAGTCAAATTGAGCCTTAACTTGACAGTTTGGGTGAGACACGAAGCTAGACTTGGGTCATATCGTAACCAGTTATGATGCATGTACTTTTTTAAAGGCCCTGGAGACAGAAGCTCTTAAAGTAGGAAGAGGCTTATTTTTCATAATCCATAGCACAATTTAAAATATGAACGATTTTATAGTATTTTTCAACTATCCCTCGTTTGGCTGAAAAAATGCCTCAAATTATAGTGCTGAAAGCTAGTGTGAAGCCAAAAATTAATCTGCTGGATAATTATCTTGGTGAATTGGTTGTAGCATGTTTTAGAAGGAAGCTAACATGATAAATAGTAAACATTATTTGCAACAAAAACTTTGTTAGCAATTCAGTCTTATGAATCAAGGGTTTAGATCCTGAAATAGCGGAGATGTATTAGTGACCATGCTCTATAAAAGAATAGATGTTTACAGTTGTGTAAGAAGATGATTGACCACATAATGAGATGCATGGTCAAGTGTAAAATAGAACCAAAAAATATTATAGTATTTTCTCTCCACTAGTGGATGAATGAGTGAATGAATGAATGTGGATTTCTGAAGGTATCTCAAGAAGACCATTAATACCATGTAAACATTGTAGCCAATTTCACAAATCTGGGCCTCTAAATTTTTATATATATATATATATCATAAACATGTGCATGCATAAACATGCTTCATGCTTCACGTATGGATTTGTTAAAAAAAATGTATAGACATGATTAGGGTAACTCTGATAAAGAGATAAATGGATATCCTCTGTTAAAAAGTGGCAAATTTGTAAAAAGATTGAAACTTGCATCATTTATTATGGATGACAACACAATACGTTGTTGAACTATTTTAATTAAAGTAGAAGGGCATAAGTGGGAAATTATTCCAAAGTAATTGAATGAAACAACCTTGAATAGAAACATAACATTATAAAATGCAAAATAAACATTAAAAATACATTTCGTTGAGGCAACAACGTATTACGTTGAGAAACAACCTACTTTGGTATAGATCATGTAGGAGCATAAAAATATGGTATCACAGTTTTAGATATTATAATGAGCATATCTTGTAAGAATAATGTGTTTGTTCATCATTTCTCAAGGGTAACAACATAATATGTTGTTGAAATACTGCAATCAAAGTTGGAGGGAATGAATATAGTTTCTGCAACAAAAACTGAATATAATTTTTACAACACATAAAATTTAATTTCTGCAACAAAAACAAAATATAATATCTGCAATATTTTTTTGAAAAGGATAAAATATTGACATTGATATGAGGGAAGAATGATTACAAGATAGAAGTCTATGATTCAAGGATATATATTTGCAAAATGCACTCATAGATTTGCATATCAAACACAAGTATATAAACATTGCACACTGTGGTTGAAAAAAGACCAAAAGGAATATGACCTTGTGGACTATCAAAATGGGAAAAATATACAAAGACTATATAACAATAGTTGTTCCATAAAATTACCCTTAAATTCCATTTATGTTGGTCTCATCTTCACATTCTTTAGCAAGCCCCCTTTCCCTATCTCATTCTACAACTCTTTTTAATTCATCCTCCCATGTTAGTCAACGTGATACACGACTCTTTTTTACAATAGGAAAACTAGCTTTCCTATTTGTTGGACATGGGTGCCTTCGATTCAACATCTTCTCTATAAAATATCTCTCTCGATGAAGTGTATTGTTGAATCCATCATCTACATGTCTAAATGGTTGTGCCTCAGGATGTTGCACACCTAATATAGAAGATATTTGGCTTCCCCTCAATCGGTTTGTTGTTTCCACAAGTGTATTCTCTAATAAAGTAAGAAATGACTTGTTTAGAGGACCAACAAGACTGTTATCTACTATTGTTATGATCCTTCTCACTTGTGGGCTCAAGTGTTCATCTTCTTCATTTATAACATGTTTATCTTGTTGCAAAACATGCATAGAGTCTTCACAGGTGTTTGGAGGATTCCATGTTTGACCAAAAGGATCGTCAACCACATGTTCATCTCCACATGCAACATTTGGAGCACAAAATAAACCCCGGAGAACATTAAAAATTAGTATAATAAATCATAGATTTGAATAAAAACCAAAATTAATAGAATTTAGATACAATAAATTACTATGTTGGAAAATATTGAAAATCATTGTGCCCAGAATACCTGAACATTAAAGTTTTCTCTCACGAATTTTTTTTTCATCATATTCACTTTAATTACGTGCTTACATAAGTACCCGTTCTTTGACACTCCACATTCACACATTGCCAAATGTGGGGTTTGATACCATACTTCATAGTGACAAGTATCATCTATCTGGCTACGAACCCATGCTAAGCGTGGGTCAGAGGTATGGAAGGTGACATAATAATCAGGAATGGATTGTGCATGCAGCCATTGGTTATTTTCTAGTTTCTCCACTTTGAAGTTACGAGTAGAACCCACTTTCCTTACAACATTGACTCCACCAATAATATATAAAAACAATTGTGATTAATTGATGTATTAGCCAGTCAACCCTGCGATGAGACGCTTTTTGAATGGAGAATAACCACTTACTCTTAAGTATAGAGTGATATGCCTCTATTACAGCATTTGTTTCTTGCCCAACATGCTTTAAAGTCCGTAGATGTCTCACCCACATTCCAATTCTTAGAAGCCAGTGTTCCTGCCAATATTTAATAAATTTTATCTCGTCCACAAATTCTGTAACAAAATCTTGTGCCATTTGAATAACACTCTCCTCATTATTTGAATGGTGCATTATTTCCCCCAACCTATTAAACATTACACGTCTTTTTTGATCTTCCTTAACCTTGGCAACAAGATTCTTCAACCATGCCCTCCTTACATGCCAGCTGCATAAGTATACTTCGCACCCAAAAACTTCTCTGTATTTGAAAATGAATTTTATGAGAATTTTAAAAATTTGATAGCAAAATTAATATCTATAAGTTAAATTTATATATTCTAACAATATACACAAAGAGAAATATACAACCTAATAGCATTGATTTCAGCTGTAGCATCATCTACCATGAAAGCATTTAGTTTCCACTCAAGCATATGAGCATGTGCTCTATTCACCAACTTTTTCATCCATTGGGTTAAGTCACTAGTTGTAGCTCTTGACATTATGACCCATGCAACTGGTAGGCCCATGTGTTTGGAATCGAATGCGAGGATGGTATAGAGTTTGAACTATGGAGAGTTGATAATGCAATAACAATGTGAATTAGTAGATTATTGGTAAGAAAATGTAACATATTTTTTGCAGAAAATTTTTATTGATAAGATTATGTAAAAGAGAATACCTTCATTCCATTAGTCCCAAAAGTGGTGTCCATTGCAAGTATGTTGTTATGGTCATATTTTAACATCCACTCAAGTTGTTGCGGCATTTGAATGCCCATGATAAATGGCACATGACCATCTTCCTCAGCATTTCCTTCATACTCTTGGTATTCAAAACATATATTTGGATTTTGATCTTGCCATACTCTCACACTTTGGGCATCATTTCTATCATACATGTACTTTGCTACTTTTATTTTTGTATCAATATTTTGAACATCATGTGAAGACAAGAAATCATCACATTTTTTTTGCCCATCAAACAAGGTTACTTCTCATGAACCATTTCACGGTGCTTTTGCAACACAATATCAGCTGGCATTCCTAATAACAATAACTTTTCTACCCATTCTTGCAACTCCTTACTAATATGTGGCACATAATAAGCTCGTGTCCCTTCAAATTTGTGATTTTTTTGGCCATGGCATATATGATTGTTGTTATCCACATGATCCATCTGAGGATATGTGATAAGTGCATATTCACTTCTTTTCATAAGAATGCACACATTAAAATTGCATTGGCAACCACATTTTATATGTTTACGTCCAGGTCTACTCCCTGTCCCTCTAGTTGGAACCTTGGACTTATCATATGGAAAATCATCCTCTTCTTTAAAGTCTTCAGGCCCATAGCTACACCAATATCTGAAAAATGTCACTAAAAGTGATTCATAATAAAATAAACAACAATTTTAAAACTGCATTAAAAACATCACCTAACATTGCCACATCGTACATTATATAACTGATGGTGCTATCAATTCGAACCCGGTGTGTACTTTCCCTTATGGGTGATGAATGACTCCAATGTTTGTAATAACTTGTTGGAAATGATGTCCGCTGACATTCCCCTTTAATAAAATCATCTACTCGTCCAACTTCTACCCATGCAACAAAATCCCCTTCCACTCCACGGTTATCTTTAACTTTGCTCCAAACTACATCTGATGCAGAGAACAATCCTTCCAGAGGACATTGGATAGGAATGTCTAACAAGCACTTCCACTTTGAGTCTCTCTGATTATACATTGATGTTAATAACACTACAAATTATTAAAATTTGGAAAAAAATGCTCAAGATAACACACTATACAATTAGAAAATAACACTAACCATTTGATATTTATATTATAGCTGACGCTAAAATGATAAGACCTGCATTCAAAAATGTTCAATATGTTCAAGAAATTGAGGATCATTATTAAAAAAATTCAGGTCAACAAAAAGAGTAAAAATGACATCTAGAATCTCATAAAATTGAGCTAGCCATCTTAATTTCACTCTCATATCACTAAAAAAAACTAGAATTATTTGAATATTGTTTATTGTAAAACCAATCCTTCTCCCTCACATGATCTCTCACTGCCTCTTTCTTTTCAACAGGCAGCCTAAAGGTTAGAAGTTGGAAACATGCAAACCCAAAAACTCCTCTTCAAAAATTAAAGCATCTTGCACTTCCCTCAATGATTTCCACTCATGTTTTCAATAGGAAAAAGTATGAATGCAACAATAGGAAATCTGAAAAAGAAACATGAAGTATGTAGATCATGATCTATCCTTTTTCTCATGAAAGCCAAAACTATAGATGCACAAAGAAGTTGGTGAATATAACTTAATAGCCAAAGGTTGCGAAGAACCAAATCATCAGATTAGATAATAGAGTATATTTTCTAAGTTATTCAAGGTTGAGAATTGTTTAAAATCAGTTGCTGCCTTATAGAAGAGAATCAACCCAAAAATAGCTCTCAAGGGTATCACAAATCATCACAAGCATCAATATAAAAGTATGGAAATCATTTTAGGTCTCAAACATGCCACCACTCTAAACAACATAGGCTAGAACAAATTCATTATCATCAACCTGATTGGAGGAATCATTCATAATATATAATGACTATAGCTTGTAAAAATAACATGTTCATTCATTTAGTTTGGGTGAAAACGTAATACGTTGTTGTACAGTTGTCAAAAAAAAAAATTAAAGTGTGAGAGAATGAATTGGAAAATATTCCAATTTAATTGAATGAAACAACTTTGAATAGATTATTCAGTGCAAAACAAACTTTAAAAATGTAGGTCATCAAAGAAACAACGTATTACGTTGAGAAACCACCTACTTTGATATAGATCTTGTAGGCACACTAAGATATGAAATTATAGTTTTATATAGTACACCATGTATCTTATGTAGCCTAGTAATGAGTCAGATCATCGTTATCAGGGGTAACAACGTAATATGTTGTTAAATTGTTGTACTCATAGTAGGAGGGAATGGATTTGAAATTATTTCAAAGTAATTGAATGCAACAAATCTGATTGGTTTCATAACACTATGATGTGCAAAACAATCTTTAGAAATGTATGTCGTTGGGAAAGTAACCTACTTATATTTAGATCATGTAGGCACATAAGAATGGTGCATTGCAGTTTTATACACTATAATGACTATATCTTGTAAAAATAACGTGTTCCATCATTTAGTATGGGTGACAACGTAATAATAGGATTTGATACTTTGATGATCCTACATTGTACACATGTGGGCTAAAACCTATGAAGGGCAAAATTGATCATTGAATGGTATCATTTGAAGACCTTGTTTGATGATAAATCGGGTGCTTAACAGTCTCATAAAGGATTATCTCCACAAGGGAAAACAAAGATGAAGTTTTATATATGCATCCAAGGATATTTAAGGTTCAGAGAAGAGTGTTGTTGAGTTAAGACAATTGACATGGAGACAAAGAGAGAGTTTTTTTTAGAACTCAAGAAGAAATGAAGTGTTGAGGTTGGATAAATGGACTACTAGCTAGTAAAAAGGTAAATGTGGATAGTGAGGGAAATCAAGAACCTTACTCAAAGTACTTGTCATTGGTTATATGCTTGGAAGTCAGACTTAAATGTTGATTGGAAAAAAAGATAGGTGTATGCATACAAAGAAAGATTGAGGGAAAGATTGTAGAGAACAATAAGAACATGAATATGAGAACATGACATGCTCCTTGAGGAGGATTTACTGAGCTAAGAGGTGCACCAACTATAATGAATATAGCTTGTAAAAATATTGTGTTCCATCATTTAGTTTGGGTGACAATGTAATAATTTGTCGTAGTGTCAAAATTAAAGTGTGAGAGAATGAACTGGAAAATATTCCAATTTAATTGAATGAAACAACTTTGAATAGATTATTCAGTGTAAAACAAACTTAAAAAATACAGGTCATCAAAGAAACAACGTATTACGTTGAGAAACCACCTACTTTGATATAGATCCTGTAGGCACACTAAGATATGAAATTATAGTTTTATATAGTACACCATGTATCTTCTGTAGCCTAGTAATGAGTCAGATCATCGTTATCAAGGGTAACAACGTAATATGTTGTTAAATTGTTGTACTCATAGTATGAGGGAATGGATTTGAAATTATTTCAAAGTAATTGAATGAAACAAATTTAAATAGTTTCATAACACTATGATGTGCAAAACAATCTTTAGAAATGCACGTCGTTGGGAAAGTAACCTACTTATATTTAGATCCTGTAGGCACATAAGAATGTGACATTGTAGTTTTATACACTATAATGACTATAGCTTGTAAAAATAACGTGTTCCATCATTTAGTATGGGTGACAACGTAATACTAGGATTTGATACTTTGATGATCCTACATTGTACACATGTGGGCTAAAACCTATGAAGGGAAGAATTGATCATTGAATGGTATCATTTGAAGACCTTGTTTGATGATAAATTGGGTGCTTAACAGTCTCATAAAGGATTATCTCCACAAGGGAAAACAAAGATGAAGTTTTATATATGCATTCAAGGATATTTAAGGTTCATAAAAGAGTGTTGTTGAGTTAAGACAAGTTGGCATGGAGACAAAGAGAGAGTGTTTTTTAGAACTCAAGAAGAAATGAAGTGTTGAGGTTGGATAAATGGACTACTAACTAGTAAAAAGGTAAATGTGGACAGTGAGGGAAGTCAAGAACCTTACTCAAAGTACTTGTCATTGGTTATATGCTTGGAAGTCAGACTTAAATGCTGATTGGAAAAAAGATAGGTGTATACATACAAAGAAATATTGGAGGGAAAGATTGTAGAGAAGAATAAGAACATGAATATGAGAACATGACATGCTCCTTGAGGAGGATTTACTGAGCTAAGAGGTGCACCAACTATAATAAATATAGCTTGTAAAAATAACGTGTTCCATCATTTAGTTTGGGTGACAATGTAATACGTTGTTGTAGTGTCGAAATTAAAGTGTGAGAGAATGAATTGGAAAATATTCCAATTTAATTGAATGAAACAACTTTGAAAAGACAATTTAGTGCAAAACAAACTTTAAAAATGTAGGTGGACAAAGAAACAATGTATTACGTTGAGAAACCACCTACTTTGATATAGATCTTGTAGGCACACTAAGATTTGAAATTATAGTTTTATATAGTACACCATGTATCTTATGTAGCCTAGTAATGAGTCAGATCATCGTTATTAGGGGTAACAATGTAATATGTTGTTAAATTGTTGTACTCATAGTAGGAGGGAAGGGATTTGAAATTATTTCAAAGTAATTGAATGAAACAAATTTTAATAGTTTCATAACATTATGATGTGCAAAACAATATTTAGAAATGCATGTTCGTTGACGCAACAATGTATTACGTGGGAAAGCAACCTACTTTGATATAGATCATGTAGGCACATAAGAATGTGGCATCGTAGTTTTATACACTATAATGACTATAGCTTGTAAAAATAACGTGTTCCATCATTTAGTTTGGGTGACAACGTAATAATGTTGTTGTACTGTTGTAATTAAAACTCTCCCAGGAAAAATCTTACCTTGAATATTAGCTTTAAGTATCTGAATCACCATTCAACTTATAACCTGTCTTTGTTTTCAATTAGCCTTGTTTCAAATAAATCTAGCAAACACTAACCAAAATTGTTATATTACTTTCAGGATTTGATAGATGACTATAAAATGATGTTGTGGTAAATGACTGGAGAAAAGTAGTTCAAAACCTTAATAGAATTAATAAACAAGATGAGTTATGACTTATGATAAATGGGTTGACTAGCTAAAAAAATTAGCTTCAAATTTGGATTTTGTGCATTGTAAATCAATAATCTTCAAAGTACTTTACCTTAGGCACATGCATAACTTTGTGTTAAATACTGTTCAAAATAGTTGACTATGGATAAAAAGAAAGACTAGGCTACATTTATCAGGATGGTGGGGTATGACCATCTCTTAACTCCTTCAGGACATTTGACCGACAATCCAGGTGGACAACTATAATCAATTTCTTGTAAAAATAATGGTGTTCAATGCAGCCATTTAGTTTATGAGCTAATGGTGTTTCTAGTGTTGAAATAGCTTGAGAAAATGAATTGGACCAAAGTCAGCCAATAACAACAACATAACAAGCTTTGAACAAAGAAATTTATGATAAAAAAGCTATAATGTATGTAAGAGAAACTGAATTTACATAGGAACCACCTACTTTGATATAATGGTACTAATAATATTTGGAAATTATATTTTTAGTGTTGGACAATTCTTATGTGTGAGTAGGGTAGTTAGATCTTCCATGTAAATAAGCATACAAAATTAAATTGTAGGTACCCAATAAGGGACATATACAAAATGTGGAAACATACAAAAGACACAATTTGAACTAGTTTGACAAAATGCCTCAAAGAGATTCACTTTATGGGGGAAAATGGAATATTACGTTGAACATACTTTGATATAATTGACTTAAAAATATTAAGTTATTATTATAAATAAATATTCACAATAAAGTTTGCATTATCCAATCTTCATTTGAATGAAACAAGAGACAAAACAATAAACTCTATGGACTTAGCAGGAACAAAAGACAGAGAAGAAGACTTTTACCTGTGGTTTTCTTTGCAAGAATCTGAAAATATAATAATATTCTTTGCTCTAATTTTGTTTCAAATAAATTTTACAATCATCATTGAACATTAGCTCTAAGCTAGCAGGTCTTGAGAGACTATTTATGATGTTGTAGTAAATTAGAAAGTTAGTTCATTTGATAAATTTGTGCCAGATGAGTTGTACTTATTATTGATTTTTAAAAATGTAATGTTCTTACCTGATTTGCAATGTATAAATTGTTTCCAAACTTTCCTGTCTTGAGCAATGTTCCTTCTCACAGCCCACATTCAAAAATCTCATTTAACTTCCATAAAACTGAATGAAATATGAGCGCTCTTCCTTTTTGCAATACTTAAATAAATTCATTTATATAAAAATAAAAAAACAGAACAATGACGCCAAAAAGTTGAGTAAATAGTTTAATGGAGAGGATATAACAAGGAATTAATGGTAGCATTTAATAAATATTTGAAATGATGTATTGCCTTGCAATGCAGCAAATTCATAGAAATAAATGTGAAAAGATAGTAGAGTTGAAAAGTCATGGGGAACTATTGAAATGACATGGGTTCCGTTAAATTATTCAATTTTTTTAACTCCGTTAAAACACTAGAAAGTGCTCAGTCAAAAGCCACCTCACTAATCCCTGCAAACTTACATGAGGGATAGGCCTAGCCGGCTGGAAAACAACAATTTTGGAGCTCTTATTGACAAAGATGTCAGGTAAGCTTTTTATACTATTCGTGATCTATAGGCTACGATTTTTCTTTTTCCGTTTAAGGCAATGTTAACTAGCAAATAAGGTGGTTGTTCATTTTCCTTTTTTCAATAAGTGTGTATGAGTATGACTGTTCTGATCTTTTTTGAGGAAGCGATGTGTTTTTTTATTATCTTGCCGAAGGCAGGTATATTGTCTTCACTTTTGCAATTAAACATTTGCATGTTTCCAATCAAATTGTGACATCTGTATTAAAATGGGGCTGGACTATAGTTTTTGCTTTTGATTTTTTTGTTGTGGCAACATTTGATTGGTCTTTGGCTTTATGTGCACTGTTCATTGAAAAAACATAGGAGTTATGAGACATTAATGCTTGACAGTTTTGAGTGCTGGAAGGTTGTTTTCCGTCGAGGCTTCAAAATGCAGATTTCCCCCTGATTTCCCAATCAATTTGCACGTACAGAGAGCAAGGTTGCTTTCATTCTCTCCTTTCTTTTCAATCCGGTTTTCATGGAGCTTTGTTATATCCGAGATGCTGTAGATTCTCAGGATGCAGAATAATCAATTCAGGTCTGCATGTTGTGTGATTTTAGTTGCTTGCTACGAAATACTACTTCCATGAGACGCGCTCAACATTGGTGTTGCAAAAATGGATTGCAGGTGGTTTTGGTAAATAGTCATATTTGTTCAAACTTTTGATGGTATGCAGTACATAGTTGGCTTGGTGCATTGTTTACTTGTGTTGCCCGCTGTTTGGTGTTGGCTTGGGATGTTGCATGAGTTGGGTTTACTCGTCGCTTTCATTCTCTCCTTTCTAAGCTTGGCTCTACGTTATTCCTTTCACTGTGTATTTTTCGGTGAGTTCGTTTGCATTCCTGTCTAGTTCGAGCTTTAGCTTTGGTATTGTTTATTATGGGTCACCGTAAATGATCTTGAACAACTCATATTCCCATAGTAGAATGGTTTGTCATGGATGTTATAGGGCCATCCAAGGAGTATATTTGTCCACCTCTGTAGATTCGTCAGAAACTATGAACATTTTCCTCCGCAGAATAAGGGTTTCATTTCAGGTCTGGCTTCTCTTCCTCATAATGTTGTGCGATTTTAGGATTATTTCCCCCTGATTTCATTTATTTTGCAGGGCAGGTGGCAGAAATACTACTTCCATGAGACGCGCTCAACATTGGTGTTGCAAAAACGGATTGCAGGTGGTTTTGGTAAATAGTCATATTTGTTCGAACTTTTGATGGTATGCAGTACATAGTTGGCTTGGTGCATTGTTTACTTGTGTTGCTCACTGTTTGGTGTTGGCTTGGGACGTTGCATGAGTTGGGTTTTCTTGTTGCTTTCATTCTCTCCTTTCTAAGCTTAGCTCTACGTTATTCCTTTCATTGTGTATTTTTCGGTGAGTTCGTTTGCATTCCTGTCTAGTTTGAGCTTTAGCTGTGGTATTGTTTATTGTGGGTCGCCGTAAATGATCTTGAACAACTCATATTCCCGCAGCTCATGGAGGGGTCTCAGGTTTGTTGTGAGGGTTTTGTTTGTTGTTTAAATAATGCATGAGATAGTCGATTTCAAGAATCGGCTGCAAGCCGCAGGATGAAAAAGGTGACTTTGTATTCAGGAGTCAGGTTTGAAACACCAAACCCTCTTTCACCAGTTTTCTTGTGATTTTGTAGTCAGGGTTATAATCTGATAGGAATCAAACAACACTATATTTCCTAGCTTATTGCCATAGATTCTTGAGGTTTCGTGATTTTGCAGTGTTTTAATCCGATAGGAATCAACCAGCACTAGATTTATTAGCTTATTGATGGCGATTCCTCTTTATCACAGATTCTTGAGACAAAGGCTAAAAAAGTCTAAGGAAACTCCTTCCCATCTCAAAGAAAGAGAAACCAATTCTTTGATTGCCCCCTGTGATTCCCTACCCGCACACAGTGGAAATTTTGCACCAGAACCTTCTCCTCAGTCTCCTAAGAATGTAATCGTTTTTATCCTATCATTTACTATAATAAATTTGTTACAGGAGTACTTCTATTTATATATTTATATGATTTCCACTGCAGGTAGAGATATTTCAGAATTGGCAGAAAATCAAGTTTGATCGAAAATGGGTAGAAGAAAACCAAGGAACATCGACGATATCTTCGTGCCGAATGCAGCGGGAATTGCAAGGGGAATCCACCGTAATTTTTCGGCAACATTTATCATGCTTTCTAACAATTGCAATTTTGTTGGTGTCCCCTGTTTCTACTGCACTTATTTTCTACCCAAAGGTAACGGTAGATGGGGTGTTTAGATATAAAATTCAGTTTCCATAAGTTGGTATTGTCATTCACCTGCTCTCTCCTTTTCCAGACTTTGTACCAAAGAATGCGTTGTGTTTTTTGCCGGCTGCGTTGTGTAGAGTTTGATTTTTTGGATTCTTTCTTCACAAATTAAATGGACTGCACTGTTGAAGCAGTTTTTCAGACCAAGAGCAGTAAGTTGTTTATTGTAATTTTTTAGTTTGAGTGAGAAACTGACACACTATGTCATTTGTACTAAAATGGTACAACATAAATGAAATTTGTGTAGTTTTTTGTCCATTTTAAGTTATATAGCAAGAATATATTTTTGTAACTGATAATTAGTGTCTATGTTCATGTGATCGTAGATGAGTAAGTTTGAAGCACATTAAAAACAATTCTCTGATCATATGTAAACTCTCCCTCATAACACATATTGTACATTCACATTCATTATCTGTAAGTCCCCTCTTAAATGAAGACATTTAAACTCATTTCTATGCAATTCTGTTCACCGATAAAGCAATGCATGCTATCCGCCTGATTCCATGCCCTAGCTAATGCTTTTTACTTGGACATTTATACCTTTAATGATTGACACTATATTTTATTCAATGTTTGTATTTTGAACCTTGATTCAATGGTTGCTGCTAAGTCACTAGGATATGAATACAGATACAACTTCTTTACAGAGACTACAGTAGTTTTAAAGAGGACCGAGAATATAATGCATCCATGCAAAATACACACAAATCTATAAGATCAAATAAAAAGCACTCATTGTATGCTTGTTTCTTGTCACACTTTTTCATACTTAATTTCCAACACTTCATTATTTTTATTTGATGGACATTTACCTGTAACAAACATATTTATTACAGATACCTCGATTCAATGGTTGCTGCTAAGTCACTAGGATATGAATACAGATACAACTTCTTTACAGAGACTACAATAGTTATAAAGAGGCCCAAGAATATAATGCATCCATGCAAAATACACACAAATCTATAAGATCAAATAAAAAGCTCTCATTGTATACTTGTTTCTTGTCACACTTTTTCATACTTAATTTCCAACACTTCATTATTTTATTTCATGGACATGTGCCTGTAACAAACATATTTATTATTATTTGACAACGACACCATTTTGAACTTTGATACCCTTCTCATTTTCTATTTTTTCATTTATGTATCTTGATTAAAATGTACTTCTTTCATGAACTTTCCATTTCATTTTACTAGTGTGTATTCATATATTACATGATTTAGCATTGCATTCATCTTGAATGCGTTTTAATAGTCGATGGATTGAATAAATTTAAGAGTGTTAATCTCTTATGGACCCATGCTTTATTCCTGTTGGAAATGAGAGATTATTTTGAAGGTATTAATTTGTCGGCAAAAACTTAACACTGACCGACTTTTCACCTGTTGTGATTAGACATAAAATGATTATTGCATATGATAAAATAATTGCTATTTTTTCCATAAAATATGAGACTATAGTTTGATATTTCACTTAGCTAGAGGTCTGGCTTAGATAAAATGATTATTGCATATGATAAAATAATTGCTATTTTTCCCATAAAATATGAGACTATAGATTGATATTTCACATAGCTAAAGGTCTGGCTTATTAGACGTAAATTGTAATTTTTTCATGTGATCTAGAGAGTGGCATATCTAAACTGAATAGGTTTTAACTTTACAAGGTTCTTGTCTCCGATATGATGATGATTCACTGTTGCATTTTGATGATGGATCATGAAGTGTGGTATGAAACTCTCATATACATGCTAATAAAACAATATTTCTTTCTTATCAAATTAAACTCTTTGTTGATCTTTGTCAGTGTAGTTCAATATACATCATCCACGTTGACATTGCAAATATAGGTTAAGACACTGTTGCGGGATAATAGGTTGAAATAAATTGTTGACCTAAGGTCTCTTTGCAGTTCTAAAGAGAGCATAGAATTAGTTCTGCAAGTTGTGGTAAGGTGTATAACTTCCACTCCTGAAGAGCATCTGATAATGGCTCAAGTTGTTCAGATGCTAGAAGCAGAGATCATGTTTCCATGTCTTACTGACTTTTATGAATCTAATTCTGAGTCTTAACCTCAATGCTTTGTCAATGGTTTTGTACAAATTGTTCAGATTCTAGAAGAAGAGAACGTGTCTCCATCACTTAGTGACTTTTATGAATCTAATTATGAGTCATAACCTTAACGCTTTGTCGATGATTTTGTACAAATTATTGAGTGAAAAGTATTTGAATTCAGTGGTGGATTGCAGGCTACAGGTATTGCTCTTTTTAAATAGCTCGTGACACACTACTTACCTACACTCGTTTATTTTACTCTTTTTTAGATTTAGTTAAGTGGCTTACAAGTTACATAAATTGCAGTCTGTGTGGTTATATAAATTAGGATGTACTGTTGTGTTCTTAATACAAATCGGCCAGGTCCTCCACCTCCAAAATCTGCACCTGCGTAGAAATCAGAGGAAGATCACCCTCCCTTGGTTCTAATGATGATTGTAATGTGAATTGTGGAAGCTGCCACCACATCTTTTTTGTAGGATCTAGAAATATAATCTCGAAATGCTTCTCTCTCAAGAAGCATAAAATTCTCTTATAATATCGATTGCTTTTTTTTCTCCCAATATTAAGTTGCTCCATGCTATTCCAAGTTAGCTACCAAGAATATTCTAAAAAAAACTCTAAACTTCCTAAAATGTTTAATTATTTTAGATAAATGAACCCTTGAGCAGCCAAAACAATTAGGACGGAGCCAACAAAAAAACCCTTCGTATATTTTTCTCTCAAATTCTGACCTTTATTTGTTTTTTAAAAAAAAATTACCATATGACAAACCAGGCTTTCTAATTATATTTCTAGCCATTCCATTCTTTCACAAAGAACAATGGTCCAAGATACATGTCTTCAACGAAACCAATGTCTTCAACTTTTCCACTAACAAGCAAAAGCTTCTAGCTTAGAACCATTTTTATGGTTCTAGATGGGTCTACTAGATATATATCCCATGCGGTTTTAGTTCATTTAAATTTATTAATGTTTTTATCTTCTTTGTTTTTACATTAAGTGGGACCTAAGAGATGGTAAATTACAAATGATTTATTTTTCATTAGTTCCTACCTCATCGTGTATTTGTGTACTTACACAAGAGATTCACAATATTTCGTGAAGTTGTCTTGTAGAAATACTTGGGAGCAACATATTATTCGTACATGTAAGATTGAGGTGTAGCACATGTTCATGGATTCCTCCAGCTTTTAGAGGTACCAAATGTAGAGACAATTAACTAGAGTGACATATTTGTTGTCAACCAATCTAGAAATTGCTTCGATAAATTTGTTTCTGCATGGAACTCCCATGCCATTTCTTGCAGATCAAAATATATTCATTGTCCAATCCAAGATGATCCATGCTTATTAAACACATCACAAATATTGGTTGTCGACCCTTTTTTAGACCTAAAAGAAATTTTGAATCGCGTACAAAGACACACCAAATGATCTGAACAAACATTCATGTGAAAGAAAATGATGCTAAATGGCCAGATCCCCATAGTGTAATGTTGGTAAATAACCTTATGGATCCTTCAGAAGCACATAGGTGGAGATACCATGTCATTATTTCCTACCCTCATCGTGTATTTGCGTACTTACACAAGAGATGCACAATATTTCGTGTATTTGTCTTGCAGATATACCTGGGAGCAACATACTATTCGGACAGGTAAGATCGAGGTATAGCACATGTTCATGGATTCTTCTGGTTTTCAGAAGCACCAAATGTAGAGACAATTAACTGGAGTGACATGTTTCTTGTCAACCAACCTAGAGACTGCTTTGATAAAAAAAATTCTGCATGGAACTCTCATGCCATTTCGTGCAGATTAAAATATATTCATCGTCCAATCTAAGATGATCCATGCTTATTAAACACATTACAAATATTGGTTGTCGACCCTCTTTCAGACCTAAAAGAAATTTTGAATCGTGTGCAAAGACATACCAAATGCTCTGAACAAACATGCCTATGAAAGAAACTGACTGGATTGCAATGTTGATACAAAACACCTTGAGAGTTGCGTGGACATTCATCCCTTGTCCTTAATGTTGCACAAAAGGTCCAGTACATGTCAGCCAAAAAAATATGGTAGATTAAACATCCACAACCCTTCAATGTTGTCAATTTAGAGAGAAAATTTTGACTCCCAACCTGTGCTCTCTAACCATGCAGTTCTTAAATATATTGCTAAATATGCTTCCAAGGTAGAGCAACGTTCTAAATCATACCATCAATTCAATTTTTCAACTCGTACTCTATTCTCATTGCTTTCCATTTTTTTCCCTCATGGATCATGTTCTTGATTTTCGATCGCCAATCCTCCCCCCTTTTCTGTCTTTCACACATTTCTTCCCTCTCGATCCCTTTCGGCGTCCATAGAGCCTTCTCAAGCTCTATGATCGGACGCATCGCAAAGAAACTGGAACAGCTCGCTCTTGGCAAAGAAACTGGAACGGTTCACTTCTTCGGAAAAAACTTTGAAATGTCTCTCACAGTTTCCGTGGCCTATTTCTGTATCTGGCCTTCGCTGCAGTTGAAATTGTTGGTTTGATTATTTTATTTTATTTTTATTGTGGGCTTGTGACATTGAACGCTTGTTAGAGTTGAGGTAATTTTTGCTTCTTGTAAATTCTACATAACAACGAGTAAACTCATCCTTAGAACTGCGAAAAACAGTTGGTCATGGCTTATGTGACTGTTTAGAAACCCCAACGCCCTCTTATCTCCTTCCATTGCCATCAACATAGGTATTGGGGCACACATCAACCAAACTTCTATGTTCTTCATTGCGTTTGGGTATTGCGATAACGGTTTGGGCAGACATGCTCTAGATAGATTGTGTGTACATATTATTTTAATGTTTAGTTCTTGAAATCTATTTCGAAATCATGTTACAAATACGTTTCGATAATCATTTGAACAATACAATGATCATTGCAATGTCGAATACCACACAACAAATATATAGAGAAACCAACTTGTCTTCACCTGCCATGCGTAGGTTCATAACAAAGACCTCCTCCACACCACAAACCTTCAACTTCGGCAGGATTTGCCATATCATGGCCTGTTCCTCCACAACATTGTAAAAATGTTTGAATGGGATCTGGTAGATGTAAATGAGAACATAATAGTTGATCCCATGCCTGCCCATTAGTCTCCACCCGAAATCACTTAAATAATTCGTTATCTGAAATCACTTTCAAGCATACTGAATTTCACAGAAAGTTTGAAAGATCACCGTGTTAATTTCTGATAATGTTTTATTGCGCAAATTAAACCTTCAATCATGTTCGTAATGGCTATGGGCGAGAATAAACTGCATGTTACCCAATTTATACAATTAAATGTATACTTTTCCTTCTTTATTACCACTAGTTAAAAGTAAATATAAGCTCCATTTTGATATGTTTATTGTAAATTTGTATTGTGTATATTTATAACAATAAATCAAAAAGTTATAATTGATTATGAATTATAAAATTATCAATTCTTTAAATGTAATATATCTTCATATTTTTGTAATAAAAATATTATAGTTTACATGTAATATATCTTCATATTTTTATGTGTTCACAATTTTTGCCTTAAAATAATTATACATAGTTGAAAATATAGGGGCAAATGAAAATCAAGTAATTCTCAAATGCAGGATTTATTTTAAGAGACATCTTGGAAATCGGAGGTGGAAAATACTTGGCGAATATCTCCGGAACTGGTTTCACTGAAAGGTGAATTTACCAAATTTTCAGAACTGAATTTATGCCCACTTTTTTTTGAGTTAGAGAGACTGCAGAGTTGCAGACAATGACACGTGGTTGATGCACGACATTGACACATGGTTGACGCGCATCAACAAAGCTTGTTGACATGCGTCAATCATGCGTCAGTGTCCTATGTCAATAAGCCTTGTTGATGCGATACAAGAAGGTTTGTTGACACGCGTCAACAAGGCTTGTTGTTGTGCATCAATAAGGCCTGTTGTTGCGCGTTAACAAGGCTTGTTGACACGCATCAGAAAGCCTTCTTATCGCACGTCAAAAAGCTTTCTTGTCACGTGTCAACAAGCCTTGCTGATGTGCCAAAAGAAGGCTTGCTGACACGCGTCAACAAGCCTTCTTGTCGCGCATCAACAAGGCTTGTTGATGCACATTGCAGCCTTCAAAACCCTGGTTTTGTCCTATAATTACCCTCCCACCGGTCATTTTCACGTTTACAATTTCTAGCTCTCGAATTTTCTTGTATACAAAAATCCATTATCCAGGTTAGGTACAATCAAGCTAAAGGACAACTACAATGGTGAATACAAATGCATCCCAAGCTCAAGACAAAAATCAAGAGGAAAATCCAGTTAACCCACAAGCTTTATTCACGGGCAAGATACTCTACAGGACCCTTTGTGCCCTAACATCCAGACTGTTTTACAAATGAATTCAGAGTAAAAGGATTTGATCGATGCACGTGAATTTGGTGGGCTCATTAAGATGCCCCATTTCAAAATAGACCATGATATTTTGAACTACCTTCTCTCCTCGTACAATACAGAGGGCGACATGTTTAATGTTACTATGGATGACGGTCAAATGTTTTAATTCGGTATCGACCCAGCTAATATTCATCGGTTTACAGGCCTCCCATTCAACAATTTACCCATTGTTGTAATGAAGGCAACACTCGTCGATGACGATAAGAAATAACTCGAATCGACTTTCGGTTTCCATGTTGATTGTAAGTGTAAACTATTTTCATTCATCATTTTGTATTCAGTTTCTGATTTTGATACAATTCAAATTTATATTAATTCCAACGGTTTTTTGGCATTTACAACTCATGTCAATAAATCTAAACATGGTGTGGATACGCAAGGAATTGCACACCACTTTCTTGCTACTATGATTTCCTTCTTTCAACCTAGAATAGTTTTGCAGGGTCGGCAAAAAGATATACCAAACTGGGCCATTGCTTACTTTATTGCAACTATCAGAAAGAAAAAATTTGATTGGTGCACCTTTTTATAAAACAAATAAGAACTCGCATTACAAATGCAAAGCTTTCAAAAAAACTAGTCATTCACACCACAAAATATCTCCTTGGCCTTTATTACGAGACTCTTTAAAATTTAAAAAATTCCCACTTGCACAGACGAGGCATTGATGAATTTGTCAATTCCATATCAAGAACAACATGTATAAACTATAAAGTTTAGATTTCGACATTAGACTGACAACATGTATTAACTATTTACTATTTGCAGAGAAGATTTTTGGAGATCATTCCTCAAAAAAGGTGACATTAAGAGGAAGAGGCCAACTAAATGCTAAGGCATCGAGAGATTCACAATCTGAAATGAAATCTCACTCATCTCCGAAATGCCAACCGTTTGAATTCGTTAAACGTTGGAGAAGTAATACCTTTACATGTATTATTTACGAATTTCAAATTTGTATTTTCATTTACCCTTACATGTTGATGACATTATAGGGGTTTTGGACCATACACGTGCTTCTCAAAGTCAACCGTCTTCCCCAACTCACTCATTTCATTCGCATGCATTTTTTTCTTCTCAACAACCACTTCAACAATCCCAGTAATAGACAGCTCAAAAACCACCAATTACTACTCCAACACTGCCACCTTAAGCACTTGTTGTTGTAGAATCACAACACCCCTGAAATTCAATAACTTGATGAGTCAAGGTCCTCAGTGTGACTATACAACATGGAGCATATCTCAAAGTGTGGGACTTTGCGAATCAAGAGAGCTCTCCGGATGAAGGTTGGCTCCTATTCCTATGTTCAGGTACACACCGTTCAGATTGCAGACGGTCATTCTAAATCCTACTCTAACTTGCCAAGGAGACAGGGTTAAGGAGATACAAGAAATAAAACCTAATCTAATAGAGGTGATGCATTAAAGGGATGATGAACACTTGCATTTCTCTTAAACACAAACCATTAAAATGTGATACAATATCCATGCACAGATGACCAGAAATTGCAATGAGGGATCAAGAAGAAGCAAATAAACATAAGAGGGTTGAAATCATCCACGGATTTATTCTATTGCTCCAAACATTGATACAGTGCATTACAAAAACCAAGAGGTAGAAATTACATTACAATTTGGATGGAGGGGTTTGAGACTCCATGAATTTACCTGCAGAGTAGAGAAAAGGGAGGGTGCAAAGCAAGAATGTCCAACCCCTTTAAATTGTCCCACTTGTATAATATACAGGAAGAATGAGAGAGAGAAAGGAGGGAAAAATCCAACTCTGTTCAAACCACCCATGAAGGAGCATTGAATCCCCTATCACAATGATGAGTTTCACTGCAACACACATGCCCCCATCATTGTTCCTTGCTGAGCAAGAGAGGAAACCCATTCTTCATCATGGTGGTAGGTGGGAGACTTAACGGCCTTGGAAATGGTGTGTTGAAACATTAATGGTGGTAGGTGGGTAGCAGGTGCTAAGAGATCTCTAAATCATCTCCTCCCACTCGATTCTGAGCTTTTGATATAAGGATATGGCCACTTGAAGGTACTCCAGGTCTGGATTCTGTTCACGCGTACCCACGTGGTGGCCCTGTGTATCTCACGGTTTCGCCCCCTCCTCTACACTCTTGAAGTTGTACCGAAGGGACATGTGGTGGCTTCCGTGGGCCGCTCTATTTCCTCTATATTTTTCTTGAGTCCCTCCTATTGGTAGAGACACTCTGCTTGAATCGAGACTCATGAAGGCTTTGCGCTTATTTGGAAACTACCCATAGAATTTGCTTTTGAAGTTGCGTGGATGAGACACATGGAGGACTCCGTAGGATTTTAGACTTTTCAACGGCCGACCCTACCCCTTTTCAGACTCAAGACACGTGGAGGGCTGATGCATGTTTGGGAAATTCTTTTGGATCTGCCCCTTTGAAAGAACGCCAAAGAGACACATGGGAAATGATTTTGCGCTTATTTGGAAACTGCCCCTAGACTTTGCTTTTGAAGTTGCGTGGATGAGACACATGGAGGACTCCACAGGATTTTAGAATTTTCAACGACCGACCCTACCCCTTTTCAGACTCAGGACACGTGGAGGGCTAACGCATGTTTGGGAAATGCTTTTGGATCTGCCCCTTTGAAAGAATGCCAGAGAGACACATGGGACCTTCCGTTGCCTCACCTTATACTTAGCCGATTTGGTCCTAAGGAAACACTACCTGCTTCCTCCCTTAGGTGAGTTAAAGGGGGGCCACCATATATAATGCCAAAAAATCCTTGTGGGTGGGACCCTCATAGCTGGCTCCCTAAAATGTGATGGTGGGACACGTGGCATCATCCACGGGCCACTCCTCCATTTCCTTTGTGTTTAACTTAGTCTCTTTTGTTTGGTGGGGGCTATACGTTTGACTCGGGACATGTGGGGGGCTCGTGCATGTTTGGGTTATGACTTTTGGGTCATGCCCTTAAAGTTGCATCATTAGGACATGTAACCCCTCTCGTGGCTCTGTGAAATTTTCAACGACCAAGGAGACCATTTTCTGACCTTGGATACGTGGAGGCTCGGCATACATTTGGGACCTTCCTCCATATTTTGCATTGAAATTGCTTGTGCTAACACGTGGCTCCTTCCACTGGCCTACCTTTTGTGTAGAATTTTCAATGACCATCGCTACCTTTTGGGGCTCTAGGACACATGGAGGGCCAATGCTTGTTTGAGTCTCTGCTTTGGGTCACGTCTTTAAATTTTTTCTGATGAGAAATGTGGTGCCGTCCACTGGTTCTTTCATGCTTAGCCAATTTTATGATTGGCTCTGTCCCCTTCTTTGACTCTGACCACATGGCAAGTCTGTGCTTGTTTGGAGACTTCCCCTTGGGATCAACATTTGGAGTTGTGCCGTTGAGGCACGTGGTAGCTTCCCGGGTCTGTGACTTTACATTTGGCGAAAAAAGACTCTACGGACTCGTGGGCCCACACTTAAAAAATGTGCCATTTTGCGACAAGTTGTGAAGTTTTAAAATGCCTCGCAGACCTGCCAGCCTGCATTTACGCTTGAGAAAATTTTTTCTTCGTAGCCCCGCAGACCCGCTTAGCAAACGAAAAGTCATCCTCAGTCCCGTCAGCCTGCATTTTCCACTTAGCAAAATTATTCCTTCCTGGGCCCGTGGGCCCACAGTTATAACTTTTGCCTTTTGTGAAAAGTGCAAAAATGCCAAAATATCTCCCACCACCCCGCCGGTCTGCAATTTTCCCTTTGGAAAAAATCCTTCCCCAGGCCCGCTAGCCCGTAACTTAAAAAATATGAAGAGTTAGAAGGACTTCTTTACATTTACGGAAAGGGAAAGAAATTTCCTATCTGATGAAGATATTTCAGGACACCTGAGTGCTGAAAATATATAAAAAATCAGATTGAAATAAAAAAGGGGGAAAAAGGGGGGGTAGTTGACCAAAAATAAGAGTGAGCTTATTTTAGATGAATTTAGTGACTCATAAGGGGACATGTGCCTGCTAGATGAGATAACTTGTGGCCTTGAAGCATCCATTTGACATGGAGTCTACCTGGTAGTTTCAAATCTGGTTTGGAACTACCTTCCACTGCATGCAGTCTTATCTTTGAAAGAAAATCTCAGATTCAAGATTTGTGAGGGTAGAGAGTAGTCTGAGACTAGGAAATTTCTCCCTTATTTGATTTTTTGCAACCTAATCTGTTGGAGTGTAGTGTAAACATCCAGACTGACTCCAATATATACTCTACAGATTTAGCTTCTTATGGCCACAAACCTCCCCTGTAAGTCAGGTGAACTGTATACAAGCATACACCAGAAGCAATAGAGCATGTGCACTAACACTTAGGGAAATTAGAAACTAGACTATAGTAAGACCATGTGTATACGCACTTGGAGAAATTGAAAACCTAGGCTAATATTTACAAGGGAGAGAAACTCTCCTTTTAGTAGCAGTGTTTGAGGTAGATCCCATTGACTGGAATCTGTAATTCTTCGCCATCCATCTTAGCTAGCTGGAAGGAATTGCTACCTTTGCATTTGGTGATCATGTATGGACCACTCCATATGACATCAAACTTGGAATGTTTCCCTTACTTTTCACGGTTAGCATCCTACTTCAGTACCAAGTCTCCAACTTGGAATGTCTTGGCTTTAGATTCCTTGTCAAAGCATCTCTTAATTGAAGCTTGATCCTTCTCCATGGTCTGTACTGCATGTTCTCTTGCTTCTTCTAACTCCATTAGCTCTACATATCTGATCTCCATAGGTTCAAACTCATCTAGTTTTCATTTGTTTCATGATTTCTAATGCTGGCAACTCAAGTGATATAGGCAGAAATGCTTCCTTTCCATTTACAAGCTTGAATGAAGAGCTACCTGTAGACCTCTTGGGGGTGACTCTATCTTCCCAAAGAGCTGATTTGAGTTTTGTGTGCCAAGTTCTTTGATTCTCATCAAGAGTCCTTCTGATGATTCTTAACAAGTTCTTTTTTGTGGAATCTGCTTTGCCATTACCTTGAGGGTAATAGTTTGAAGAGGTGCTGAGATATACACCATTCTTGACAGCCCATTTGGTTATCTTTGCGCTAAGGAATGCCAATGCATTGTCTGATATGATAGTAGAAGGGGCACCAAACCTTGTGACTATCCCTTCATAGAAATCCAAGATGTTGGATTCATTTGCCTCCTTAAGTGCCACTGCTTCAGTCCACTTGGTGAAATAGTCAGTCGCTCTGAGTATCCACTTGTGGCCCTGGCTTGAATTTGGGTTGATCACTCCAATGGAGTCCAATCCTCATTGCATGAATGGTTGATTAACTGAAATTGGGTGAAGAGGCAGGGCTGCTAACCTTTCCTTCCCTATGAAGAATGCACACTTCTTTCACTTCTTGATCCATGAGTAGTAATCCCTAAACACCATAGGCCAATAGTAACCAACCCTCATAATTTTGAGCACTGTTACCCGTGGATAAAAGTGGCCTCCGGCTTCTCCATCATGGAACTCATGCAATACCCTTTGAATTTGGCTTGTCCCAATGCACCTCAATAGAAAGTCCTTTGAAAATTTTGGATTAATAAGAGTTGGGGCATGTGATATTGTGAGTTTGATGGCCTCAAAAATATCCTTGCCTTCTGTTTTCCATTTGAATGCAAGACTCTTCTTAAGCATCATCGTTAAAGGCTTCACAAGAGTGGAAAGATTAGACACAAATATGTGGATAAAGTTTATCCTTCCTAAAAACCTTTGGAGGGATTTCTTGTGATGTGGTAGTGGTAGTGTTCTAATGGCTTTGACTCTTTCAGGGTCAATTTTCAACCCTTCTCTTGAGACAATGTGGCCCAACAACTTGCCCTCGTGTGCCAAAAATACACATTTCCTTGGATTCAATAACACTCTGAACCTTATACACCTTTGAAATATTTTCCTAAGGTGAAATAGGTGGTTTGTTGCATTCTTTGAGAAGACAATAATGCCATCTAGATATACCAGCACCACTTGTTAATCAAGCTCTTGACCGCCATATCCATATCTCGCTAAAATGTTGCTCTGGTATTGGACAATCTAAATGGCATCTTCTTGTAAGCATATGTGCCCCATTTTGTGGTGAAGGCCATTTTGTACTGATCTTACTCTTTCACCATTATCTGATTATAGCACGGGTATTTTTCTAGAAATGAAAACCTTTTGGAGCCAGCTATAACCTGCAAGATCTGTTCCATTGATGGAAGTGGATAATGATCCTTGAGTGATGCTCTGTTCAGATCACGAAAGTCCATACACAATCTAATTTCTCCATTTATTTTCCTCATAGGCACCAAGTTTGTAACCCAGCTTGAAGGCTTGATAGGGAAGATGATGTTGGCCTTAATTAGCTTTTTCAATTATTTTCTCATGAGAGGTTCAATGTGAGGGTTTACTGGCCTTTTCTTATGTCTGAAAGGCTTAGATCCTGGATCCAGATCGATAGTGTGCTATGTCAACCTTGGGTTGAAACCTATTAAATCCTTGTAATTCCAAGCAAAGACATCTGGGAATTCTTGAAAAATTTGAACGAATTCAGATTTTTCTTGTTGAGTACTTACCTTGACAATTCGCAACATTTTGCCTTCATCTATAGAAATAGGCTCTGAATCTTCACCCTTTACATGAATATTAGCTTTCTCCTTTCGGAATTGATGATTTGGGTTGAATATTGACTCCAAAGTTATAAGACCCTTTGGTAATTTGTTTGTTCTCAGCTACACCACTTGGTCACCATAATGTTGTTCCAACTTGTCTTGGTTTCTAGCGGAGAACTAAGCTTCTTCTTGTAGAAAATTGACAATTTGTTGATAATTCTCGAAGACTTTCCAACTTATGTTGTTATCTGGAATAGCTGGTCTTACAACCACTTTAATGTGGGGCTGAGATTTCCCACTATTGATACTCTCTACTACATCAAATGCCACCCCGAGTGCTGCCAATCTGTCCATTGCTTCATTCTTCTTCCTTGGGATGGAATTGATGTCGAATGCTTCGAAATATTTGATGAGATCCCATACCTGATTCTTGTAGTTTTTTAACAGATCATTCTTGGCAGAATTTTGTCCTCAGACTTGATTCACAACTAGCTCACTGTCACCAAGCACTTGCAAGTTTTTAATCCCTCTCTATCTTGCCCAATGCAGTCCATGGATCAAGGATTCATACTATGTTGTGTTGTTTGAGCAAGCAAATTGGAAACGTAAGCTTGAGTAATATTTCGTACCTTGAGGTGAAAGAAACATAGCTCCTTTTCTGGCTCCTTATCTACTTCTTGAGCCATCAAAGAATAACTACCATACCTCATTATCATCCTTGTGGTATGGCTTAGTGATGTTAGGAAGATGATGATTCTCCTAAAGAAAACAATAAAATCCTAGCTCATATTCCTCCATTTCCTTGTAAGGGTCAAAAGCATGCCTCTTGTTTGCCCACTCATCAAGATTCAAGTCTGAAATACACCCAAACTTGGTATCTACCTCGCAAGTGCTTGGGAGGTCTTCCTGATGAAAGGATGAACAATTCACATTGATTGGGCGGGGTACATAAGGCTCAATATGGAAATCCGCAATGGGCTCAGATTTGATTATAGCCTTAGCCCCATACCTTGTTCTTAAAAGCATGTGTGACCAATCAACAGACAAACAACCTCCAATTTTAGCCGTGAAGTCTCTTGACAAACACAATACAAAGTGTGGTGGCAAGTCTATGACTGATACGTTTTCCAAGACGGTCAAATTGGGGCATGCGTGCAATTTGAGGCTCAAATCCTTGATGACTCCAACCATTGTTACTACTGTCCCATCCAATTGTACTACGCCCTTGGAGATGACCTCCTATTGAAGACCTAATTGATCAGATATTTGCTTTGGCATGACTGAGCTACTTGCTCCAGAATCAATCATGCAATTATGCACTAGCTTGTCTCCAATGATCAATGAAACGTAGAATGGAGGGGGCTTCATATTCTTACGTTGTTGTCCTCCATGATTTCCCCAACGATGAGCTGCATTGGTAAGAACTTTTTCTTGTTGGATGGGGGGCTGATTTGAGGTTGACCAATTGGCCATAGCAGCATGTAAAAGGTCTCTCTGTCCTGGGATAGCAAACGAATCCCACATTGAGATGTTCACAGTTTTTTCCTTCATCTATCAATGATGTTAGATGGGGATGAGCTATAGTTTTTCTATCCCTTTCCTTGTACATTCTTCTCCTGCACATGGGTCGTTATAAACGGCGCCTAAGCGGGCCTGGAAGGTGGCTTGGGCTGATTTTGAACATTGGGAGTTGCACTTTGCGGGGTAACAAAGGGTTGTGGACTATTTGAATTAGAGGATCTCCCCTCTCCAATATTCCTCTTCTTGGACCGTGTATTTATTTCCACACTATGAGGAGGTACTCGATTCATACCACAGAAATCTTCGGCCTGCCAATTGACAAGCATGGTATAACTTAGAGGTGCCTCTTTCTGGGTTTCTTGCTGCTGATTTTCCTCTTGACTGGGATCTTGGGATACACCAATGGTCTATACCATCAAGGCTTGGTTTAGTGCACCATTGAAACACATTGACTAGTTATGGGGCTGATTGCATGGGAAACACCAATCATATTCTTGAGGCATGTTATTTTGTGTTGGAACCAAGGCCCTCAATGTTGAAGCTATGTTTGGATCATATGGTTAGAAGGGGCTAACAGCTTGAGGGTGTCCTTGGTTTTGGTTTTGATTTGTAGGTTGAACTGGTGATCTATTTTGCTGATATGGGGGTCTAGCTTGATATTGAGTTTGAGGTTGATATGGCCTAGAACTTTGAGCTTGTTGTTTCATAACCTCTTGTAGCTCTTTTGAAGTGCTAGAAGATGAGGTGGAAGCTTCAGCTGAACTCTAATTCCTTGGAGCAAGTATGGGAGCTAATGTGGGTGTTTGACTAGTGCTTGGAGCTCCTAGTTCTGGATATAGAGGCATAGGTCACCTAGGTGCTAGTTTACCAGCCTAAATTAAGAAATTTTCAGCTCTAATAGCAATGTTATATGAGGCAGGTAAAGTTCTACCTCTCATTGATTGAATCATCATGGAAATATCAGAATTTGAAGCTCTAAGGAAGAATAGGAAAGTACCTTCATCTATTGGTCTCACGACCAACGGAATCCTATCCCATGTACGCTGGAATTTGAAGTTGAAATCAGTCAACTGCTCATTAGGAGCCCTCTTGATGGTTGTCAAATGTTCCAACAAGGATATATTGTCTCCCTTCTCTCGAAATTGATTGTGAAGAGCCGTGCACAAATGGTCCCAATTCTGAAAGGATCTCGCGGTTAGACTCCTAAACCACTATAACTCTTTACCCTTAAAAGATGAATCCAACAACTTGACCAAAACATCTATTTTAATGATATCATGAATTGTAAATACATTTGCAATATCCTAGATGTGATCAATTGGAGTCATTTGGTTCTCTCCAGTAAAATATGGGATGCTTTTTCAATGCTGTAGCTGGAACTAGATTTTATGCGTTGAGAGCCAATGGGCTACTGCCAGTGAAGTTGACATAGGGGTTGGGCTACGCCATCCTGATTGGTCGAAGGAATCTAGTCGATTAAATGAAATGCCTACCGGGTGGAGTTATTAACAAGGTTCTGTTTAGCGAAGATGGATACCTTTGGGCTCTTCTACCTCTCCTTGCTCTTTCTAGGGATAAATGTAGAAAGAAAAATAGTCCCTCCTCTCTCATTCTTAACCTTATTTGTATTCTTCTCATGAACTTGACAAGCTTGGACTGCTGACACTAGTGGATTCTGTCTCTTCTAGAGTTTCCAGATGTGCAATTTCAGATCTTATTACAAGCTGGGAACTTACAACAAGTGCACATCAATCTTGCTGTAGTAAAATGAAGGCTTCTTGTCCCACCGGGCATGCGAAAACTATTGTTGCAGAATCACAACACCCCTAAAATTAGTAACTAGATGGGTTAAAATCCTTAGTGTGACTACACAACATGCATCATCTCTAAAAGTGTGGGACTTTGTGAGACGAGAGAGCTCTCCAGATGAAGGTCGGCTTCTATTCCTCTATTTAGGTACACACCATTTAGATTACAAAGGGTCACTCTAAATCCTACTCTAACTTGCCAAGGAGATAGGGTTAAGGAGATATAAGAAATAAAACCTAATCTTACAGAGGTGATGCACCAAAGGAATGATGAACACTTGCATTGCTCTTAAAAACAACCATTAAAATGTGATACAATATCCATGCACATATGACCAAAAATTGCAATTAGGGATCAAGAAGAAGAAAATAAACATAAAAGAGGGTTAAAATCACTCATGGACTTATTCTATTGCTCCAAGAATTGATACAATGCATTACAGTAGCCAAGAGGTAGAAATTGCATTACAATTTGGATGGAGGGGTGCGAGACTCCACGAATTCACCTGTAGAGTAGAGAAAAGGGAGGGCCCAAAGAAATAATGTCCAACCCCTTGAAATTCTCCTGCTTGTACAATATATAGGAAGAATGAGAGAGAGGAAAGAGGGAAAAATCCAACCCTGTTCCAACCACCCATGAAGGAAAAATGAATCCCCCTATCACAATGATGAGTTTCGCCGTAACACCCATGCCCCCATCATTGTTCCTTATTGAGCAAGAGAGGAAACCCATTCTTCATCATGGTGGCAAGTGGGAGACTTGACGACATCGGAAATGACAGGTCAAAACATTAATGGTGGCAAGTGGGAGACTTGACGACATCGGAAATGACAGGTCAAAACATTAATGGTGGCAAGTGGGTAGCAAGTGCCGAGAGCTCTCTAAATCATCCCCTCCCACTCGATTCCAAGATTCTGATCCAAGGATATGGCCACTTGAAGGTACTTCAGGTTTGGAGTTTTTTTACGCATACCAACATGGCGGCCCCATGCATCTCATAGTTTTCCCCCCTCCTTTACACTCTTGAAGTTGCACCGAAGGGACACATGGTGACTTCTGTGGGCTGCTCTATTTCCTCTATATTTTTCTTGAGTCCCTCCTGTTGGCGGAGACACTTTGCCTAACCTGAGATGTGTGGAGGCTTCGTGCTTATTTGGAAATTTCCCCCAGAATTTTCTTTTGAAGTTATATGGATGAGACACGTGGAGGCCTTTGCAGTCTTTTGGACTTTTTAATAGCTGACCTTGCCCCTTTTCAGACTTAGGACACATAGAGGGATGGCGCATGTTTGGGAAATGATTTTGGATCTAGCCCCTTAAAAGAGCACTGGAGAGACATGTGGGACCTTCTGCTACCTCACCTTATACTTAGCCAATTCGGCTCCTAAGGGAACACTGCCTACCTCGTCTCTTAGGTGAGTTAAAGGGGGGCCACCATATATAATCCCAAAAACTCCTTGCGGGTGGGACCCTCCTAGCCGGCTCCCTAAAATGTGATGGTGGGACATGTGGCATCATCCGTGGGCCGCTCCTCCATTTCCTTTGTGTTTGACTTAGTCTCTTTAGTTTGGCAGGGACTATATGTTCGACTCAGGACACGTGGGGGGCTTGCGTACGTTTGGGTTCTGCATTTTGGGTCATCCCCTTAAAGTTGTGCCATTGGGACACATAGCCCCTCCCATGGCTCTATGAATTTTTCAACGGCCGGGGAGACCATTTTATGACCTTAGACAAGTCGAGGCTCGGTGCACATTTGGGACCTGCCTTCGAATTTTGCTTTTAAAATTACGTCGTGCTGACATGTGGCTCCTTCCACTGGCCTGCCTCTTGTTTAGAATATTCAACGACTGATCCTACCTTTTGGGGCTCTAGGAATTGTGGAGGGCCATCGCTTGTTTGAGTCTCTACTTTGGGTGGCGTCTTTGAATTTACATTGATGAGACACGTGGCGCTGTCCACTAGTTCTTTCATACTTAGCTGATTTTACGACCGGATTTGTCCCCTTCTTTAAATCTAACCACGTGGTGAGTCCGCGCTTGTTTGGAGACTGCCCCCTGGGATCAACCTTTGGAGTTGTACCGTTGAGGCACGTGGTACCTTCGCGGGTCTACGAATTTATATTTGGCGAAAAAGACTCTATGGGCTCGTGGGCATGTACTTAAAAACTGTGCCATTTTGCAATAAGTTGTGAAGTTTCAAAATGCCCCGCAGACCCGCCGGCTCACATTTATGCTTGGGAAAAAAATTTCTTCGTAGGCCCGCAAACCCGTTTAGCAAACAAAAAGTCATCCTCAAGCTCGTCGGCCCACATTTTCCACTTAGCAAAAGTATTCCTTCCCGGGCCTGCAAGCCCGCAATTATAACTTGTGCCTTTTGCAAAAAGTGCAAAAATGCTAAAATATCTCCCGCTGCGCCGCCGGTCCACAATTTTCCCTTTGGCAAAAAATATTTCCCAAGCCCACCGGCCTGTAACTTGAAAAATATGAAGAGTTAAAAGGACTTATTTACATTTTTACAAAGGGGAAGAAATTTCCTATTTGATGAAGATATTTTCAGGACACATTGAGTGCTTAAAATATATAAAAAATCAAATTGAAACACAAAACGGGGAAAAAAGGGGGGCAATTGACCAATAATAAGAGTGAGATTATTTGAGACAACATCACCATGAAAATCTACCCCTCAACAACAAGGTACAAGTTTTGAATAGTACTTCATTTAATTTCGTAGTTTTTACATAGTTTAACAGTTTTTCATATGATTTTTCTTGAACTTTTCAACACATTGCAGTCCTTCGCCTTCTGTCAAAATAGCGGCACCGCCCCTTCCTCAACCAATAATATTAAAAATACCAACCAGAGGATTAGGAAAAAGGAACATTGGTAAACACATGCCAATTCCTCCGGCCCCTAATGGGACACTAAACATTGCCTCCTCGTTTCGAATTCCAACCCTCTCACTCGGTGGCTTGCCCAATGCAACAAGCATATGTGTTTTAAATAATATAAATTTAGATGAAGATTACTTGGGCATTGATAGTAATGAGCCAACAGGATTTTTCAATACACATGAGATGATTCAAGGCCGTCATCTATATTTCTATTTCAACATAATTTATTCAACTTTCATTACATTTCACTTTAGATTTATTTGTTTGAATATTGATTTATTTTATCACAAATAGGATCAGGCCACCCAAAGGCAGAAAAAAGTAGTATTCGATCAACCCAAAAGCCCCCATACCTCTCTAGTGAGATCATCTTCTTCAGATACAGATGGTGAAAATTTGCTACCTTTTCCTTTAGAGAACTTAATTGGTTATGATTGTCAATCCCATGTTGATGAGTTTATTCCACCTCATATCAGTCAACTCATATAATGGGAGAGAAGGGCTAAAATATTAATCAATGAGATAATAAGTCATTTTGAAAATTATTGGCAAAGGGATAGTTTATATGCTACAGTCCAGAATCAACATGCGAAGATGGATTCCTTACTTACCCAAGTAAGAAGTGGGACTGTCACGTATAACAAGAATTAAAGACAATATTTTAGATAAAGCATTAAACAAATTGGAAAATATTAGTGCTAAAGCCCAAGCATATTTTAACAAATGGTATAAGGACAAGAATCTAGTAGCAGTTGCAAATGCCAAGAGAGATAGAGCGGTCATAAGTATTATCACTTTCAAACAATATTTTGTGTTAATTTGAAGTTTTCTTATTTTAGTAATATGTTAATTGACATCACTTTTTTTATGCAGTTGAAATATGAAAATTTGAAGAGTTAAGCAAAGGTTTTCCAAGTTCACTTGGAAACAAGGAAGAATAGTTTATCCACAGCGAAGAATTTGAAGGAAAATATTGTTTTGGTTAACAAACAAAACAATAATTTAAAGAATTTGAAGAATTTAAAGAGCATGGACTCGACCCTGAAATTTTATTCAAAACCAAGGCAGTTGCTGATCCAATTTTGCTATCCCATGGAGATGTGACAAAGCAAGAAGAAAGAATTGTAAAGAATCTAGACAGTGCTGTGGAAGATCTCATAAGTTATGGGATTATTCCTTCCATTGTGGAAAGGATTATAGGCAAAGAATCCATTAGGGAAAGGAGTACAGGAGTGGAAGCCATTCAGGATAGGGGTAACGAAAATCGAGGGTTGAAAAATTTCATTATTGAGGGTGGAAACTTGAAAAATAGAATCTATATTTGAAAATTTGAAACATTGAATATGATGGTCATGGCATTTGAAATTTATTATCTGGATTTGAAATTTGAAACTTGAATGTGATGGCATTTGAAAATTTGAAATACTTTATAATATTTAATTTTTTATCTTCCTATATATTATGTATATAATTTCTAGATTGTACAATGTATGCAGTGTTTATGTTTCATTTGAATGTGATGGTGTTATGATAATCTTTGATTAAATAACTTCCTATATATTATGAATAGAATTTATAGATTCTATATGGTGTTTATGTTTCTTCTCTACTTGTAATAATGATTGCATTAGATGTGGATGATGACATTAGAATATAATCATAGTCTCATAGATATGGATTATCACGAATTGTATGTGGATGTAGATTTAGCTTCAATCACAATCATGGAATCTGAAAGATGATAATGGATAATTTTTTAAAAAAATTTTGGAATGTAGTATGACATAGACATTTAAATGTTCTCAAAATCTTCTTCCCTATACTTGTAATGATATGATGAAATTATAATGGATATAGATGATGATGATTGATGATAATGGATAATTTAAAAAAAAAAAGGAATGTGTTAGGACAAAGATGTTTCTACACATTTAAAATAGATAAATAATTGTTTGAATAATAATTGGAGTGTCAAGATTATGATAATGATATGATGACATTAGATGTGGATGATGACATTAAAATATATATGGATGATGATGAATTTTATGTGTACGTAGATTTAGCTTCAAGCACGATCGTGGATGATGAATTATATAATGGATCATGGATTATGAATTTTATGATATGGAAAAATATTCCTCTCTTTGTAAAATTCGATTGTGTGATTTTATCCCACAAAGTTTAAAAAATATAACAAAACATTTTGTAAATATAAAAAATAAATTAAACATAATTGTAAAAAATCAAGAAATGTCATATGATAGGGTTTAAGTTACCTCTTGTGTTTTAGATGGCTGTGAAATCATCCTTCGTAGTGTGCTAGATCTTTGATTTAAGAAAACTCAACACAAGAAATGGATTAGTAGATAGATGGGTGAGTTGCCTGACATTGTCAGTCCCGAGAAGTGCAAGCTTCCTCGGATGGAAGTCAACCCACATTTTCAATAAAAAAGATGAAATAATTGTATTTAAATAAATGTAAATATATATGCCTATAACATCTTTAATGATAACAAGAGCTGAAACAAAATTTAAGGTGACAAACAATAAAAGTAAGGTGAAGGAGATACCTATTTAAATTTGAAACAATCCATTATCAATAGCTTATTCAAACTCGATGTTATCTTCTATAGAGTGTGACAACGTACCAATTTCACTATCATCATTGCAAACAATTGCACTTGTAGTTGTATTATTCACACCTCTTCTTTCGCAAAGGGAATTCCAATGCGCAATTGCTCTGCCAAAAGGAAAGGTTTCCATGGAGTAGTGAGATACATAACACCTCATGCAACTTTCCAGATTTTTATCCAACCTGTTTCTCACTTTTGATTTATAAATGATAAAGCATTAAAAACCCTTTCATCCTCCACAGACCCCAAAATCATTGTTTGGCATAACTCATATAATTTGAAATATTCACTAATGTCTTTTTGTAAGATATAAATTTGATAGATTCCTTGCCACAACCTTGTAATAGCACCACTTTCAGAAGGTTCGTCTAAATTTTTATATTGGTTTCTCATTTTTGTTGCAAAATTTGTTGATTGAAACTTTAATGAATCAGCATTTAGTATACCTTTGATTTCCATACCCTTGAACTCTGAAGTCTTTGCGAAATGTTCCATTATTGTACCCATGGATTAATAGAAATGCTTTCTTACAAAGTTTGCACGACCACCTTCAGTATTCCAAAAATTAGGATTCATCACACCCATTGCTTCAAGATTTTTATCTTTGGAGAAATGTTCTCTAATTTTTGATGATAAGGATTCTAAAATTTTTTAAAGCTTTATTCTTGTTTCAACTATAACAGACTCAAAAAGATTATGTTTCATGCGAACATCTTCTCGTTCCGATCATGTAATATCTTGACATTTTTACAAAATGTGCAGTGGTATGGCCCTCCCATTAACAATGATGCAGAGGTGATCATGAATATTAAATATCAATTAGTTACTAGGATTTTTAAGATCTAATAAAGCTTTCCAATTCTCAAAAATAGGTGTATCAAAACTATCTTAAGCACAATACAAGATATCAAGACTTTGACATACCATTTTTCTCATTCGTATAAAATCCACAATATAGATTAATCTCCCCTGTGCATGCTTTATCAGTGTATTGATCTCCTGCAACATTGGAAGAATACCAACCAATGTAAGCAATGTCTCCAAATTAGTTAAATGGAAAAAAAAGTCCCTCGCCCTATTAACTTCATGACGATATTTGTGCATGAAACCAACCAATGAAGGATACTCCTCACCAACTCTGTATGGAGGTTCATACAAAGAGATCCATCTCGTCTCAACATCTTTCAGAAGTTTTTTTCCATATTTAATTCCAATTACAAATTTCTGGAACTCAAGAAATCACTTTGGGTTGCTTGCCATATAGGCATGAAGTTATCTTATAAGGTCTTCTAATTTAGCAACATTTTCATAGTTGCTTACCATTTTATACGCTAAATTCATTCTGTGAGCCATACAGTGAATTGGTAGCATATATGGGGCCACTGTTGTTTGTAATCTAACACACAACCCTATTCGGTGACCCTGCATGAAAGACGCACCATCTAATCTGATGCATACCAACTTCGTAGAAATTTCATAATCAGTCATTCCAACCATATCTTTCAAATGAGAAATAAATATTTTATGTAGGTTTTCAGCATTACAGTTTTCAACCATTTTCATAACACCCAGCAGATGAGGTGTCCTTATATGATTTTGTAAAGTATAGACGTGGATACATACCCATGCAGTGTTGTTGACTTCTGTCACTTCATCAATTGAAAGAGAGATAAACTTTGATTTTTTCACATTCTCTTTCAAATATTCCTTCTCTATCATCAAAAGGCATTTTTCCATTTCCCATCCACTACTTTTAGACCAATGAGACTGAGGTACATTCGGAATTCCATTATATTGATACAAAAATTTTAAATCAAGGAAATCTGTAATCGGTCTTCCTATTTTTAGTATGTTAAATAAAGTAGAGAACTGTATGAGTTTTGCATGTAGATTTTTTTGATTCATCTTACCAATTTGCGATGTGATCGTTCCTCCCTTTTCCACAAGATGTCTGCATTTTTTATTCTTTGCTTCATAATCTGTTGCATATTTAACATGCATGCATTATTTTTTAGTTTTCCATGTGTGTGTTTTGATTTTTTAGCCATCCGCCCCCCTTACAGTCAAATATTTTTTTCCACAATGTTTTTCTATAGTGTCCAGCTTCATTTGCATTTTTTGTTGCTTTCCCAATTTCCACGTACATATTATACATGTACATTCAGATGGGATCTCTTCTGAATTAAATGATTGTACAGTTTCGATAAATGGAAATTTGGCAGCCCAATCAAACTTTATGTCCTCCTAATGGTCCACATATTCTTTTTCGTTTTTAATGTTTTACTTTTTTTAGTAGAATTTTGAGAAATATCACAATCACCTAGTTTCATCTTTCATGAACCAGAATTTGAATTTGAATTATGTGTTCCATTTTGCAGAGTATTTATATGTGTGATATCTTGATGTACCTTTGGTTGCACCCCAACAGGAAGAATATCTTCAGGATCTGACATCTCAACAGTTATAGGTTTCATTTGTCTGATACTATGCAAAATGCATGTCCACCTCAATATTACCTTCCACATAGTCAGTATTCTAATTCTTTCTGGTGGTATCTATATGGTTATTGGTAGTTGCAATATCTGTATTAGCAGAGTTTCAAAAAGACTTGAATAGGTACTTCTGATATTTCTTAGTTACTTTTTAGGTCTTCGCATTCTAAGGACTAGCACCTTCCATTATTTTGAAAAGATTCTTACGTCAGCAAAAGAACCAAGTTACGCTTCAGAGACAAAATTCCTGTCACGCGTCAATAACTAACCCCCTTGTCATGCATCTGCAATACCTCCTTGTCACATGTCAACTATATCCCTATCACGCATGAACAACTAATCCCCTTGGCATGCATCTACAATACCTCTTTGTCACGCGTCAACTATATCCTTATTGCTCATCATCAGTTAGCCCCTTTATCATGTGTAAGAAAATTTAATGGGTCACGCATCAGTAAATATCATCTGTCACCTGACTCTAAACTACTAACATGCTAACAACAATCTCTGGTGCTTAGAGTATGCAAGTTCATGATATTGGTAAGGTAATGGTGGTAGTACCGTAGTATACTACCCAACAAATCACCTATGCTTTTATAGGATATGTTTTCAAATGTAGGCAAAGACGACCCCAAAAAATATATATACTATAAATTTTAGGCAAACATGATAATGAACCGCTCCGAAAAAATCACCTTTTCAAATTTTCCTAAAATGAAATTTTCGCCATATTACGAATATTCGCCACTAAAATTATCCCTTCTCAAATGGCGGGATACGTCACTGATGTCTGATTTGACTTAGAAATTCATTGTTTAATGTACATAAAAAACATTGTAACATCCATCCATATGTTCAAATTCTTTGTGAAAACTGTTATTTCAATGGTCGTGTTCACAATTTTTACTTTGAAATAGTTGTGTTATACAAAGAAATGGTTATATTTTACATGTAATATACCTTCATATTTTTATGTGTTCACAAATTTGGCCTTAAAATAATTTTCAAAACCTTCATTTTTGAGAAGAAAAGGAAATTAAAATATCTTAGATTTTTGGGGACAATTTTTACATAGATACGTGTTATACATCCAGAGGGAGGAAGATCGACAGTGTGTAGATGTATTGTATGGAGGGAAAAATATATTTCCAATCCAAACATTTACATCATATTCAATGAAGAAAATAATAGTCACTATTTGCATTATTGACAATCACTTTTCAACATTTATGCTACAATTTGTATGGTAGTTTTTATGGAATTATTCCACTTATGTGCTATGCAAAAATAGTGGTCACATTGATAATTATATGGAATTATCACCCATAATATTTATCTAAAAACCACCATTTCATACCTTGAGCCTCTCACCATATTCAGCTCCATCGATATCAATCATCCATATAGAATTCTGTTGACCTCAATAATGCATAAGAATATGCATGGCTTTAATTTTAGAGGCTATTGCGCCACCTATGCGTCGACACCCTTTTTCAATGCCCTGAAATGTCTCAGTTGATAATAATATGTGGTAATTGTCAATACGTCTATAAATTTATTGGAAAGAGTTGGGAGAATCACTCTACAAATTACTTTCAAGATGTTTTAAAATCATTCTAGCACTTTCTTTTCTTTGTTTAATTTTGTTTTGAAATTTATTATTTTCTAGGTGCTTGGAGGAGATTTAATTTTTATTATTATTGGAAGGATCACCTTCTATTTTTCTCACCCCATTGGAATAATGAATATCATTCTCTATTAAAGTTTATATGTTTCCTATACAAAGCCTACCAATTAATGTGGGACTGGGTTATTGAATGATAATGATGAACATGATGATGACGATGATCATGAAAATGATGATGAAGATGATGATCGTGATGAGGATGAAGATCGTAATGATGATGATGATAATAATGTGATGAAGAATGTAATGATGGTGATGAAAATTAGGTGTTAACGATGACGATGACGATGACGATGATAATGACGATCATTGATGTCATCGTCATAATCTTCATTGAAATAGATCATCGATGTCATCATCATCATCCTCATTATCATCATCATCATTGTCACCTTCATCATCGTCATCATAATCATTTTCATTATCATTGTCAATATCGTCATCATTGTGACAATGACAACGATGATGATGATGATGATGATGATGATGATGATTGTGTCAATGATGGTGAAATATATATGTTGGGAAGAAGAGATATTGAAATAGATCATTAATGTCATCATCATCATCCTCATTATCATCATCATCATTGCCACCATCATTTTCATCATAATCATTTTCATTATCATAGTCAACATCGTCATCATCACCATCATCATCATAATCATGACAATGAAAATGATGATGATGATGATCATGTCAATGATGGTGACTATTGATGATCATGATGATGATGACAAACACAACGATGATGACGATCACAATGATGATAATAATGATCATGACGATGACGATGACGATGATCGTGACAATGATGATGTTGACGAAGATGGTTGTGATGAGGATGAAGATCGTGATGATGACAATGAAAAAAATGTAATGCCCACAAATCTACCCGCATGAAACCCAAGACAAACATATTTCAAACTAGAAAAATTATGGAATAATTATTTTTTTTGTAAAACCCACTCGCAATATTAGGTTAAAATTTACGGTCAACAGTTTTTCATATTACAATTATATTAAATTAGTATTATTAATTTCCAAATGGGGATCACAATCCCCTTACCTCTCTTTTAAATAAAATAAGAAAATCTTCCAATGCCATTTAATAAATAAATTAATTTAAAATAATGATTAGACTCCCCTCCCTTTTGTTTTAAAATAACTAAATTTAATTCTTATTTATACTTGCAATAAATATTAATTTCAAAAGTATTGTGGTCTAGTTATTTAAATAATAAAGTCTTATTCCACCAACAAAGGGGTCAAGGCTTGCATTTAAATAAAAAGGTCTATAATAAAACATTTGGGTTAAAAAAGTAATAACACCCCCTACAAAAACTTGAGTGGCCCAAAAAAAAATTCTACTCATGCATTTTAAATTTTAAATTTATCTCACCCACTTCCCACCTACTTTTTGTAGGGATGAATCTCATCCATTGGATGGATTCATTTGGGGCCCTTGGATTTGGGGATCCATCTAACCCTAATTATGCTTATGAAAGGATCTCTTTTTCCTTTCATTTGACTTATTGTTTCCTTTTCTTATTTTGCAGATTTGTGGAGGAAGGAGGTGGAAGCCATGAGAGACAAGCTCAAGCTCATGGAGGAAAAAAAATGTTCTTTTATTGAGGATTCCATTTATACCCTCATCTAGGGTTTGAAATCATTTTTACTATTTGTTTAACTCATTTTTTTCTATTTTCCCAAATGGGCATATGGGTATTTACCCTATTTTAGAGAAATAGGTAGAATGGTGTATGTATATATACCTTAGAAAATAAATTAATGGTTTTTTTATTAAAATGAAATTTTAATAAAATACATACATACATACATACATATGCATGCATGTATGTATGTATATAATACAACATACATCATTTTAATAAAAAACTCATAGAATTATTAGATACACACACACACATACACACACATACATATTGTAATGTCATGTATGCGTTTTATTATTAAAATGATATTTATAGTTATAGCCGCGTGTGCAAATGTGTGAAAATAATTTACAAGTCTCGGTCGTGGTGAGGAACCACACAAGCCACATTTTTTAAGTAAAGGGCCGACTACGTACATAAAACAATGACCAGGGGTTATATTGGTTGAAAGTAATGTTATTTGGGTTGGGGGGAGGGTCACCGACCCCACCTCCATCCCATTTATTAATGGGGTGGGGGAATAAATGAGGTGGGGGCTGGGGTCGGAAACCCTCCCCCAACCCTTACTCCTTTAAAAACAAACTTGCACAAGTCGCGGCTTACAAGGCATTCATTTTTTTAAACAACTACTTGTTTTTTTCAAAATTATTTATTTATTTCAATAACATTTTTATATGTTATAATATAGTATATATATATATATATATATATATATATATATATAAATATTATATATATATATATAAAATTTAATCTAGTGAGTAATCCATATTAATATATTTATTATTATATTTAATATTGTAAAACATGCATTTTATTAATAAAGGTAGTATTATAGAAGATGTAGAGTATCTATCTAGTTTTACACATAGTAAACTTATATATAGATTTTTTTTCCAAACATACCCGTTTAATAAGAGTTTTAATACTAATTTCATTTCAAAGTATTGGGTGTTAAAGCTGGAAAAGTTTTTTTAAATACTTATATGGTGTAAACCCAGAATTTAACCATTATTCTAAATGATAACAAGATGATTTAGGGACCTATTTAGGATTACTTCCTTGGTTGTCTAAGTTTGATCAAGAAAATTTGGATGTTCTCACACTTTCATTCAAATATCAATTTGAGAAAAAAATTTAACATTGATTATTACTTCTAGTTCAATTAATAAGTAGGTTTCATCCATACAAGGAAAAACTAAACTATTCACTTCCTTACTACATTTGAAATAGGAAGAATAAAATTTTAAACACATCAAATTACTTTTTTATTAAAGAAAGCACTATAACAATTTCCTTCATACTACCTCATCCATATCACTTAATAGAAATACAAGCAAGTGAAGATTTGGTTTAAATTTTGAGGGAAACATCATATCTATAACTTTATATCCTTTCCAATATTACCATAATGATCACAAGACAATGCAAGACTTTCTTTTGAACTTGGTTCTCCTCAAGAATGTATAGTCTTACTTTAATTTCCAACAAGTAATGAAATGATTCTCAAAATTTTTCCTTCATTTACAATATCAAATAAGATTGCATTTTTGATAATAAAACAACAAAAAACTTCACTTTAAATAAATACTAGTTTGCAAGCCCTCCTTACACAATGGAGGCTACATGGTAAAATATAACAAGATAGTTTTTAATTCTTTCTCCAAAACCTATAAGAAGGCCTTAATCATCTAAGCTCCAACTTATTCCAAGATCAAAAACACAACCAAAAATGGGGGAGTAGGAAAACCTCTTCACCCAACCATTACTCCAATGTGGAAGTGAAGCCTACTTCCTCATTAGCCCCTGAGCCCAAACAATGAGACAATATGGAATATTTGACAACCATGGAAACAAAAGATAAGGCTTCCATATTTACTTTCACATAACATTCACATAAGAAAATGACCAAAACACATTCATCTTTATAGACATAAACTTCCCAAAAAATGGCTCTAAAACAAGCCAAGTAGAAAAAGGAATATGAGGATACCCTTGTGCGTCCTAAGGGTTTGGATGCCCACCTCAAAACCTCCAAAGTTCAAATCAAACCCAAAATTATCTTGTGTCTCCCTATAAATAAAATTATCTCTTATGCCTCCCTCACTCGTATGTCTCCCAACAATGAACAAAAATAACAAGATGAGAACAAGGTGGGGCACCCAACCCACTCCCTCCTAAATACCCAAGAGAAACTCTTATGCCTTACAAAAAATTGCATCCCCATTTCACTTTCTCATACACATCCTAAGGACATTTCACTACCCAACAACATCATGAAATAAAACATTCATTTAACACATAAACACTTAATAAAGAGAAGAAAACAAAAGGGTGAAGACCCTACCTTGCCATAACAAGACTCCACTCCACAACAAGTTCCAAAATTCTCCAAGCTCAAGAAAATCCAAGAAATCTTCAACTCCCACAAGATATCCAAAAATCAAGCATTACAAAATGAGAGAGCCAAAACCAAGTAATAAGCCCCAAAACTTCACAAAATTTCTAATAAATAGAAAAGAGGGAGAGGGAGATGATGTGGCTCCATGTAGGATGCCACATCATTGTTTCTCCATTCCACATCACCAAGGTCAAACCCATACCCCAAAACATAATAAATTGGTGGTTGGGGAAAAGACCACCCTCTTACACACTCAACCCAACCGATACCCCCTAAGGACAAAATTAATTACCCATGTAAGAAAAGTGTAATTAATTTCCATTTTCCTTCATTAAAATGTAAAATAAGACCTAAAATAAGTCCCTCACATCATAGGCTAGGCAGGTGGATGACTTTAAGAGGTATGAGACAAGTTTAGATTGTCCCACAAGTCTCCAAAGTATCCTAGAAGGTCAAAATCCGAATTTCACAAGGAATATTGAGTACAAACTGCCCCAAAATAAAATTAAATTCATTCCAAGCCAACCCACATTAAGGCTACCAACTCACAATCCCCCCGCTCCCCCCGCCCCCGCCCCCTCCCCCCCCCCTCCCCTTTTGTCACATCCTAATTAACACTAGATAAACACTTTTAAATTAACTTAAGAGGGGTGCTAAACACAATTAATAAAAAGTGACTCCATGTGCTAATAAAAATACAATAACTCACAATTAAATAAAATCAACAAGACAAAATTACAAACATTCCCAAGGTCACTTTTGAGGTCACCCCCCTATGGGGACCTCCTAACAAACAACAACAACATATAGCATACGAAAACACGTGTTGCCATGGTGACTTGTTGCCAATACTCCATATTCTTTCACTATTAGTCTCCTATCCCCCTTTGGTTTATTGTGTTGCGAACACTTGCAAAAGTCAAGATAATACCCTTCTGGCCTTGTTGGCATATTAACAAAATCGAAATAGTAAAAATACATGCATATACATATACATATAATAAATTATAATAACTAAACCATCTCAAAACAAGTAATTTGCCATCATTCACAATTCCAGTTATTTCAATTTCATTACTTTATCAACTAGTAATAAGATTACAACATCAAATACATCATCTATCATCATATAATTATTGAAATAAATGTATTAGTCCAATATAAGTTGGAAATCAACAATTCGATATATCCAAACATGCATATAATCCATCTTATAAATCATGTCATAAGTCTAACATCCACATTGTCTATCAATTAATTAATCAAAATAACAATGTCCATCCGTCAATATCTAAATTGTGATAGAAAAGTCCATAACTCTAGTCTATGATAAACAACATCATAATCATATAAATGTCGAAGAGGAGTGGGCATTACAAATAATTACAATGATTATGAAAATGAAAATGACGATGGTGATTGTGATAAAAATATTAATATTAATAAATATAATAATAATTGTTTTCCATATTAATATTAATACTAATAACAATATATATTTTTAACATTATTATTATTATTATTATTATTATTATTATTATTAATTTATGGTTATATTATAAATTACAAAAATCTAATTCAAAAACCCTTAGCTGTAAACATGTACAACCATGATGATGAAAATGATGTGATAATGGCATATGAGAATGACCATGACCAGGAAGATGGCAATCATAATGATGATGATAATGGTGAAGATGATTAAATCGATCATGACAAAAATCATAATGATGATGATAATGGTCAAGATATTAAATTGATCATGATAATGACTATGATTATGATGAAACGATGACACCAAAGAGGCTGAAAATCATGATGACGTAGATGAAACAAGAACGACACCGAAAATGATGACGATCATGACGTTGAAGAAAATGATGTTTGTGATGCATATTACTATTACTTTTAAAATAATAATAATAATAATAATAATATAACATCAATAATTATTTAAATAATAATAATTACATTAATATTAAAAAATAGTAATAATGATAATAATAAGATTTTTTAATGTTTTATAGATCCTAATAACAATATCAATTTTAGTAGTAAGACTAATATTGATCATAATGATGACGATGATGATGACAAAAAATGATGGTTGTGGTAGCAATATTGGTGAAAATAATGATGAGGATGATGACGATGATGAGGACGACGAAAGTGATGATGAAAATGATTATATCGATCATGAAAATGCTGAAAATGATTATGATGATGATGAAAACGACAACAACGATGACGATGATGATTGTGATGATGAATGTGATTAAGATGATGATAACCGCGATATATTACTAATACTAATAATAAAATTATTATTATTATAATATTTTTAATAATAACAACTACATAAATATTAATAACAATAATAATTATTATTTTTATAATAAAAAGAGTTTATGAAATAAGGGTGGATCAATGATGACAAAGACGACGATCACTATGATGACAAAGACAACGACGACGACGACGATGATCATGACGTTGAACACCAATGAATTACGTGGGCGGGGATGTTTTTAATTAATAATATGAGTCTTAAGTCACCAAATTGATAGGTTCTCATCAAGGTCATTTAGGCATGGACTAAATACCTGCCTTCTTTTCCTGACTTTATTTTTGATATCATTTTATGTTTAATGTGACTCTTATCGCTGCTACTCGTATACATATATTATATAAATATATGTAAAATACATCGAGAGGTATAGGCGCTTATACCTTTTGGTATATTTTACCATGTTTTGATTTATGTTTTTATAAATGGTAAAATATATCGAGAGGTATAAGTGCCTATACTTCTTGACATATTTTACATATATTTATATAATATAGATATGCTAGTTATTAGTATTAGTAATATATTGTGGTTAGCATAATTAGCATGTATATTTTCCACTATTGAAAACCTAAAATAAATTTAGGGATTTGAATATTCTAGTAATAAGTATTAAATTAAAAAAAATTATCAGCGACATTAAGCAATGCACAATAATGGATCCTCTCCCTAATACCAACACAAATTACTATACTTATTGTATAAGGCATGGACTAGCTCCTAGAAAGCTCTGGTCATTAATATAAAGCATTTTCCAATTTTTTTTAAAAAAGAAAAGATTTCCTGCTAGTTGATTTTTATATCCATGATATACAAGCATTGGAGGAAGTGAATCAATTAACAATCTTATCTTTAAGCTCAAGGAAACATCAATCAGAGTAGACAATACATGACACACAATTTTTTTGACAAAATGCCTCCATTATTGGCAAGTATTTTATTCTTTGCTGAGTCTGATAATGTCATATCCACATGTTGATCACAAAAATTATTTAAACATGTTTTCTTTCTCCCACGGAAACAAACTAAAAATTTGGTTGTTAAAGCCCTGATCATTGAATCGTGTATACATCAATTGGCTCCATAGACAATGACTTGCATTCAACATTTTTCTGAATACAATTGTAAGGAATGGGTAAC